>CM070545.1:70565593-71029100 GCA_036346405.1 Phyllostachys edulis
TTGCATCGCACTGAGGTAACTACTCCCCTCTACTCTTTATTGCTTTCCCTCCCCTTGCTCTGTGATGTAAACTAAGGGCTATTGGTGTATGTGCATTCTGTGCATCTTGCTTAGTTCATGCTGTGGGTTCAGATTCACAAAAATGAATGGGGTAAAATGGTGGGTTTGGTTAATGCTCTCTGATGGATACTGAGGGTTATTGATGCTGGTTCTTTGTGCTTGGTTAGCTTACATGGGATGTGGTTTGGATGGGGCAAAACATTAGTCTGTACACATACAAATTTTTGTACATGGAAGTAATCTTATGGTATGTTCCTATATGGTATTCTGCTTTTGAAAGCTGCAATTAACACACAAATTTCTGGAATTTTTACCCAGCTTATGCCTCTTATCATCAATTATTTATTAATTGGTGTGTATTCTATTCCAAAACAAGACCAAATGAGTCAAAAAAAAACTACTACAACACTTCTTCACATGTCTCTCGCCATTCACTTCACCTTTGTCTGTGTAACCATATTCATGCCGGTCCAGTTCTCATCCCTTGCGTCCCAGGTACGTCCTACTATTCTATTCCTGATCTCTTCTTTATAAAGTCTCCAAGCGGGGCTTGTTGTGCCTTTAAAACCGGCTTATATATATATATATATATATATATATATATATATATATATATATATATATATATAGAGAGAGAGAGAGAGAGAGAGAGACATTGTTAGTAGTCCCTAGCCACTTTAGGGGGTCATGAGGAGGATAAGATAGCGACCATGGACAACTTCATCGAGCACGCAAGTTTAAAGCATGGTTGCCCGAGGAAGCAGCGATGTTCATACAATTATTTGGATGTCGTCGATAGTAATTGGACTTGACATCTAGGAATAGTTGATTCGCGATACATGAGCGACTTCGGTCGAGTACTGCGTGTCACGCCCGAAACTCCGATCGAAGTGGCTACATATATCAGCAACCAACCATTCCTTGATGTCAAGTCCAATTACCTATCGACAACATCCAGGTAATTGTATGTCCACGCACTGTCTTGGCAGCCATGCTAGGCTCGATGAAGTTGCCCGTGGCTGCTGTCTCATCCTCCTCATGACCCCCCTCGCCCCGAAAGTGGCTAGGGGACTACGAACTATATATATAAAAGCCAGTTTTAAAGGCACAAGCAGCCACTGCTTGGAGACTTTATAGAGAATATATATCACAGACAGTTTTATATACAAACTATCTGTGATATATTAGCTATCACAGATGGTTTTATCTATAAACCGTCTGTGATACATCATCTATCACAGACGATTTTATCTACAAATTGTATGTGATACATGAGCTATCACAGACAGTTCTGAATTAACAACTATCTGTGATAGTCTGCATCACAGATGGTTGAAAAACCGTCTGTAATGACTTCATGTCATTACTGACCCATAAACTCGGACGACTCACGAAACTATCTGTGATGACATTTTTGAACCATCTGTGAAGACTTTTCTGTAGTAGTGGTTCTTCAGGACCACGTTGATGGCGAGGTTAGCTCGCCGGAAGAGGGAGACCACCCGGAAGACGTGGCGGGGGAGGATGTCAAGACGGCGGAAGGTGGCCATCACATGCTCCGGCAAAACCTCAGGCGGAGGAGGGAAGACAATGTTAGCACGGTGTCCTTCTACAGCATCCGCCAGCGTACAGCTGGAGAGGTGCTCATACAGGATAGCCAGGTAGGCCATCAATGTCGGCGATAAGGAAAAAGAGTAGGGAGCTGTTTCTTTGAAATTATATTCGTTTGTGATTAAGAGTAGAGCAATGTGGGGATTCATCTTCGGTGACAGATGATCATTTTTATATAAAAAAAAGAAATAAATTCAGCACGTGAGACGAAGAGACGCATCGGGGAGCCGAAGCGGCATTGATGCGTTTAAGAGATGCATATCACAAACACTTCCAACTACAAACCGTCTGTGATACAAAATTATCACAGACGGTTCTTGTTAAGAACCATCTTTGAGTTATCACAGACGATTCGGATTAAAAATCATCTGTGACATCTGCAATTATCACAGACAGTGCTTGTTAAGAACCGTCTGTGAATTATCACAAACAGTTCTAACTAAAAACCATCCGTGACATCTGCAATTATCACAGGCGGTTTTGTGACATGGACGGTCACGCCTGTAAAACCGTCTGTGATAATTACAAAACTGACGGATTCTAGAGAGCTATCTGTGATGAAGCATTAAGTATAGCCTTCTCTATAGTAGTGACATGACTGTACATCAGTGTTTCTGCTAAGCAATGTGGCTAGTGCTACTGTCATACTGTGATGGATTTTAAATTGTTTTCTATTTAATTACATGGATTTGCCTATGCATCATTATTTTTTTTTACATATTTAGTTCCACAAAATCAATCGATTTTTGCATCCGCACGATTCAATCCAACGGTTGTGCTCCTTCCCGCATTTCTATACAAGGCAGATCAATCCAACACTCAACCCTAGCCCAGTAGTGCTACCTCCCACCTCTTGCCGGCCCAATCCCCGCCGCCGAAGAGGCTCACTCCATGAGCTCCTTCCTCGCCGCTATCGCTTCCTGATGCGGTTGCCGGCTCCGAGGGTGGCGTTGGCGCTGCCCGCCACCTCCTCCTCTGCCCTACTTCCACCTCCCACACAGTCGGCACCCTTTCTTCCCCTTATCCAATGACTCGCCGCCGCCGTATTGGCCGCCCTGCACACCTTCCCACCGCCGTGCATCGACCCCATCCATCGCTGGCCACCAAGCCCCTACAGCCGGCGGCACCTATGCCGCCTTCACCATTCACCGCCCCTCCCTCCCTCTATAGTCGGCCTTGGTGAACCCGAACCCTAATCCGACGAACCCCTGCCCTAACTCGCTGCCACCGGAGAAGACAACTTCGCCGGCCGGAGCATGAATCTCTCAGCAAATTGTAAGGTCATAAATTCGAATGATTTGCACAAAAATAATTATCGATAGATGTAAAATCACACTGTCCTAGTCGTACTTTATACGATCCAGAAACTTAGAGCATGTGCATCCCAAGGTGCTAAGGAATGTCATAGGGCAGAGAAATTTGCTAGCCCCAATTTAACGGATGGAGGAGTGGGTGCTAAGTATGAATTGCATTGCATCGAAGCAACCCTTAGAAGCTGGTTGGTGCTATGTGAGGAAAAGTTAAACGATTAGCATCTATAGATGGTGCTAAGTATTGGAGTAAAAATAACTAACAATAGTATTGTGACGAGAGAGGTGACATGTTCATCTTAGCAACTAGTTTAGATTATAAGGATTATCACGGCTGTATCGACAAGCAAGCAGGTAGTAAGAATTATTAATAGCACTGCTTTGCTTAGTCTAAATTCCTTGGTCAAAAAATTACAACCGTCGCCTCAGTAAAGAAAGACACCAAGCATGCCCTGCTGAATCTTGACGCGGGTATATTACGACTTTGGCAGAGATGTTCAAACGAGCTTGAAAAAATAATAGGGGCGCGCTCGCAAGCGCGCGTGATGTGTACGTCTATATTGTAGTAAAAAAAATCGAGTACGGCGCGAAGCACAAATACTGGCAAACACCCACCGCTCGCATTATGTTTACGAAAGTGCAGGGGGTATATCCCAAAATTCATACAACCCGGCGGTCACGGAAATAGATTTCCTTCACAAATACCTCAGGTGCCGATTTCTGGCACAAATAGCACATTTGCGATGCATAATTACGGGAGTAGCAACCGTCGTGAAGGAATAGCAAAAATGGAGTATCGTTCTGCCGGTGACCATACGGACGCGCTATCTACAGGACACGTCGCCTCGTCCGACCGATCATAGGCTAGACGTCCTCCACGCGCCTCATCCAGCCCTCCACTGGCCGGACGCCCCTGGTCACGCCTCGTCCGGCCCTCTACCAACCAGACACCAATTAGTGCCAGCCGAAATTAACAGCAGAAGAAAGTGATTAGCCATTTGTTTGAATTTTAGTAATTAGCTGTCGAACTTATTTGTTTGAATTTTTTAATATAGCAAATGAGCTCAAACAAATATGAATTTTTTTTATGGAGCCTTCTGATACAGTGTACTTTCTTGTGTAATTTTTTCATAATTTTATTCGTTCGGAATATTTCTTGCAATTTCATCTAAGTATATTGTTTGTACGAATTTCTAAATATAGAAAAGGAGCTCCAGACATTTTGAATTTTGTTTTGAAAGCTCTTTACACAGTGGACTTGAGTGTGTAATGTTTCTACAATTTTATATGTGTTCTCAAATTGTCTCAAAATTTAAGGGTTTAGATCTCGAAAACTTAGATTTTAGGTTTTAAAAATTAGAGTTTCATGAATTCCCACACAAAGTACGCCTAACAGAATATGCTTAATCATATCTAACAGAATTAGGGTTTCATACCAAACATTTTCAATGGAGTTGCAATGTAATTTTTCATACATAAAATTGACGACATTTCAAGCATTACAAGCATTACATGATACATGTGCAGGTTTATTACAATCGGGAAGGAGGAGGGGGTATTATCACATGTACCCCGATCAAATAAGACACTATTTGTGAATTTATCAGTTTAATGTGGATGATATTCTTTAATATTGTATTGTACCACAGGCTAGATAAGCTTGTACATGAACCAACTGAGAAAAATATGTGGCATGCAAATCATATAATAATGTACCGTAGCCTTTGACTTGTGTGCGTTTCGAAGGCTATGGTATGTTGTTATATGACCTGCATGCCATACATTTTCCTCAGTTGGTTCATGTACAAGTCTATCTAGTCTGTGGTACAATACAATATTACAGGATATCACCCACATTGAACCGATAAATTAATAAAGAATATCCTATTTATCAACCTTATTCATGAGGGCGGCTAGACCTATCATCTATGCAATGATGTCTGCAAATAGTCTCTGCGGCGCCATAGCCACTGCCCCTTGTCTAGGGGCTGCCCACGATGGCGGCGAGTATCGAAGTCGTCTATGTCCTGCGATTCCACGATGTAAGTGGAAAGTACAATAACAATCGTAATAAGCATGTAAATTACATATAACTCATGTCTTCGGTACGGAGTGTGCTTGGGCGACTAGATACGCTACGACGTCAACTAGTCTCAGTCGAAGGAGTCTTCCCCTTCCCCGTGTCGCAGGACTCCCCATGTCGGTGTCATATGTCGAAGTCGTCTATATCCTACGATTCCATGATGTAAGTGCAACGTACAGTAAAAAATGTAACAAGGATGTAAATTCTACATAATTCACGTCGTCGATATGGAATGTGCTCGAGCGACCGGATACGCTATGGCGGCCAGACTCAGTCGAAGGAGCCTTCCCCTTCCCCTTGACTCAGGACTCCCCACGTCGGTGTTGTGTGTCGAAGTGCCCCATGTTCTGCAATACGGACTGGACGATTGCATATTGTTAGCAGAATGAAAGGGCAAATACAAAATAAGGACGTGAATTGTACGTAACTCACCTCATCGATATGGAGTGCTCCCAGGCGACAGGAGAAGCTATGACGATCGCCGATCTCAGTAGCATGAGCCTTCCCCTTGTCCGTCAGGCGAGTCCTAGGCTCCTACGGTGCCTCCTCAACAGGGTCCGGTATGTAAGGTTTCCACCGTTCGAAGGTCTCAGCTCGCATTGAGAAGTTCAGCATGTACTTCTACTGGATGAACGCCATATCATACATCTTCGGGCCGTCGATCCACTGAAAGAAGTGACAGCACATTTCGGGTTGCCATTACACGGGGATGAAGTTAAACATCTATGGAAATCAACGCATGGAGTGAAAAATCAATGTGTGTGAAAGAAACTCTTACGAGGTGGTGCCTGCACGTGTAGTACGCCCAAGCGGAGGTGTTTGGGTGTGTGGACTGAATGATCTCCACCGGCTCGCAACACACACACTGCGGGACCAAAAACCGCGGTGGTACCGGAGCATCTTTCATTGAATAATCTGGGTATTGCAGATGTTTGGCTTTCTGCGCAAGCCACTTGCGCTTCTGCAACATCCTCGCGTAGAAGTTTGCCGATGGGTCCATAACAGATATCGTAGAAGTTTCATTGTACATAACAAAATAGGGCAGACAATATATTAAATTGCGACCTCAATGATTAGCGATGATACTGATTGCTTGGTCGGACTAAGCTGCTCACAGTGCGTCCTCATCGCTACCATCTGAGCCTTGGTCGGCGTCCTCGTCGGATTCCAACCCGAGAGGTTAGTCTGGTAGATACTCGTAGCAGTCAATACGGGCTGACCACCACAATTCTGCCCCCTCATTTTGCCTAAAATTATGTGCAAGCCTTCCCTCCGAGACTGCACATTTTGTGCCACTATCTTCAAGCTCCGCCTGCGGTTGCCCGCTTGCTTTCCAGCGCCCTGCGTATGAAATTCATGTACAACATCGGCCTCCCGTAAATGGCCGCCTCTGGCTGGGAGGCGATCTGCATGTACTGGCTCCATGCAATGCTTCCATTCAACTTCACCAGCTCCCACAAGGTATTCGTGCAGGTGATCCCCTCGATCACAAGTTTCTTCATCATTGCCTCTATGATGAACTCCCTCCGGATGCAGCTTAGAAGCTCGTAAATATTTGTCGCATCGAACCCCTCCGCCCGGACCACCTTGTATTGGCATCTCGACAGGTCCAACACTCCAACCCATCGAGTCTGGACCGTACGAGACCATCGCCAAAAAAAAGTACCAAGTATTGTATGTTTGAAATTACCTACAGCAACAACAACCCAGTTTACACAACGCAACATAACAAACAAGGCATGTAAGCAACAACAACCCGATTCTTTGCACACAAGACATCTAAGTATACCACGCTTCTTACTTGGAAGACCATGTTCCAAACTATTATGGAAGGTACTAATTCTATGATAATTAGATGGCTCTGGTTCGTCCTTTTCTCTTGATCATTTGATGCCCTTGGTCCTTATTTAGACTGACCATTTAGCTACTGTCATGCTTTTTTGAAAAGATAATCACAGTTGCAGGCGCAAGTGGAACTTCCACTATTGTTGCGTGAAACTAAAAATGTACATTCCATTTCAGTCTGTTTTCATAGCTAGTTATTGCTTGGTTCAGTACCATGGAGATGATATTGTTCAACCTCTGAGGCCTAAAAGTCTACCTAAATTTAAGTGTGAAGCTGCTTTGTCGTTGCCACTAACTAACTATAAGTCGTTACATGCCAACAAATTAATTATGGTCATGTAGATTCAACCACTTATTTCGGACAAACATAATCAACATGACTAATTCGTTATGACCTAATTTATCGCTACTAACTAAGAACACAAATTTAATAACGCCTAAATGATGGGGACTGAATTAATTATGCCTAAAAACCTACAAGTAATTAATTATGACTAATTAAATAATTAGCTAACTACAAATTTAATAAAGACAATACATAAAAATTGCCTGTTGATATGACTGCTAATGATGGCTCTAAACAAAACTTAATCCTCTGTGAAAAGAAACATTGAAACGACGCGAGAGCACGGCCCAAAATTAAGGCGAGCGAAAATGAGTGAGTGCGAGCGAAGATCATCACAACACCGCACTTATAGCGAGGATAAGAGCGCGGTCCGTTGGGAGGAAATTATGTGCGGAGGACTGCATGCGGGGGACCGATGTGATGGACACATGAGGGCGATGGACATGACATGAGGGCGCTTTTGGCACATCTGGCCGCATGCGGGGCGGACCTTGTATGTTCACGTGAAAATGGAAAGGAGAGACTTTCAGCTTTCGGCACCTGCAGACAAACCACCACGCATCATACACAATTGGTGTGTGAAGTGCAGTGCTAGACAAACATTATACTTAAATAAAATTTCAAGAAACATTCCGAATGAATAAAACTATGAAAACATTACACAAGAAAGTACATTGTGTCGAGAGGCTCCACAAAAAATTTCATAATTTTTTGAGCTCATTTGTTATATTTAAAAATTCAAAGAAATGAGTTCGGCTGCTAAGTACTAAAATTCAAACAAATGGCTAATCACTTTCTTCTACTGTTAATTTCGGATGGCACTAATTGGTGTCCGGCCGGTGGAGGGCTGGACGAGGCGCGTGGAGGGCGTCCGGCCCATGACCGGCTAGACAAGGTGACGTGTCTTGTGGACAGCGCATCCGCATGGTCACCGGCCGGACGAGGCTGCATTTTTGCTATTCCTTCACGACGGCGGCTACTTCTGTAATTATGTGTCGCAAACGTGCTATTTGCGCCAAAAATTCGTCAAACCCCACCCTTTATCTAGAGAACCGATCGAGGTGCCAGTGCCACATCATTTGGAATAACCAACGGCTGGCACGTTCGCTATCCGTTGGATCCAACTGGACTGTCAACTCAAGTGCCAATAATCATAGGGCACGTAAACATATATAATTGTTTAGAAACTGTGATTTAAGGGTTGATGCGCATAATGCCAAAACTGCCCCTGATGGGTTTTAGTCTTTAAATAGTACCTCATTGTATTCAGAAAGAGATCAATCTATTAATAACGAGGTTCCCGATATTGTGTATCTATCTATTGTCTCCTGATTGTTCGTCTATTGTGTGGTGATTGATTGGTTGGATTCCTGCGATTACTTCGTTCTTCAACAATAATTTCCTAGATTAGGCTTACACTAGGGATCGAGTCAAGCTAAGAGCGACTGGGCTAAGATCAGGCATGAGCCAAGCCAGGTTGGTATAGACATAGGCCATGTTTGGGGAGCTTTAAGCTCACTTCGGCTTCGGAAAAGCCAAAAGCCCCCCCAAACGGGTTAGCTTCACACTAAAAGCCCAAGCCGAAGTAGGCCAAAAACCAAAAAACTCGGGACCAGCTTTCTGGGCTTAATGTGGGATGGAATTGCACATTTGTGTAACACCCCAATTTTTGGGACTTTTTGAAATTTTCAAAATAAAATAAACCATTTGAATTTTACTAAATTAATTAAAGCTTAAATTGAAATTTTAGAAAATGAAAACATTTTAAATGATTAAATCAAACTTCAATTAAATTCAAAATGGGTTTATTGGATTTTCTAGATTTTCTTGGATTTTCTCCAAGTTCTTTGTTTTTTCTTGCAATCCGATTTATTTTATTTCTTTTCTGTTTTCCCAAAATTTATTTTATTTGTTGTAAACTTTTAATTTGAATTAATTAATTCAAATTGTTGGATTTCTTTTGGAGTTTTTGTATTTAATTAAATTTCCAAACCCGAAAGTCAAATCCAAGTTCTTTTGTCTCAATTCAAAATTTCTTCGCCAAAATCCAAATTCAAAATTTGAAATTTCAATTTCTTGGGCTGAAAGCCTTACCGTTTTCTCATCCCTTTTTATTCCTTTTCCTTTTTCTTTTTCCTTCCTTCCTTTCTTTTTCTTTCTCCTTATCTCTTTTCTTTTCTTTCTTCATCTTTTCTTCCGGCTCATCGCTTCTTCGTCCCCAAGCGCATGTCGCTTGCTTCGCCCACGCCACACACCCTCGATTTGGTGCGCCGCTTGCATTGCCGTCTTGGCGCTCGATCGCACATCGTGTCCATACCTTGCGCGGCGCCACGCCGTGTGCTCTCGCCCTATCTTTGCCGTCATGACCAAGACGCTCCTCGCCAAGACAAATTTCAACAGGCTGAACCACCCATGTTCTACGCCCCTTCCCGTTTCCCTATAAAAGGGTCACACCCCTCCTCCCTTCCCTCCTTTCCTCCTTCTCCTATCCACCGGAGCTCACCGTCGCCGCAAGCTCTCGTTCTTCTCAAAGTCCTACCAGACGCTTCCCCATTTGATCTCCCTCTTAGGTGGGTATTTTGCCAAGCCACCTGTGTCATGACGCGTTCTCGAAGGTCCTCTTCCAATCCCCCACCTTATTTCATCTTCTTCGTCACCGAGAAGCCCCGCCAACGCGAGCTCCTCGTCGCCGACAATGGCCGTCGTGGGCGCAGCACCACAGACCTCCTCAGGCTTCACTGACCCCGACAACGCGTTCCCCGTGGCTGCGTGCACCTCGTGCTCCCTCCACCTTCGCCTCCGAGCCACTGGAGCGCCGCTGCTCGTGCACCGTTTAGGCGGCCGCCACCGTCGCCAGCCATCTCTTGCTGCGCCGCCACCTCCCCTGCCTTCCTTGCGTCGCTGGCGTTCCATTTTTCGGTCCTCGGTTGCCGCCTCCTTGCCCTGCGCCGACGCCGCCTTCACTCCCGAGCCGATAGTGAGCTCCTCTTCCCTTTGCGTGGGCTATGTTCCTTCTTCTTTCCTTGCTCCTGAGTCATTTGCATATGGGACCCACATGGCATTGACTCTCTTCATCTTTTTCTTTCACTTGAAAGTGGACCCCAAATGTCATCCATCCAATTCCTTTGCTCTATAAAAGAAAATGATTCAGCACAGTTTTTCCAGCAGTTCCTTTTCTAAAATTCTATCATTTCATGTGATGCAAACTTCCGGACATTTGTTCTCCTTCATACGAACTCGGATTCCGTCGATTCTTGTTCCTAAATTCATCTAAATTCAGTAGCTTTATTTTGGTTCTAATTTTATAATTTTTGCATTTTATTTGGATTTATTATATTTATTCGCCTCATTTTATGCGCATAGATTCCGGCGTTTCCGAAGCTTTTCTGGACTCGTCTACCGAAGCAACTCAAACCTTCAACGAAGGCAATTCGTAGACCTTTGATCATATTGAACCCATTTTTACTAAACTATATTGTTTTATACCAAGATGCATTGCTAAGTTTATATCAATTGTTTTCGGGAATAGTTAAATACCTATTTGACATTATGCCTCCATGAATAATTGTGAATGACATGTACCCTTAGACACCATATGTTGGGTTAATCTTAGTTGAACATATTTAATTACCAAATGGGAAACATAAATATGCTTAGCCATGCTTTAGTTGTACGATGGGTTCCTTCACCATGATTAATCGTGAAAATCTGACTTAATGAAATATGGAATTGTGGTGTGGTCACTGTTATTAAAATTTGTTGTGCCATGGCAAGGGTTGTCGTTTGGTCAGGGTTGAACATAAATGATTTCATACTCGGGCGAATGATCGTGCAGTAAAGGGGATGATTCTGGATGTGGTTGCCTCGCCCGAGTAGTCACTAAGGACTTAACTTTGTGCATCATTGATCTGAGCCATACTGTACAACCACATGTCTAGGATGGGGTGGACTTGACTAAATAATTAGCAATATTTTGATTTGGTTCTGTTTGGGTTGTTGAATTGGTGCAAGATGGGGCCGGGCGTAGGCGAAACCTTAGTGAGCATAACTGGATCAAAATAGAGCTTTGTAAAAACCTTATGATAATCATTTAGTTGCACACCTTCGAAGTGTGTCAGACGGACATTACAAACTGATTATCTCTTGTGGGTCAAGCTGTACAACCTCTGCAGGATGTAAAACTATTCGAATAGCTGTATCCTCGGTTATGGATAATGCCTAGTGATTTCACACGAGGGGTAGATTTTCTCAAAAATGTTGGCATGGTGATTTGGTTGGGAAGTGAACAGGTAGTTCACTAGTTGTTGGTTGGGAAGTGAACGGGTGGTTCACTAGTTGTTTCAAAGTACTTGTTTACTTATTATATTTAATCTTTTAAATTGTGCTTTCAATCTATTTTATTGTATTTACTGTCAATACTGCTTTATGCAAAAATAGTCATAAAGCTATCCTTGTTCAAGTCTTACATGAATACTATTTGCATACATTTTCCTACGACTTGCTGAGTACTTTATGTACTCACGGCTTCGAATAGTTCTATGAGGAGTACTTCGAAGACTATGCGAACTAGGCCGCGTTCTCTACTCGATTGCCTATAGGCATGTCGGATGGCTACCACGATTTGTTTTATTCCGCTTCAAGTTTACTGTTTTATCTTAAGCCCTGCTTGGCAAACTTTGTAAACCTTGACCATAAGGTCTGTTTCTACTAAGTAATATTAATTTGTCCGCTTCTTAGATATTTTGTTGTATGAATATGATTTCATTAATGTTGTCACTGTGTGAACTAGCTACACAGAGGACTCGAATTCGAAAATCCGGGGTCTCGACAATTTGCCACTGGAAGTTGGTGGAAATTACCCACATTATCATCCAATAAATAGGGTCCAAAGAAGGAAACCCTAGCCCACTCGATGCATGTGCTCTCCCTCCTCTCCTCATCACCCGACGCACCTCCGCTAGACGCCGCCCCTTGCTAATCCCGTAGCCACATCCCGACGCCACAGGCCTCTGGCTAATCTCAGTCGTCGCCGCCCTCCGGACTCTCGACGCCGCAGGCCTCTGCACCCCAGCCCGCCGCTGTCAACCCCTCCGTTAGTGTCACCTCCTGCCGATCCCGATGCCACGTCTCGATGCCGTAGGCCCCGACTCATGGCTGCTCTCGATCTCCACAGCCGTCCAAACTCTCGGCGCCGCGGGCCCCTACGCCTCGGCCTTCGCCCCCAACTGGTCTCGGTTGTCACCGCCCTTCAGACTCTAGGTGCTGCAGGCCCCTACGCCCCGACCTTCGCCCCTAGCCGTCATCGCCTACATCTGATCCCGCCAGCCACCGCCACCCCCTCCGTCGACCAGCTTGTCGTCGCGTCCAACATCGCCACAACCACCTTGAAGGATGTTGCCGTCCTCCTAGATCTGCCGCCCCAGTTGGCCTTGCTGCCGTCGCCGTGCTTCCTCCGTCTCCGCTGGTCCCGGTCGTCATCGTTTATCCCTACGCCCCCGCCTCCGCTGGTCCTGTTCACCGCTGTTCGTCTTAGAGGCATTTCAGATATTTCACAACTCAAAACAATAAGACACCCAACGAAAAGCGAGACTGCCAAATGACCTCTTAGGTAGGAAAAAAACTATAGCCATCAACTGTAGCTATTTTCAGCCAGAAAGCCAAAAAATAGGTTATGACAAAAGCTATAGCTCTCCCCAACATGGTCTGCAGAGACAGGGAGAGGCACATCCAAAATGCCGGAAATATTGGACTACAGGGACATCATCTATCACACCACAGGGCAGATGATCGTCTCGTGGCACACTGAGCTTGGACGCACGCCACCCGTTGTGCCGCCCCCTGTGACCACTTGCTTATCGCGTGCCATGCGTAAAACGGTGGATAGCAACATAAATTGGTCAAAGAGGAACAGTGCATGCGAAGAATCTTAACGTGCATATTAAAGAGGTGATGGAGCATATGCATAGGATCACTTGGAATTTGGACCTCCCAATGTTGGGAGCCCAAAAGGAAAACAGTACCATGTATGCAATGGGTTGTGTTATCAGGTCGCACATAAGAGTATCTTCAATAGTTAGAGATAATATTGTCTTTAACATATGTTATATCATTTTTAGAGACAACATCTCTAATAGATAGTCTCCAGTACACTCTTCAACATTTATATTTTATAATTTTCCTTTGAAACGGATCTACATATCAACTAGAGTACATTAATATATCATGTCTTGTTTCGCGTGTACGACAGTCTCTTCAAGAAGAGACGGCATGTGCTCTCTCTCTCCTTCACATAGGATTTTATTGACGTGGCATAGCTAAAAGACGACAATAAATACACTATTAGAGATGTCCCGATTCGTATGTTCATTTAGGATACTCTAGTTGTTTTACATTTTCAACTAGCCGCGGCAACATTTCAGTTCAGCTACTGCAACATTCAAATTAAACCGTTGCAACAAGCATACGATATCAAGCAAAAAATCACACGCAGAAGAGAAGATGGTGCTGTGACGCTGTGTTTATCGATGAACCATGCGACATGTAGAGAGAAAAGGATCCGGTTGGACTTTTCGGAACTGAGGGAGGGATAAGCCGTGGCTGTGGCTGTGGCTGTGGCCCACCGTCTCCATCAGATAACAAGAGAGGAGGTACAAGAAAGGCACGGCATATCTTTTAGCAATCATGCATGATTCCATCAAAATCTTGGCGGTGGACCGTATCATAAGATTCCATGGAAATGGATTATTTTGTTAGTAATTAATTAAGTCATGATATATATTGGTCCATTTTGGAGGCCCAATTATGTGTAGACACTTTAACTAAACAAATGCCTATTAGTTGGCTGTCGGCCTACAAGGCTCATTAGTTAGCTTAGTCTCATATTGCTTATTTATGTATGAAGGGAGACATCCTCATTCTACACACAAGCTTACAGGCAAAGAGATCAATAAAGAGGGAAAACTGGGACTACATCGTTATGTTCTTGTCTATTGTTTACTATTTGTGAGTCGAGCGTTTCGTTCGTCGGCAACACGACCTCTATTATATAACACATTATCGGCACGATAACACTCTAAGCTAAGGTTTCCTGGTACGTTGCTTTGATCTAAGTTTTCAATTCTTGTGGTAATGCTCTTTTTAGTATATTAGTTTTTATGCTAATGTTCATTGTCATCGATCTCGTCGCCCGACTAGGCGCACGCCTCGTCGTGTACGCCTCCGCCCGTAGGTCGACCGCAGCGGTCGAACACCTCCGCATAGGCGCCGACTCATCGACACCACCGCCGACTCGCTGGCCAACTGAGCTGACCAGCCGTGCGCCTCCACTCACGCACCGCCGGACTCCACCGAGATTGGTTTGGGTATGCCTTCGTGTACCTTCGCCAATCGCTGTCGACAGGTCGTCCGACTGCACGCTCCCACACACACACTGCCAGCAACCACCGTCTAGGCAATGGCAACAAGCCACCGCATGCGCGCCGCCGCCGTGAACCGAGCACCGGACACCACCTCCGTGGTGCGTCGTCGCCGAATCAATCTCGCCATCCTGGCTGGATAAGGTGTCACCTTCACGTCACACCACTGACTGGGATCAGGCTCGTAGTCACTGGCATCCGCGCGCCGTCAGGCTCCATGGGGCAAGGACCTCACCGTCGGGCAAGGTGTGCCGTGCACTGCCTCCGCGCCCTATGCCGCTAGCTAAATCGATGCCTCTGTGTCGTGGCTGTCGTCGCCATACTCCGTCGTTGTCGTTGTTGCGCCCGTACAATAGCCTCTGCGGCAACGCCGGGCCGAGCCGATGTAGCCTCCGCATGTGCGTGCAGACGAAACTAGGGGCTCCGGCTCTATCCCCGATGAGGACGGAACGGACGCCGCCGCTGTCGCCACCATCATCCATAGCGAGGACGTGGTGGGGCATTGGCCCAAAGACCGATCCCATGCGCGGACCACCGCGGGACGCCGCTGCTGCCATCAAGCCACGCCATCATTGTCGTGTCGCTCATGCACGCCGCCGCTGCTTCTTGCGTCGCCATCGTTGTGCGCACCGAGGCTGCCGCCACATGCCTACACGTGTGCATGTGTGTGCACTCCTGCAGAGCCGCGCTAGGGTTGGGGGAAACCTTGGCAGGCCAGCTAAGCGGGTCATGCAAAGGCCCTATTTAGGCCATTGGTTCTAGCCCACAAGGCTCGGTCGAGGATCTGGCCAGCCTAAGCACTTTTGCAGAAAAGCCCTTCAGCTTTTTTGAAATTAAGTGCAAGTCCTTGGTTTATGAAAATTGAGTCCTTCTCGACCGAAATTTGCAAAAAAGACTTTGGAAGTTTCGAAATAATGTATGAGGGCTTCCACTTGGTGGAACTTTGCAAATTAAACCTCAGAAATTTTTTGGTTCTTTTATTGAAGTCTTTTGTGATTTATTTAGAAAAATAGAAATTGTTTTTCTATTAATTTGTGAGTATAGTAATTGTTCTATGCCTAGAAAATTAGTAGAAAATTATTGGAAATTCGTAAATTTGATATTTACAGCTCACGCAAGTCGTTTTTATTATTGTAACACATGTTTTGACTCATGCAGTATATCATGTACCTATTCATTACCTTATGGTAATTATATACATTGTTATACAGTGCTATAGGCAACATGACTGGCGTCACAAAAAGAGTATTTGAGGAATTGGTAGTTGATGGAAGCAACTACCTAACTTGGGCCCTGGACATGGAGTTCTACTTAGCCTCCAAAGGGCTAAGTGCAACTATTATTCCTCACAGCAATATTAATAAGCCCCCAGAGGAAGACAAGGATAAGGTCATATCCTTCCTACGTCATCATTTGAATAAGGATCTCAAGAATGACTATTTGATTGAGATAGATCATTTAACCCTATGGGTTTCCCCTTCAAAATAGATATAATCAGGAAAGATAATTAATGCTCCCATAGGTGGAGCATGATTGGATGAGTTTGCGCTTCCAGGATTTTAAATCTGTGGTGGCTTATAGCTCAGCACTCTATAGGATAATTTCTCATTCCAGACTCAGTGGAAGAGGTTTTATAGAGGAACAGTTGATCAAGAAAACCATTTCCACTTTCCATGCTACAAATCTGGTGCTAGCACAATAGTACAGAGAAAAGGGATATGAAAACCACTCTAAATTGATAACCGCACTTCTAGTGGCAGAAAAGCATAATGAGATCATCATGAGGAATCATAGTGCTCATCGTACAGGAACCCGGGGTGCACCTGAGGCTCATAACATTCAGAAAAGGACAAATGTTGGTGGAAAAGGAAAGGAGACTAGGGGAAAGAAATCTAAACCATTTGTCTTCAAGGCAAAAGGTAAGATAGGAGGGAAAGGGAAATCTCCAATGAAAGCATCAGGTGACAATAGACCTTGCTATAAGTGTGGGCTCAAGTGTCACAGGGTAAAAGATTGCAAGAGACTTAAGCATCTGGTGTAGCTCTGTCAAGAGTCTCAAAGAAAGATATGCCAGAATAAACTAGAAGCTCATTTTATGGAAGCACCAGCAGAAGGAGAGCAAGAGGATAATGAAACCCATCAACCGATAGTAGAGGAGAAATCAGGTGATGATGCTCTATATGATGACGAATATTCTCCTCTACTAGATGATGGGTTACTAGATATTCATCCAGAAAAGGATCAGCTGGAGTATAGGGACATGTGGGGGAAGCGCACCCACCGAAACTAGGGAAACCCAACAGTCAAACTCTACCATTTTGGGAAATAGTAGAGAGCAGATAGATTTAAATGAAGTTCCAATTGAATTGGACAAAGAGTTTTCCACAAACTATGTGAAAACGGGAGCATACTTTTATAGATAAATGAGTGCTAATAGCAATTGTTTCATCTCAAAGATTGTCTTCTATATTGAATCGGATCCGGAACCAAAGACAATTGCGGAATGCAAGAATCGTCAAGATTGGGATAAATGAAAGGAAGCAATCGAGAATGAACTAAACTCACTTAATAAGAGGAAAGTCTTTGGACTTATGGTTAAGACACCTCATAATTTTATTCCTATTGGACACAAGTGGGTGCTTACAAGAAAGAGGAATGAACATAATGAAGTGGTGAGATATAAAGCTAGATTAGTAGCGCAAGGGTTCACGCAGAGGCTCGATATTGATTTCAATGAAACTTACTTTCCTATAATGGATGGCACAACGTTCTGATACCTTATAGCTATTGCAGAAGGAATGAATTTAAAAATGAAACTTATGAATGACATGACTGCATATTTAATTATATGGGTCACTAGATTATGAAATCTTCATGAATATTCTAGATTGACTAAAAGTCCTATGTATGAGCTAGAATGAGCATCACAACATGTATAATGTTAAGTTGCAAAAGTCACAATATAGGTTAAAACAGTCAGGTCATATGTGGTACAACTGACTGAGTAAATTCTTTTTACAAAGGAGTACATAAATAACTAAGTATGTACATGCATGTTCATAAAAAAAAAAATCCAAAAATGGAGTTTTCATCATCTTTGTCTATGTTGATGACTTGAACATAATCGGAAACACGGAAGACATTCTTAAAGAGAGCTCATACTTAAAGACGGAATTTGAGATGAAAGATTTGAGTGAAACCAAATACTGTCTCGGGTTACAGATTGAAAATTTTCCTAGTGGCATATTTCTGCATCAAAACACCTACACCAAGAAAGTGTTGGAGAGATTTTATCTTGATAAATCCTATCCACTAGGTATACCCATGATCGTTAGGTCACTAGAAGTGGAGAAAGATCGACATGGGCCTAGACGAGAGAGTGGTGATACATTAGGGCCCGAAACCCCATATTTAAGTGCTATTGGAGCATTGTTATATCTTCACAATTATGCCAGGCCTGATATTGTATTTGTAGTAAACTATTTGGCAAGATATAGTTCCAAGCCTACGAAGAGGCATAAGAACGAAATTAAGAGAATCCTCGGGTACCTTATGGGTACCTTATGGGTACAAATAATCTTGGACTCTTTTATCTCAAGATATAAGGTTGAAGGGTTATTCATACGTTGGCTATCTTTCTAATCCCCACAATGTCAAGTCACAGACTGGATACGTCTTTCTAAGTGGTTCTACGGCTATCTCTTGTAAATATGGAAAACAATCGATTGTTGCTACATCAACCAATCATGTTGATATCATTGCACTATATGAGACAACCCGAGAGTGTATATGGCTTAGAAAACTAATTCACCGTATCCAAGAGTCTTGTGGTGTAGAGGTGGATAAAACTCCTACAGTCCTCCATTAGGATAATGCAGCTTGCATTACACAAATGAAGAAAAGCTATGTCAAGATGCATATGACAAATCATATACTCACTAAACATTTCTATCCATATGAGCAGCAACTAAACATTTCTACCCATATGAGCAGCAGGAAAATAGGAATATAGAAATACAAAAAATCCAATCAAGTGAGAATCTTGCGGATTTATTTACTAAGGCCTTGCCATGCCAAGTTTTGAGAAACTTGTCTGTGGTATGGGTATGAGAAGACACAAAGAGTTGTGGTCTTCAGAGAGGTATATATGATCTTCATATATGTTCATCATTGGATGAATAGATGTTGTACTCTTTTTCCTCGTTTGAGTTTTGTCCCAATGTGTTTTCTTATTCGAAGGTTTTTAATAAGGCAGCATGTGCAATAGTAAGAACGCGAACTATGTACTCTTTTCTTCTTACCATTTTTTTCCACTGGGCTTTCGAAAGAAGTTTTTAATGAGACACGAGCATGTCATTGCGAGGTGTCCAAGGAGGGTGTTGTATATCGACCCGTTTGTTAGGACCGATTATGTGTGGACATTTTGCCTAAACAAATGTTCATTAGTTTAGTCTCATATTGTTTATTCATGTATGAATGGATACCTCCTCCTTCTATATAAAGGGGGTATGAGGTTCTTATTTACACACAAGCCTACAAGCAAAGATATCAGTAAAGATAAAAGACTGATACTACATCCTTATGTTCTTATTTATTGTTTATTATTTATGAGTTAAGTGCTTCATTCGTCGGTAGCACGGCCTCAATTATACAAACAAGTCCAACGAGACAGGACCCAGCGAGAAAGGATGTGTACATGTCTCCCTTTGATGATAAGCCTAGCACAAATGATACTAGTACAGCTAAGTGTCATCAAACGCGGTATTGTATTCAGAATGCTTCTTGCTAGTCCTGGCCTAACAGCCTGACATGGTTTGCTAAATGCTACTCTCATTATCTGCTAGTGCGTACTTTTCTGTAGCAACCGCCCAATTAAACAAGGCTATCAATATTTAATCTTGGGTAAAATTCACGTAACTACAGTTATATTTACATAACTATTAAGGAACTACATATTTAATAATCAATTTCACATAACTGCATATTTAGGTGTAAAGTTTTGCGCAAAACTACAGATTTAAGAAATCTTGTACCATGCAACACATCTTGGCTGATTGGACCCACTTGATAGTGTCTCAATTCTACCTGGCTCGTCCAAACTTTGTACATGTGCGGACGCCACATGCGGCTTGTTGACGTGCAAATTGCACATATGGCATCAGATTTTGGGCACGTAGAGCAGCTAATAAGGGCCCGATATCGTTTCTCATCGTGCTACACCCAGAAAATGCGCAAAGTATTTTTGGAGTGTGAAACCCTAACCGTCAGGCAATAAGATGTATGCGAAGCTGTTAGGTGGGCCATGACAGGCAATGAGGTGTATGTGATGATGTCAGGTGGACTTGGTTTGTCGGAGTTCTTAAATCTGTAGCTCAGTGAAACAATATATTTCTTCAAATTTGTCCTTAAAATCGTAATTCCTTGATAATTATGACAATATATTTGGAAATATATTTGAAATTTACTCTTCAATCTTTATCTTTATCATAGGGCTCTCATGGGACCATCGTAACCCTGATTTCATCTAGGATCTCACAATCTTTTATAATCATGATTTTTATTTCAAAGTTAATTTGTCTCCCGGTCTTGACAACCTTGTGTTCATGTTTTGCTACATTATTTTGATTAAAAAGGGGATAAAATAGACTTTCCACTTGATAGAAAATGTTGATTTGAAAAGAGAGGAACTAAGAGAGCATAGAGGCAGTAAAAGCGACTCGCACGGACCACGGAGTCAGGTGGGCAGTGGGCTTGACAACAGTGAGATGTGGACGGTGGACCGTGAAGAAGGCGAGCCCTGCATTGCACGGCGTTGACCAAGTACCCACCCGCTAATACGGGGGATATGTCAAGTGTCCCCACCGCACATACACACAACAGTACAATTTAAAAGAACATCTTCATTAACTAATATTGGTACATCGTGTAGTTTATTTAGTATTATTGCACTAAAGTAGGAAAATTTGAGACAAAGCCATAAACCACAGAAATATATGCAAAGCGTTTCAATTTTTCTTAGGTTTCATTTCACCCCCTTCTGTCCAACGGATGGAAGCTGACAGATGTGGACTCCGAGGAAGTTGCACAACAAATACGATGCCGCTTTAAGAATTTGTCTCCAATTTCTCAACTTCAGATTTACACGGGCTTACGGCAAGTTTGCGTTGGTCGTGACAATGTGGAATCTAGTTGGTTACATCCGGTAATATATATAACCTCTTATTAAAGCAAAGTAGATTGCTGCCCTACCAGCGTGGCCACGTCACCCTAAAAACGCTGATCGTTGGATCGTTCGGCGAACGTCCGGGATCGGCTGGATTCCGCTTGGTGCGCGTGGTTCCGGTGCTTTCTTCTAGCACCTTCTCGCGGAGGATAGAACCCTCCCGGATCCCGCCGTCTCTTCCCTGCCCTCCGCTTCGTCCCCGTCGCCACTCCTCTTCCCCTGCCCCGCCGCTCTCTTCCGCTTCCCCGCCACTATCTGCTCCCCCCCTCACAGCGCCGCCTCCTAGTTCCCCGCGACACCGACTCCTCCTCCATCGAATCCTTCCCGCCGCTCCCTCCTCCCATTTGCCCGCACCGCCCCCGCCGCCCCTCCCGTGCATCAGCTCGGTGTCGCCCTCTTCGTCCTCCTCGCTTCATCTGCCGCCTCTTCCCCTCCCCGTGCCGCCGCCACTTACGGTCCTCGTGCCTACACCTCCCCTTCCTGACGCCGCCTCTCCCTCCTCCGGGCACCTCTTCCCCAGCGCGGCCGCCTTCTTCGCCTCCACGCGCCCTCGCGTAGCCAATCCACCCTCGGCTCCGCGCACCGAGATCCCGGTGCGTCGCCTCTCGCCCCCTTGCCCCCTTGCTTAGCTCCCACAAAATCCCCTGGCACAGGCTGTCATCGCCGTTGCCACCTCCGCTCGCTCCTGTGACAAGGACCGCTCCCAGCAATCTCTTGGTTCTTGCGCCGCGCCTGCAACGAGAAATGGCCCCGCTACCTCCGCACGCTCGACTTATGGGGCACCTCCTGCCTCCAATGCTGCTGCTGCCGCGACAACCAGTTCCACGCCTGTGTCTCCGCCCGCGCAGACATGCACGCGGGGCATCTGGCTTCCTACTTCTTAAGGACAGCCGCAGCACCAACAGGACATCTGCCACCGGAGGCAACCTCAGCCGGCCGTGCTTCCGAGAGATCCATCACTGGCCGCTACTTCCTCCACCTTCTTGGAGATCAAGGAGCTGCAGAGGGTTACTGCAATCGGGTATGCTTGGCTCGCCTGAGAAGTGACGGGGATGCTTATGCCTTCGTTATGTTTGATGTAATGCCCTACCTGTTCATCCTGCAACAGAAAACTTGGTGCATGATGTCTGATAAGTGCTCACAAACTAAATCATCTTATTTCTGGAAGTGATCTATGTGATTATCTCGGCCTGATATTTCCTATGATACACAGGCTTGAGAATGCCATTGCAATACGCCAATACCGTGATTGATGATCGTGGTGCAGATAAGGAGCATGCAAACTTTGGGTTAGTGTGTTTGATATTTTGGGTGCAGATTTCACATTGCCTGCTATGGCAAGAGAATTTGACATGTTCTATTATTACATTTGGTTGGATTTAGTTTGTTTACAAGATTGATTTGCTAAATTAAGTTATTAAAAATCTCAGTTCCTTCATTTTTTTTTTGCAAGGATTTAGATTGTATTTGCTAGGTTCTTGATGTCATACAGAAAGGTGGTTCCTGCTATTGCAAGGTGTAGAGCCATAGCCATATGCATGTCACCCAGTCTTGCTGCTTGAGTGTTGGTCAAATGTGATAGGTGGCAAGATTGCAATTCAAAAAACAGATTGAATTCCTCTTCACAGCATCAGCCAACAATTAAATGTGATAGGTGCCACACTGCAAACAATACACTACGCAGCCAACAATTACGGTTTTTTTTGTATTGTTTTACTGATCTCCCTCTTTTTGCTTGCTTCTATTTCCGACGCAATTCGGTTCTACAGGGAGATCTAAACTTGGTTAAAGATCTATGGAATGAATGATAGCTCTTATAGCAGACTAGATTCAGGATTCTGTTGTTACTTATTGATTGATATTGTAGGCATTGTGGTTTTCTATTGGATATGCCATATAGCTTTCTATTAAGTATAACTGCATGATTCAGTTTGGACTGAAATTTGTCATAGTTTCAGCTTTATAACCATCGTTACCATGGATGCATATGCTTTCCTTCAACAATCTGTCCATAAACTGTTAATTTACTTTAGAAATGATTCAATGAATCAATATTGCACTAAGAGCTGAGATGTTTTTTTATTTATGCTAGTGCTTTAGCACAGCGATATGAACTGCTATGTTGCACTATAAAATGTATTGTATTTGTTCGTACACATATAAATGCTGCAATCTTGTTGATTTCATTTAACCATACTTTCCTGAAGTCCTTCTCTCACACAATGTTTAATGTCATGTGCAATTCTGCAGCATTCAGCCTTGCTAGATATTGACACAGATACTGCATTCTTTGGTGTTTTTGATGACCACGGAGGTAAGAACTACTTGCAAAGATAAGTCCTTTTCATGTTTCCCCATTTTATTTGGAAAGATATGTATTAGTAAACTGGCAATTTAAATGTTGCACAGATGAGTAAACCAAAAGTACTTCAAATGTTGAACTTCATCATGTTCCTTGCTTTTCTAAGGAAGGGTGGTTGCCAAAGACTAAAAAGGCAAGAACCATCCTTTGTTTTTTAAAGATTTCATTCAAAGTCGGTGTACGGGATTGGTTGCTTTAGAATTGTCATTGAAATATTTGTTTGTACCCTAATGACATTGTATAGATTTAAGGTTGAGCATTGATTTTGTTTTTCCATGTAGTTGCATGTTCTTTGTTTTAAGCAAGACATTCAATAATAGTGTAGGATATATTTCCACTAAAAGTACCTATTATATCTATTATATCTTCTCTGACAAGGCCCACTTTACCATAGGTTGAATTTCATAAACGTATATACATGATAAAGTGCAATGAATAGCTCCTCAATCCTTACGACCCTTCAGTTTTTAAATAATCACCGCTATCTGAATCCAATTAATTTTATTTTTCCTTCTGTCTCTATGAACAAAATCATACACAATGTTATTTCTATCCATGTAGTATAACATACATGCAGATAAACTCATTGGTACCATATTTGCCAACACATTTAAATTTAGGGTTAGGGTTTTGCAAGACCCTTATCATCTACGATGTCCATGTCTATTAATTCCACCTCTTAGTTCACCGATGTGGCGTACCACATGCTTTTATCCTAAGCATTGTTAAGTTTTATTGTTCCACCATGGTTTTATGTATATTAGAAAAAAGATTATTGAACCATCCTGCAATCGCCGGCGCGGCGTAGCACGCTTTTAACCTAGTTTTGCTTTTACGACTAAAAAATGCTTCCAATTTTCAACATTACTCGTCCCATACCATCAACCAATTCTTAGTTTGTATTAATGTTCAGAAACCACACCAATTCTTTCTTTCTTTTGCGAGGAAAAGAGAGCTTTATAAATTACTCAAAAGTTTGGGAACATTCTCGAGCTACCAAGTGCTCAATACAGAAAGGAGCTTGCTCACGCCATACCGCACAATGGTTCAGTCGTTTCGCAAGTTGCGCAAGCTCATGTGCTACACCATTTTACTCACTTTTCATGTGACGTATCAGGAAGCTGGCAAGTGATTAGCCATCTCTAGCACTTCAGACACAATAAACATCAGTTGTGCTACACCATTTTACTCTCTTTTTGTGTGACGTATTAGGAAGCTGGCAAGTGATTAGCCATCTCAAGCACTACAAATACAATAAACATCAGTCTTGAACGATGATCTTTTGGATTGGACAACAGATGGACCAGCGAGGCATAGTCAGTCTCTAGCACTGCCGCCTTGTGAATCCATTCTGCAGCCAGTTTGACACCTTCATGACAAGCCCAAGCTTCAACTTCCTCAGGATCACCGCCGTGATGAATTGTCTGCCATGAAGAGAGTAATATCGAACCCTTCTCATCCCGAATTATTATCCCCACACCTGATTCACCCGATTGGTACAAAAATGCCCCATCGACATTAATTTTCACCCAACCTAGGTTAGGTGGCTTCCATCTCTCTTGGGGTGTCATTCCTGGAACAAGTATATGTCTAACCCAATCTGCACCTAGCCATTTCTTCCCTTTGACGATTGAATCCTGATCTTCTTGTCGGATATTGTACAGGGAATTCCAGTAGTCCTCGAGGAACTTGACAGACCCTAGGATCGAAATTTGTTTAGAAGCAAAAAATCGTGTAAATACGAACCTGCTAGCATCGCCACAATGTTAGCATCAGTTTGTCATTATCATCTTGCGGCAATGTATTTAACAAGATAAGGAGCCAGTCCGGCCCTGAATTAATAATCCTGGAATCCTCCGGTAGCAACCACCAACTGTTTTTCATGGCCTCACTGTAAGATCGAGGAGGCCGACTAGAAGGGGGTGAATAGGCGTTTTAAAAAAAAAAACATTTTGGCTAAAACTGATTTCTAATACAGAAGCTAACAACAATACGGTGTTGCACAATTAAAGCCTAAATCAACTAGTCTTTACTGAGTGCACCAACAATATAACACTATTGAAAACGATAGCAATCATACAAGGATATGTAAGCAATCTAACACAAGGAATGTAAATTGCACAAAGTAAAGCACAAGAAGAACAAAACACAAGGACACAATGATGTTTTACCGTGGTGTTCAGAGACTTGCCGGTCTCCCCTAATCCACGTTGAGGTAAGCCCAACCACGTTAGACCGGCTCCACAACTTGAGCCAACACCTCCGAGGTAAGTCCAACCACTCAGACCGGTTCACCACTCGAACCAACACCTCGATGGGTTGCTCTTCCTCCACTCCGGAGATGGCGAGTACCAAACCACTCAGAACCGTCCGAGTCTTCTCACAACCTTCTTTGAGAAGATCACTAGCGCAACTCTTCCAAGCCGTCTAGGTGTCGGCAAATACTAAGAGTAACAAGTTGGAGACGCTCACTTGAACGAAACAAGTGTCTAAGCTCAATGGATACACAATCCACTACCTAATGCAACGCATGCACTTAGGGTTTGATCTCTAAGCTCAGTAAGTGCAACACATGCACATAAGAGACGAAAGGGCTTGCTCTTTACTCAGAGAAAAGAATACAGCACCAGCAACATGCCCACAACCAACCACAAATGGTATTTATACCCACATAAGGAAAACTAGCCGTTGGAGGAAAGTTTCAAAAAAACCAGGGTAAACCGGTCTGACTGCCAACTAATGACCGATCAAACCGCCCAAGCCACAAAGGCAATAAAACTAGTCATTGGATACACAGCCGGGCTGACTGTCTTCACAAGGACCGGTCAGACCGGACTCAACCGGTCAAACCGCCAGAGGGGCAGTCAGACCGCTCACCAGAGGAAAGGCCAGAACCAAAAAATCAACTTTTCTGGAAAATACGAACTACCAACAGAAGATCGGTACTACCGCCTTGCGGTAATACCGCTAAACAAATGCGGTCATACCATTTTGGGAACAAGAGAAACTCCCCAAAAACACCTTCTCTGTCAAAAACATATCGCACGAAAACAAGCGGTCGTACTACTGACCGGGGACCGGTCAGACCGACTAACATGGGTGGTCAGACCGCCCACTGCCAACAAAGCTGAAAATCAAATATCACACCTCGCTTCAACTCAATTTGCAAAACACATTTGTCAATTGACGCGCGATGCAACCAAGGGATGAAAGCAAGATTCTCAACAAGTTGCAAAACACATTTACCTACTTATAGAATCATGCCACAAGGAATAAGGTACATGGACTTAAATCATTTGCAAAACACATTCGCAAACTAAAGTCACATGCTACAAGGATTATGCATGAGCCTCAACTATTTGCAAAACACATTCGCAATTATTGGCAACATGCTAACAAGAGCTAGAGCAAGCACAACGAGCTATCAACATATGACACTCTCAAGCTACTAGTCAAGACCCCTCTTAATAGTACGGCAACTTATACTAGCAATCCGGTCTTTCAACCAAACACCAAGACTAGTAAAAGACTAGGAACACATCCTTAGCCCTAGCTAGTTATACCTTTGCCCTGCACATCTTCTTGAAGTTTAATGACGCACATCTTTACTTCAAGCCCGGGTCATTGACTTGATAATCAACAACACATGATGATTTCTTTTACTTCAAGTTCTTAACTTGAATATGTATCAACCCATGATGCACTCTTTCACTTGACCTCTATCAACACATGATGGGTCTTATTCACTTCGGGATCTTGTCTTGAATATTATCAACACATAATGATTTTCTTCATCCCGAGTCTTGACTTGATGACGATCAACTAATGATGCCATCCAAAGTCTCTATCATCATAGAACATAACCTATTCATCCAACTCATGGAAAATGTTACTTCCACAACATGATAGTCATTAATTACCACAACATACCATTAAATCATAATGGTGGGTCAAGATACTCCAATCTTTCCCTCTCTGGTAATTGATAACAACCATTATAATTGCAAATAATTGAATATTAAGTCATATGAGTATATATGAACTACACAAGTTTTATATACTCAAATAATATATTTCAAAGTAAAGATCCATAATATATAGAGGATAAAGAACAAGGATCATTACTAATGAAACCACAAAACATAGAGTGAACTCCTCCTAAGTGTGTTCATACACAAATGTGTAAAAGAGACATATGCACATATTCAAGTTAACCTTTTAGAGGAGTTCAACCTATATTTTGGATCCGAGGAATGCAACAAGATATAGGAATATAATGTCGAATGCATACCTCCATGATTTTCACCTTTTTATCCAACTGAGACTAAACAATAGGTATAATAATAGAAGTGTTAGTCTCACAAATAGATTTATCATTAATAACCAAAATACTCCATTAACACATAATGGCGGGTCTATATTTTTCAATCTCCCTATTTTTGGTAATTGATGAAAAATCTTTTATCAATAGCAACATTTGGGTATAAATCAACATAAGTTTAGAATTTAAGCTATTGAAATGTATCCATGCATGTCACTAGGTAATTTAAAGCTTCAATCATTACATATGTGAGAATGATATGCATGAAAAGGTGAAATCACAAGAGAGAATATATTACTCATCCAAATGTGGAATTATATTGATCACATAAATATTCTCCCCCTTTTGAAATTAATCACCAAAAATCCAAAACAAATCTAAGCCAACATAAAGTTTTTGCAAAACAATATGTTAGGCAATTGATCATTTTATTTTGAGCATTGAAATATTCTCCCCCTTTTGAAGTAAGGTTTTGTTTTCAAACGCATTCAAATAAACTCATCCTTAAAGTCTTCCCAAAAACCATTTTGAAGATATGAAAATCACAAAGTTTCAAAAAACTGAAAGTTACAAGATTTTCATATTTTACATTTCGTTTGAGCTTCGAAAGATAGTTGACTATTTAAAATGGTTCCAATAAATCTAAGAAAATTTAGCATAGAAGATCAACTGTAGAGGATAAAATGTCATCATTATATCTTCCTCAAAATGTAAACACATTTGGAGATACAAAAAATCACAAATCAGCACAAAGTTATGCAAAAGTCTGAAATTTTCAGCATTTGATAAAAGAGATAAAAAAGTCAAATCTTTTTCAAATTAAATCTAAATCCATTGAAATTTTGCATGAATAAACTTTAGACTCCTAGGAATATTTTCTAACAATAATTTTTGAAATAGAAGTCTCCATTCAAAAGATATTCCGAAATAAGCTTTGGAGGCCAAATTTTTTGCTTAAAGTGAAGATAAAGCAAAAAAAAATCAAATGAAGTCCAAAAGCTTTGAAGTTTTGTAAATATTTTGAATTTCTTGCTACCAAGAACCATATAGATAAAACTCCCCCTAAATATATGCGTATTGAGATGTGAATCAAAAATCATGCACATATGAGGATTTTATGAAATTTTGATGGAGTTTCCTCTATATATATTGAATCCAAGGGAGCATGACACAAGAGATAATCAATGTCGTAGGGGCGGCCCACCGGCCCTCACGGCACAGGCGACAACCCGAAGGACCTGTGATGCTTCGAGGGGCCCCGCAGGGGACCACGACGAAGGGCCTCCGGATGGGCCCCGAGGCCCCCCTGGGGGAGCGTCCGAAGGCCCCAAAGCTGAACCCGGAGGCACCCCGGGGAAGTGTCCCGGAGGCTCCGAGGTGGCCCCCGAGGCCCCGAGAGGGTCCCCGGTCCCGAGGAGACATGGTGAGACACCCCCAAGAGACTCTGAGGTCCTCATCACCGACCAGCCGGGGCACAGCAGAGGTAGACCGGGTCCACAACCCGGGTAGGCGAGTCGGGGAGGACTACCATGCTCCCAAACCTACTCCTAGGCTTAGAAACCCCCTGCTTTGCCCTACGTTAGTGTACTTCACTAGGGATACAAGTGTAATTCCATGTGGTAGGCGGGAGGCTATAAATAGCCTCCCCGCCCACCGTGTAAAGCGATCCTTCCTTTGGCAATAAAAGTAAGAGCATTTCTAGTCCGAACTCCACATCCGAGACCCTTCGGCCCCTTCTTACGAGGCGGAGGGTCTCCCCTCTTGTTCTTGTCTGGTCTAGTTTATACCACGACGGTTGGCGCCGTCCACAGGGTTCGCGAAAAAGTCCTGAGACTTCGAGCGGATGGCCCCAAGGGCGCGTCCAAGGTCTTCACGGCCGGCGGCCGCATGCAGCCGCCCCCCAACACACCAAGGGCCAAGAGAAGCAGGACGTCCGCGGCGGCGGCGGCAACACAGCGCCGCAGAGGAAGAGGCGAATAACTCCACTCACGGGCGTCGTCGGGCGACACCCAACCCGCCAAGCATCCTTGCCTAACCCCAACCTCCGCCGGCCCGGCCGTCCGAAATAGCACAAAAACTTGCGAGGCCCTCCAGCGAACTTGCCGACCTCCGGTGGGAGCTGCTTAGCTTGCGGCAGCCCGCAGAGGGTGGCCTCGCCACGGCCTTCTGACCAATCGGACCCTTCCGGTGGCCACCACTCTCAGCGAATCTCCGTCCGGGATCCTAGTTCCCGCTGTAGCGGGACTTGAAGCAACCTGGCCCAAGGACTTCAAGATGCAAAGTCACCCTTTTGAAGGCACCATCGATCCCGCAGAGTTCCTCGAAGTCACTGAAAGCGGCCATAGAGGCCGCCGTGGGACGACACCACGAAGGCAAAAAGCATCTCCTCGCTCTCAAGGCGTCGCCTCACATGGTTCTTCACCATCCCGCCCCATCCGTATGCGCTTGGGAGCGATTCTTGCGACCTCGTCGCAACAACTTCAAGGAAACTACGTCGAGCCAAAGGCAGCCGGACACTGTTCGCCGTAAGCGCAGCCTCGGTGCGAATCCTCCGCAGCTTCTTCGGAGGTTCGCCGAGGTGAAATGCCAGTGAGGCGTCAGCGAGACAACGATAATCAGCGCTGCAACTGCGAGGCTGCGAAGGACCCGCTCTCGTAAAGGCCGCTCGCAAGCCCATCTCCACCGTCGCGAACTCTTCGATAAAATGGAGAGTGCAGCGGAGGAGGACAGCAGGAGGGCGGAGGTCGCAAGCACCTAACGCCCAAAACCGCCCTAGCGGGCGTAACAAATTGCAAAACCAACTCCAAACCGCAAGTAACTACATCGCCGAAGAGTCGCGAGTCTACCATGTAAGCGCCACCCAAGACCAAGAAGGCACAAAAATGGTGGCGAAGAGGCGCGGACGACGTCTTGGCGGCAACGAGCGCTCGCGACGGCGCGAAAAATCACGTCATCTTTGCGACCTCCGGCGAGTGCTCGCATACCATCGCAAATTGCCGCACCATCACGGCCATGAACGACTACATCAACTGCCGCCAGCAACCAACAGAGGGCGAAGGCCCTAGGACTCCGACAATCACCGCCCGGTCGCCCGGCGAGGCCACGAATTGAGGAGCATGACGAGCAGCGTCGGCGGATAATAAACATGATAGCGGGTGGATCCTCGCTCGGCCTCAAGTCAAGAAGCGGCGCGCGCTATGCTCGACAAATCCACCACGTCACGGCATGGCCTGCGCACGGGCCGCCCCCGTATGCCGAGGTACCCATCACCTTCGGCCCCGGGGATGCCCAGGGCATCCACTTCCCACACCAAGACCCCCTCGTCGTTTCCGCTACCATCGCGGACTTCGAGGTCAGACGAGTCCTGGTGGACGGCGGGAGTTCCGCTGACCTTTTGTTTGGAGATGCCTTCGACAAAATGATGATCCCTGCGGACCGCCTGTCGCCCCGGGCATACCCCTCGTAGGCCGGGGAAGGCCGTGACGGCGTCGGGAGACGGTCGACTGGCCGTCACATTCGGCAATGGCCCCGCTTCGCGCACGGAAATCATCACCTTCGACATGGTCCACATGTCGTACCAGTACAATGCCATTTTGGGCCGCGCAACGTTGAATGCCTTTGGGGCGGTCGCCCACCACAACAACATATGCATGAAGATCCCCACCCAGGAAGGCATCATCACCGTGCGAGGCGACCAAGACCTCGCAAGGCAAACCGAGTTGGCCATTGACCCCTTCGCCCACCATGTGCACACGGTCGCGCCATCTGATCGCCCGCTCGAACCTTCGGCAAATGGGCCCCAAGGCCAATGGGAGGGCGATTGGAGAAAGTCGCATACTGAGGATCGTCTCGGGAAAAAAGCAGAGCTCAGGGGCGGAGCTTCCCGCCGAGAGCGGCGCCATCCTCGGTGTGCCGGGCCAACTCCGATATTTTGCATGGTGCGGAGGACATTCGAGCGTGGCCTGAAACCATGGAGCATCGCCTCGCTCTCGGGCGGCTTCACCGAAGAAGCAAAAGCTGCGCCGAATGACGCTGGAGCGGCTGCAGGCCGCCATGGCCGAGATAGCAAAGCTCCTCAAGGAAGGGGTTGTTAGGGAGATTAAACACTCGGAGTGGCTGGCAAACCCGGTCTTGGTCCAAAAGAGCTCGGGCAAATGGCGTATGTGCATCGACTTCACAGACCTCAACAAGGCCTCCCCCAAGGATGACTTCCCATTACCTCGCATAGACCAGCTGGTGGATGCTACCTCCGGCTGCGAACTGATGAGTTTCCTCGACGCATACTCCGGGTACCATCAAATTTTCATGGCCAAAGAGGACGAAGCGAAGACGGCCTTTATAACACCGATCGGGACCTTCTGCTTCCGCAGAATGCCCTTCGGCCTCAAAAACGCCGGGGCAACTTTCACACGGCTCATCACCAAAGTGCTGGCGGAGCAGCTGGGGCGTAACGTCGAAGCCTACGTCGATGACATCGTGGTGAAAAGCAAGCTCGCCTGCTCTCACGCAGAAGACCTCCAGGAGACATTTGGCAACCTCAGGAGGGAGGGGATCAAGCTAAACCCCAACAAGTGTGCCTTCGGGGTCAAGGCCGGCAAGTTACTAGGCTTCCTCGTTTCTGAAAGAGGCATCGAGGCCAACCCGGAGAAAATCTGGGCCATCCAGGAGATGGAGGCGCCACGCGCCTTGGCGTAACTAACGGTGACGGGCGCCTCGCGGCCTCACCGCTTCTTGTCGATCGGTGAGCAGACTCTGCCCTTCTTTAAAACCCTTGGCGGAGCCGTTTATTTGGACGAAGCTCGCTAGAGCGCGTTCGAGGACCTCAAGGGTACTTAAACCAGCTCCCAAGCAACAAGCCCGAAGCCCCAGCGACTCCTCTTGTACCTCGCCGCCTCCAGGCGGCGTCGTGTGATGCTCGCGCAAGAAGATGATAATAGCGGCGCGTGTACTCGTTTCCAAAAGCAATCGCAAGGCGCGAAGGTCCGTTACATCGAATTGGAAAAGCTCGCGTACGCCCTACTCATGGCCTCGCGCAAGCTCCGCCACTACTTCCTGGCACATCCCATTGTCATACCAACATCCTACCCTCTGGCGCATATGCTCCGCAACAAAGATGCGACCGGGCGCATTGGCAAGTGGGCGGCAGAGCTGGCACCCTTCGACATCACCTTCACGCCCCGCACGGCAATCAAATCCCAATCCCTGGCGGATTTCATCGCCGAATGGACCCCCCAAGCGGAGGACCACCTCGCGGAACAGCTAGACGCACCATGGACCGTCCACACAGACGGATCGTGGTGCGCAGCAGGAGCAAGCGCAGCTGACTATCTTCGAATCGCCCGGATGGGCGGAGCATGTCATCTGCAGCACACCTCGACTTCCCGCATTAACAATCTTTGCGGAGTATGAAGCTCTCTTCTTTGGGACTCATAAAGCCAAGGCCTAAGCGCCAAGCGCGTCATAGTCAGGCGACTCCGCCTCATGGCGGGCCACTTTGACAAGAGCTTCGTCACCAAGGACCCCGAAATGGCACGATACCTGAAGGCCGCGCGAGCCGCAGCTAGTCACTTCCTCGGCATCACCATACAAGCAATCCCACGGGGCAATAATGAAGCGGCGGATCGGCTCGCCAAAGGCGGCGAAGCGAGGGATCGCCCAAGCCGAAGTCTTCTCGAGTCTGCACAGACCTCTCGCGCGCCAGGAGCCACATGCATCCCGGAAGCACAAGGGCCGAGCTCAAGCAAATGACCTGCATTAGGGCAAGGACCCGCGTCTGTCTGGCGGTCGGCCAGCGAGTTGGCGGCCGATCATCGCCACTACCTCAAGGCGAAGAGCCCAAGATCGTCGGGCGCAAAGACTCAAGCATCGCTCCCAAACTACCGCATCATGAGCGGCGGGTGTACAAGGGGTGTGTGCACCCGTTTCTCCGTGCGTGTCGCACCAAGAAGGAGGGACTCTTGAAGCACATCCATGAGGGAGATCTGCGAGCGCACTAAGCTCCCGAGCATCGTCGCAAAGGCCTTTCGCCGAGAACTGTATTATTATGGCGCCCGGGGCGCCGGGACCTCGTTCGGCATTGCCAAGGTTGCCAATGGACTAATCACATCCCGAAGGCGCCCGCATTACCCCTCGGCCGCTACCCCGTCGGCCGCCCGCGCGATGGGGATTTGGACATCATAGGCCCTTCCGTTGCAAGGTGCGACCTCGGGTTCGCCTTTAGCCATAGAATACTTCTCCGGATGGGTGGGCGGAGCCGTCGCCAAAAATCACGGCGCGCGGCCTTGAAATTTGCATGGAGGAACATCATCTGCAGGTACGGGGTGCCGCGGGACGTCGTCACCGATAACGGCACCCAGTTTGACTCCGCGGCTTTCAAGGCGTTTTGTCATGGCCTCGGCATCACAATATGCTTTGCCTCCGTGGGCCACCCTGAGGCCAACGGAGCTGTGGAGTGGGCCAATGGCAACCTTTGATCGCGGCCTCAACAAACGCCTCGTGGGGCGCCAAGGGCTCGGCGGAAAAAGCTCTGAAGGCATTATGGGCCCTCACTTCGCGCCTACTCGAGCCACGGGCTTCTCCCGTTCAAGGCTGCTTGTTAGGGATGAAGCAATGACCCTGGCGAGCTCGCATAAGATCTCTGTGGGCAACACAAGATGTCGACCACCTTGTCGCGAAGTCTCCTCGACCTCCTAGAGGAAACTCGCGTCAAGCAATCTCAACCATGGCGAGATCTGGCGGATGGCATGGCAAGATCATACAACAAGAAAGTGAGGCCCTTGCTTCGCACTGGCGACATGGTCCTCAAGCAGTCGCCAACCCTCCACAGATGGGCAAGCTCGAGTCTAAATGGGAGGCCCTACATCATCACCAAGAGCACAAGGGCAGGCGCACACTACGCCATACCCCAGAGGCCAGCAGCTCGGCCATACAGGCAGCTAAGAACTGCTTGATTCTACCCCTAGAAGGTTTTTTCTTTTGTATTTTGTACAAAGGCCCGGCTGCGCCCGGACAGTGGATCCGCCCCTCCTCCAAACCCACCCAGTGGGACCTCGGGGCGGCATGTACAAATATGTAACTTTTGGGAACTTGCTGCCATTACAAAGAAGACAACGTGGGGCAACTACCTCGCGGTCACCTCTCTACAAACTCAAGCCACCGCGCATGGCCCTAGGCCTCGGTGCACACCGGCACCCTTCGCGGGCCGGTGTATAAACTCAAGCCACCGTGCATGGCCCTAGGCCCCGGTGCACACCGGCACCCTTCGCGGGCCGGTGTATAAACTCAAGCCACCGTGCATGGCCCTAGGCCCCGGTGCACACCGGCACCCTTCGCGGGCCGGTGTATAAACTCAAGCCACCGCGCATGGCCCTAAGCCGGTGCACCACGCCCCAGCAGGGCGGTGTATAAACTCAAGCCATTGCGCATGGCCCTAAGCCCCGGTGCACACCGGCACCCTTCGCGGGCCGGTGTACAAACTCAAGCCACTACGCATGGCCCTAGGCCTCGGTGCACACCGCCCCCCTTCACGGGCGGGCGTATAAACCCAGGACACCGCGCATGGCCCTAGGCCCCGGTCCACATAAGGGCTCCCCGGAGCCCTATCTAAAACATGGGGGCGGCGCGAGGCTTATGCCACACGAACAAAAGATCGGGGCTCACGGCCCTATCTAAAAGAATGGGGGCGGCCGAGCCGCCTCCCAGAACAAAAAGATCGGGGCTCAGGAGCCCTATCTAAAAGAATGGGGGGCGGCGAGAGCCGTCTCCCAAACAAAGATCGAGGCTCAGGGCCCTATCTAAATAGAATGGGGGCGGCGCGAGGCCGCCTCCCCCAACAAAGATCGGGCTCCCGGGCCCTATCTAAATAGAATGGGGGGCCGCGCGAGGCTTCGCCCCCCTCTGAACAAAAAGATCGGGGCTCCCGAGCCCTATCTAAAGAGAATGGGGGCGCCGCAGGCCGCCTCTCGAACAAAGATCGGGGCTCCCTGAGCCCTATCTAGAGACAATGGGGGCGGCGCGAGGCTTCGCCTCCCAACAAAGATCAGGGGCTCGGAGCCCTATCTAAAAGAATGGGGGCGGCGTTGAGCCGCCTCCCCCAACAAAGGTCGGGCTCCACGGCCCTATCTAAAAAGAATGGGGGCGGCGAGGCTTCCTCCTCCCAAAAAAGATCGAGGGCTCACTGGGCCTATCTAAAAGAATAGGGGCAGTGCGAGGCTTCCTCCCGAACAAAAAAGATCGGGGCTCACGGAGCCCTATCTAAAGAGAATGGGGGCCGCGAGGCCGCCTCCCCGAACAAAGATCGAGGCTCACTGAGCCTATCTAAAGAGAACGGGGGACGGCGCGAGGCTCCGCCTCCCCCGAAACAAACAAGCGGAACCGACCAAGGCAGACCTTACTAAAGGTCGTGCAGTACAATCACGTCGGTATTATTAAAAAATACTCAACACAATGTACATCTCATCACGTTACAACACGAAAACAAATAGGAGCACAAATTGTTGCTCATAACCGCGCATCACGGCAGTACATCTTTGGGACAAAGTCCCACTCTTCCCTATGCGTCGCCCAAGCAAACAACTCCTCGTCAGACGCCCCAGAAGCAACTAGCTGCTCATATTGCCTCCGTATGACCACGTCTTCGGGAGTATCCGACGAGCTTGTCGGCCTCCCGGACCTTGGAGGCACTAGGGGCCCCGCTTCGCACTGCGCCCCCCTGCGCGCCCAGAAGGCCCGCATCTCTTCGCGCACCTTCGCGGCCTCTCGCCTCTGAACACGGAAAAACATCTTCATAGAGCAGTTTGGATTGGCCCTCTTCCATCGCTGCCACTTCGCGCCATGGCACATGATGTTCCGGTACCAAATCCTCACAGGCCATCTGTCCAGGATCTCACGCTCCTCCTTCGGAGGGCGCTCACGAGCGGTAGTCACGAACCGCCGCCCCATGGGCGGCCGAGACCCTCCCGACGCGCACTTAAACAAGCATCGCTTCGCAGTATAGACCACAGCGTCTTGACTTAAAACAACAAGTTCAGGCAGGGATAAAGACGCATCGCCAAGGCAAAAGGTTTTCTCATTTAACACCAGCAGGCCATTACACGAGCAAAAGCCCCCACCAAAAAAGTGTTTTTTGCTTCCCCAACATCCAAAAAAAAAGATATAGAGCAAACAGAGACTGAAGCGCCCAAACTACAATTCGCAACACTATGCTACATTAAGAGTTTTGAGCCGCTCCGGGCAAGCGGAGGGTCACACCTTGTCATCGCGGAGGGACCCCGCTTCGCCCGCTTCGTGAGCCCGCGGCTGCTTGGTCGACGGACACTTTCGCTGGCCTTCCTCGCCTTGATCTTGGAAGGCTATCGCATCTGCGTGTCCGCATAGCGCCCAGTAGTCCTCGGAAGGACCTTGCTTGTCTTCTTGGCGTCTGTCGTTCCGCTCCGCCAACTCCTCTCCGGTGGCCCGCGAAGCCGAAGCGGGTGGCAAGCGCATCTATATCGCGCACCTGCCTTGTCTAAAGACGCCAGGTCTCGCGCGAGCCGCCAGCGCAGTGGTCTCCGTGACGTCGGCCGCGAGGCGATAGCCCTCGCGAGCGTTCTGCGGCCGCTGAAGGTGATGTCCGTCTCGGTGGCGGTGAGTTCTCGCGAGGCCTTGCACCAAGCTTCATCCAAAGATCCTCCAAAGCATCACCAGCGCCTCGAAGGTCGCGGTCCCCATGGTCTCCGACAACTCGCGCTCCGCCGCCATGTCCTCCTCGAGTGACGCCCGAGCCCTCCGCGAAGCCTCCAGCTCGGACCGGAGCCCTGACACTTGCTCCTCCAAAGTTTTTATCCTCAACTCGAGGGAGTCGCACTTGCCGCTAAGGGCCTCGCTTTTCGAGTGCTCCTTCTCGACCTCTCGCTGGATTTTGCCAAAACACCGTGCGATGTCATCATCTAGCACCCGTGCCAGCATCATTGTCTGCACGCGAATAACACCTCGTTAGTGGACCCACGGAAACGACAAAAGAACGCTGAAGTTGCGCCAAAAAGACAAACCTTCATGGCATTCGCCTCCACGCTCTCGATCATGTCGCTTATGGCCATCTTCTTGAAAAGGCCAGGGAGGAGCGGCGAGTGAGCAAAATTCCCCGCCGCCGCAAACCTTCGCAACGCCGGACTCCTGACGAAGTCCTCGCGGCAACGCGGGGCGCGTCTACGATCCGCAACCGGGCCGCGAAGTCGCGGGCCGCGGAGCCCCGGACCCCACAGAACCGGTGGGGCCTCCTTCGACGTGTCGCCCCCGCCAAACATGGGCTCTCCTTCGCCGGCTGGTTCAGCATCGCCCGCCCCTGCACGGCCGCACAAGTGTTAAGGCATGCGGCAGCAATCACCAAAACGGACGGCCGTTCATACCTCGCGGGGACTGTGGAGCTACTGCCTCCTCCGTAACGATGTCGACACGCCCCGGAGTGACCGGGGTGCCCAGAGTTACCTCCAACTCCGCAGCGTATACATGCGACAGAGTCTCTTCGTCGGAAGACTCCTCAATGGCAAGGCTCGTCAAGTCAATTCGCCCGTCGCCTTGGCCACCTCCGCCGCGCGCGCCACGCATCCTCCGACGCGCCATCATCGGCCGAGCCACTGGGCTCGCGATGAAAACCACGCTAACTTCGCCAACCCTTAACCACAGGACCGCGCTGCCGCCGCGCGGGTGGTCGCGGCTTCGCACCCTCAAGCGGACGGTAGCCTCGCAAGGGGCGGCGGCACGCAACAGCAGCACCGCGTCAATCGGTCCCGATCCGCTGCCCTCGGCAGGCGCGCCGTTTCCTCTTCCCGGCGTCTGGGTCCGGACGTTCGGAAAGACGAACGAACGGACCGTACGCCCGGTTGAGCCGGCGATCGCGCCAACCGTCCGCGTTTTGAATGTTCCTCGCCGGTATCGGCTGAAGAACACCTCGGCGCGCGAGCCGCCTCGTTGATAGCCTGGCTGCGAAGACGCCGCGAAACAAAAGTCCTGGCCGTCTGAAGACAAAAACCGAGCCCGGAAGGACAACGAGGCCGTGAGCTAAAGACTCATACCTTGGCGCCCGCTTGAGCGGTCGAGTCGGCCGCCCGAACCGCCGCTCTATCTCCACGCTCGATCCGGGCAAGGCGAATCCGCGCGAAATTCTTCCACCAGATCCGGGTAGAGAATCGCCCGTCACGTCCGCCGAAGCTGCGGGAGAGCTCTCTCACGTGCGGTGGGGCCCACCTCGGGACTGGCCACAAGTCTTATTGGCCCACCTCGGATCGCAAGCCGTCCTCGTCGACGACTTGTGGTAAAACCACCGACATCGTCGATCGGTGTACCCGTGATTCGCCGCCGGGTGGCACGCACATCGAGCACCGGCGGCGTGGTCGGAAGTTCATCTTTGCCAAAATTCGATGTCTCGCCATCGTTCTTTTCTTTCTTCTTCGGTGGCGGCGACCGTCGTGTAGATCTGTGACGATCGACCCTCGCCGCCATGCCGTGACCGCGGCATCCACTCGAAGACCCCGAGCTTGACAATCGAATTCGGTGTGAGCTGCGCCAGCTCCACCCCGTATAACCGGAGCACGTCCCTGACGAGGTCAACACACGGCAAGCGAAGACCCGCGTCGAGGAACGCGACGAAGACAACCGCCTCATCGTCTTGGGGAGCTGGGGTAGTTTCCGCTCCGGGCGCCCGGACCTTCTCCAGACTCTCCAGCTTGCCCTCGTCAACAAGGGTGCCGAGCACAAGGTTGGTTACGAGGGACCTCCCCAGCTCGTTTGTATAAGACACCTCCCCGGCTCCATCCCTAGCACCCTTCGCCATGATGGAGACCACAGCGAACAAGGCAGCGCGCACGCGGACTAACAGAGGGAGCAGAAATGGCAATGGGGTGGTTCTACAGGGGGGGTGCCGCATATTTATAGGCCGGCCAGACCTACGGGTGGAACTCGAGGCATTCCAGTCCTTCGCATAACCGCCACGCGTCAGCCCATCAGCAAGGCGTGGTCGCTCATTTATGGCACGCACAACCCGAGACGCCGCGGCGGGAAATCCCAACAGGCGCATAGCCGCGCCATTATGGCGCGCACCAACCCGAAACATCGCAGGTTCCACCAGCACAGGACTTTCACCAATGTTTCCAAACCATGCTTCGCCAAGCCCGAGGGGACGGTGTGCCTGGACCCTTCGGGAGAACAAAATGCCACCATGGCGGCGGCCTCGACCACGAGGGGCTTGTCGTAGGGGTGGCCCACCGGCCCTCACGGCACAGGTGACAACCCGAAGGACCTGCGATGCTTCGGGGGGCCCCGTAGGGGACCACGACGAAGGGCCTCCGGATGGGCCCCGAGGCCCCGGAGAGCGTCAAGAAGGCCCCAAAGTGAACCCGGAGGCACCCCTGGAAGTGTCCCGAGGCTCGAGGTGGCCCCCGAGGCCGGAGGGGTCCCGTCCCCGGGAGGCATGGTGAGACACCCCCCAAGGGAGGGACTCTGAGGGTCCTCTCACCACCGGCCAGCACCTGGAGGTAGACCGGTCCACAACCAGGGTAGGCAGTCCAGGAGGACTACCGTGCTCCCGCACCTACTCCTAGGCTTAGAAACCCCTGCGCCCCTCGTTCCGTGTGCTTCACTAGGGATACAAGTGTAATTCCATGTACAGGCGGGGAGGCTATAAATAGCCCTCCCCGCCCACCGTGTAAAGCGATCCTTCATTTGGCAATAAAAGTAAGAGCATTTCTAGTCCGAACTCCACATCCGAGACCCTTCGGCCCCTTCTTACGAGGCGGAGGGTCTCCCCTCTTGTTTACTGTCTGGTCTAGTTTATACCACGACAATCAAGAATTAAATGAACATGCAACATAAATAAGGATTCAATCAAAGACATATCTCAAACAAGGATACAATAAGAGGCATAAACCATAACATAAACTTTCAATTGTCCAGCATAAGTCTGATAGCAATTGAGACTAAAAAGCATCCAAGGTTCAATAAGCTTACACAAGATAATACATGAGTGAAATAAAGATTATCCTTACAAAACAAGGTCTATAGACCTAAATATGAAAGATATTGCATCTAGGAAGGAGGAGCCTCTGACGAAGATGGATGATCATCACGCTGAGTGAAGGAAGGAGGGCGCTGACCACGTCCAAACCTTTGATAGGCCAATGGCACTCGCTGCTGTTGATACTCAGTGAGTCTCTCATCCAAGTGTGTGACCTTTGAATTCATTCCATCAAATATCACGTTCAAACCTTCTACCATAACTCTGGTCTAAACCTGAACTGCATGCATTTGATCAAACCTTGTGTCCATGCGGTCCACGCTCGACTGAAGACGAGAAAGAGCTACCAAGATAGGATCTTGCTCCTGAAGAGTCTACTGCCCTGGATGACCCTGAGGAGGCAATCCTTGCCCTTGAGGCTGAGGAGGAGGTGGAGGAGGCACCTGAGAAGGGACATCTCTAGGTCTATACTCTTTATGCTCCATATCACAAGGATTGTCAAAGTCATTCTTACTCTGGATGAGCTTCATAATGTATAGAGCAAAATATATGTTTTTGGTCTTATCTCCCTTTGATGTGACAATCTCTCTAATCATTAAGCCCATCACATCAATTCTTGTGCCATCCATAATGTACTTAACTATATTCCAAGCATGTCCATGAATCTCATCATTATTCCCACTCCTAGGGGAAAAGGAAGCTCTCATGATCCTGTTGATGATGCTAGGAAGAGGGAGAAGACCACTTACTCTTCCATGGATAAAGTGATTACCTTGATCATAGAACTCATCCACTCGCGTGAGAGCAAGAGGTTCCTGAAGATTTACCTTAACTCCACTTGAATCTCCCAAACTCAAAGCACTCATGAAATCATCCTTAGAAGCTTCTAGCCTTTGTGGTCCAGTCATCCATATAAGATAGTCATAGTCAGGGGACACATAAATAATTGCATAAAATTGGCGAATCGCCATGGCATGAAAGTTGAATCTCAAAGAAACTAAATAATCCAAGCTCACATTCCTAAACAGCCCATACAGACCATTACAAACTGGATTCTGTCCTAGATAGCTCCACTTCACAAATCTATGATTGTCAAACTTCTTCTTTGCATAAATGATCTGATAAACTTCTTGCTGAAAGAGAGTGTGGAACATACTCATGGTAGCATTCCTTAGAAATCTGAATTGATTTATGTGCCTCAGAATGGTATACTTTTCACTCTTCAACTTTGCCACATCAAGTCCAACAAATTGACTTTGATCTGGAGCCTCATCCTCATCCTCATCCTAGTCTGATTCTTCATAATTGTTATCATTGCTATCACTGTTTTCACTTGCCTCTTTTTCTTCTTCAACCTCTTCTTCATTTTCCTCCTCAACAGGAGCTTTTCCTTTTGAGGGAGATGGAGGAGTTGCGGAACGATTCACTGTTTCCTTGTGCGGCATTATTGCTGTGAGAGGAGTGCAAAGATTATTGAGAAAGTTCAAGGAGTAAACTAACAAATATTCATAATTCTTCTTCTGTCACTCTTCTCTCACACAGCGGTCGATCACGGTATGGCCGTCGGACCACTAGCTTGGACTCGGGGATCGCCATATACAAAGCGATCGACCGCTTAGCGACAAAAAGGAGAGCTGATCTTGGAACAACCCAAAAGTTGCAACTTTGATGCAATGACATAATGGATACTCATTAATTTAATCACAATCTACTTACAGGTAAAAAATTTGCCACCAATTAGAAGAAAATAGGATTTCATGGCAAACCCTAGGAATTTGGGGGCAAGATACAATGTGAATAGATTGCAAGCAGAGAAAGAAGGCTTACCGGCTTAGATGAAGAGGGTAGATTCAAGGAATGAATCTTTGATGAAACTGAAATGCAATTGGCCGGATTTTGAAACGACACACTTCACCTAGGTTTTTATGGTTTAGAGAAATGAGTCAACTAAAGTTCAAACCAATCCATGGAATGAAGAGAATAGGTGAAGGGGAGTAATTGATTACCTTGGGGCACAAAAGAGTTGGCCGGAGAGGAAGATCCAAGGCCGGAGATGAGAGACGGCCAAGAGAAGAGAGAGAACTTAGGGTTCGGTTGGACGAAGAACCAAACAATAAAGGATAATTGTTCGATGGGGGTATAAGACTTTCATGCAAAACCGGTCAGACTGCTGTAGGATCAAGGATAGCCGACTAGAGGGGGGGTGAATAGGAGGTTTTTAAATTTTTAACAAATTAACAATTTTAGCCAATTAATAACTTAGTCTAAACAAGTTACACATCTAGCAAAGCAATTTAATCACAATAAACAAGCTAGAAATATAAATGCGGAAATGTAAAGACTAGAAATAACCACAATGACACAACGATGTTTTTCCCGTGGTATCGAAGACTTGCCGGTCTTCACTAGTCCACGAATTAAGCCTTCCCTCGATTCACTATGGATGTTCTTCCTCCGCTCCGGAGATGGTGAATACCGAACCACTCACAAGCTTGCACCGGGCCTCTTCACAATCTTCTTGAAGAGATCATCGGCTCCTCCGCCATCATTGCCTAGGAGTGCAAAGAACACTCCAAGAGTAATAAATCAACGGCCTTCACTTGATGGCACTCAAGTGCAAATAGATCAACTAGGAGTATGAATACACTTGAATGAATCTCAACAAGCTCACAATGAATGCACAAGAGTGTTTTTGAGTGTTGAGTGAATGCACAAAGCTCTCAAGGCTCTATAGATGTTAAATGGGCACTAGCAGCCTTTACTAGAGCAGTTGGGGGGTATTTATAACCCCCACCAACAATTATGACCGTTGGAGACCAAACCCCAACTTTCAAATAAAATCGAACGATCAGAGTGCAACGAGCGACGATCAAGACTTCACTGAGCACACCAACGGCTAGAACGTTACATTAAAAATACACAATATAGCCGTTGGAAATCCCAGTCGGAACGACCGCCAACTAAGGTGTGGTACGTCCGCAAAGCCCCCGTCGTACCGCGCTTACGAGCGGTACAACCGATCGTAGGGTTTCACAAATCGCTGAAAATGACAAGCGTTCTGGAATTTTCATACTGCCATATAAAAATCGGAATGACCGCAGAGCGGTACAACCGCTTCTAAGCGAACGTCCGATTTCGTAAAGAGTTTTGAGCAGATTTACACTTGTTCTGTTTTTATTGAACTGCCTCATAAAATTCGGTACGACCGCACATCGGTACGACCGATTCTCATGAGCGGTACGACCGATTTCCAAGATCAGCTCTGAGGCAAAATGCATCGCTTCTGGTTTTCTTGAATCGCCAACTAAAAAACGGAATGACCGCAATACGGTAGTACCACTCAAAGAGCCGGTCGTTCTGCATGTGCACTCAGTTGGCTGTTCCCTTCAAAATACGGTACTACCACCAAGTAAGGTCTAGTCATACCGCACCAAGCGGTACGACCGCAATTATAACTGTGGTACTACCAATTTTGAACAGAAACACTTAAAGCTTTCAAATTTAATTTTAAGTTCAAATTCAAATGCATGCATAATCCTAAATTGATCCATATGGCACAAGAACATGCTATCAAACTACTAGCCATGATCCCTCTTAATAGTACGGCATTTATCCTATAATCCGGTCTTCCAACCAAAACTCCTAAGACCGGTAAAATAGAAAAAGGAACCTAGACTACTTGTACCTTGTCTTTGAGCCAAAAGATCTTCATGTAGTCCATTTGCATGCAACTTTGCATCAATAAGTTCACCAATGGGATTTAACCTTGTAAATACTCAATAAACACGTTAATCCCATATTCACATATTATCATTAATTACCAAAACAATTTTTAGGGGCCTAGATGCTTTCAACCGCTGGGCATATGGCGGTCAAACCGGTAGGGCCAGCGATCAGACCGCCAAGGATGGCTGCTCAGACCGGTTAAGAGTGAAACTTTCAACAGGTTCAGTTCTGGATTTTGGAAAAAAGAAGGAATTGTTGTATTTTGCTCTAATTTTTCACACGATCAATCAAGCAAACATATTTATAGCATTTTCAACTTATATAGCCCTTGAAAATCCAAATCTTAAAGAGTTTTTATGAATTAAGCTTTTGTTTTTGCAAATGAAATCTTATTTTCATGAAACTTCTTCAAAATAGCCAAATTGAGCATATGATGAAATTTAGAGCATCCAATTTTATGTGTGAGTCATTAATACCATTATGGACCTATTCATGTGAATAATTTTGGCTCATATGGCAAAACTCGCTTAAGTGCTAGAAAGTGACTATTTAGGTCAAAATAGGATTTTGGACGAGTTTCGAAATCAAATAACTTTTTCTAGGTTGGCCTTTTAAAAATCTTTTGAATACCAAAAGTGTTTAGAGTAGCCAACTCTAGGATTTTCATTTTGGGATGATTTTCAAATTCCTTTTAGAATAGATTTTAAACAAAAATCTAATTTATGTCAAAAACAAGATACTATGATCTAAAATTTTTGCTTGAAACTCATTTTCGCTTAAAATAGGTTTTTCTTGAGCCAAAACCTTTAGGAAACCTTTGAAAAGTATTTTTATACATTTTGCAACTAGTTTTCAAAGGATTACTAATAGTTATGAATTTTTGACTTTTGACTAAAAGGCTTAATTTTGAAAAACATTAATAGCACTTAATTTATTTAGGCACACTTAGGGATATGATATACATGTATATGATTTAGCACTCCCCCTTAATATGCCACCTACCATCTTGCTCAAGATTTTAATAATGAAGATTATGAACAAGAGCAAGAACGCATTTTGAAAAAGATTATCATGAATGCAACCTGCACAAGGCTAGGGGCTAGATACTTCAATATGAATACTTGTTACCGAAATGGCATTGTCTTACGATATGACATGATCATCCTCAAGCTTGGCTCCAATTTTGCACATGGTGGAATACACCTCTTCTTGTAAGCCAAGTCTCCAATGCCTCTTTAAGTACCTATTTAAGCATTTAGGTGCATTTTGGTACCCCAATACTTGGTTGGGTCCATGAATGTTGGTCACAATACTTTTGGGCACCCAAATGGCCCTAGCAATAGATTTATGTGAGCTAACACTTCTAGCAAACACATTGCTATTTTTATCCTTCCTAAGCAAATAATGATCATTATAGATAATAGGATTAGGAGAGATATCTCTGGAACAATCCTTACTAAAATATCCATTTTCCCGGCAATTGTAGCAAGTTGGGCTTTTACTTCCCCTTTTTGCCTTCTTTACTTGCTCATTGCCGGTTTGCCTCTTCTTTGATGATGTTTGCTTGTCATTTGTCTTGTTTGGGCACACCGAGACAAAATATCCCTTCTCATTGCAATCAAGGCACTTGATATTCTTCGTGTGTCTTGCATTGTGCCTTATCTTGCTATTTTCCTTCTTCTTCGGAGTGAAGCCAATTCTACTCTTATCTTGCATGTATCTTTGCTTGCTCAATATCTCATCGATGGTGGCCTTCCCTTTGAAGCTTCTTTCCAAGTCAATTTCCCATTTTTTTACTTAGGCCTTGAGCTCTTTGTTTTCCTCTAAAAGATTAGTATAGTGTCTATTTTGGAGCAACAAAGCATATCAAGCAAATCATCACAAGAGGTGAATATGGTAACCTTAGATGAAATGCAAGATTTAGGAGCTACACATAGCATATCATCTAGTAGATCACGTGTAATGCTTATATCCACCTTGGAGCTAGAGCTTTCCTTGAGAAGGAGGGACTCATGTTCTTCTCTTAGTATATCATAATTGTTTTGAAGAGAGACATGTTCTTTCTTCAAAATCTTATACTTAGTCTTCTCCTTCCCAAGATATTCATTAAGCTCTTCTAACATATCCATCAACTCATCATATGTGGGTTCATCATTATTTACCTCTTTGCTACCTTTAGCCACAAAGCAATGAGTTGATGTGGATGGGGTTGTGATCTCATCATTGTCGGAACTAGAAATTGAACATTCTTCTCCCGACATCTATTCTTCTATGCAATTACCATTAGTGGAAGCGGACTTTTCATAATGATCTTGAAGATGTGTCCACATCTCATGAGCGTTCTTGATATTGCATATGACATCGAATATCTCTATACTCAAAGCACTAAATAAAGTGTTAGTTGTTTGAGCGTCGAAATGCGAGCATTTCTCTTCCTTAATAGATGAAGCAAGAGAATCCATTAAAGGAGAAAAGCCCCCATCTACGATCCGCCAAATTTTAGGGCTCATGGCCTTAAAATAACAAGACATACGGATTTTCCTAATATCATAATTCGTGCCATCGAATAGACGAGTCTCACCAAGGTGCACTATATCACTAATCGTCATCCTTTACTCTCTAGGCGATGAAGCCTAAACAAATAAGAGACCGAGCACTGATACCACTTGTAAGATCGAGGAGGTCGACTAGAGGGGGGTGAATAGGCGATTTTAAAACAACCTTTTGGCTAAAACCAATTTCTAATGCGAAAGCTAACAACAATTCAGTTTTGCACAATTAAAGCCTAAATCAACTAGTGTTTACTAAATGCAACAACTATATCAGACTTTTCAAAATGATAGCAATCATACAAGGATATGTAAGCAATTTAATACAAGGAATGTAAATTGCACAAAGTAAAGCACAAGAAGAACAAACCACAAGGACACAATGATATTTTACCGTGGTGTTCGGAGACTTGCCAGCATTCCCTAATCCATGTTGAGATAAGCCCAACCACGTTGGATGGGCTCCACAACAAGAGCCAACACCTCCGAGGTAAGTCCAACCACTTGGACTGGTTCACCACTCGAACCAACACCTCGATCCACTCGGGGTTGCTCTTCCTCCACTCTAGAGATGGCGAGCACCAAACCACTTACAACCACCTAAGTCTTCACACAACCTTCTTTGAGAAGATCACCGGCGCAACTGCTATAAGCCGTTTAGGTGTCGGCAAACACCAAGAGTAACAAGTCGGAGACACTCACTTGAACGAATCAAGTGTCTAAACTCAATGGATTCACAATCCACTATCTAAGGCAACATATGCACTTAGGGTTTGCTCTCTAAGCTCACTAAGTGTAACACATGCACATAAGAGATGAAATGGCCTGCTCTTTGCTCAAAGAAAAGAATACGACACCAGCAGCATGCCCACAACCAACCACAAAGGGTATTTATACCCACACAAGGAAAACTAACCGTTGGAGGAAAGTTCCAGAAAAACCAGGGTAAACCAGTCTGACCGTCAACTAATGACCGGTCAAACCGCCCAAGCTCCAACGGCTATAAAACTAGCCATTGGATACACTGTCGAGCTGACTGTCCTCATAAGGAACAGTTAGACCAGACTCAACCAATCGATCACAGAGAAGGCCGACCGCCACCGAGAAAGGGCCAAAACCGTAAAATTAACTTTTCCGAAAATATCGAACCACCAAAAGAAGAGCGCAGACAAGGGTCATGTGGGCCACAGAGCAAAAGTCTCGTCAGAAGTCACGACCATGCTCTCGCTAGAAGCCACGAGCAACAAGACGCTACTTTATAGCGCCAAGAGAGCCATCGAGCGAAGTCTTAATCTTATAGACCCACTTACACGTGATAGGGCGAGAGAGATGGAAAAGGAACAAGATCCCAAGTACCAAGACGCCGAGGGCGCAATCTCCTCGCCATGGCATGTCACCACTCAGATGAGCAACAAGATCCCAAAGAGGAGACAGAGCTCACAAGTAGTCTGCGCCATCAAAGGCAAAAGGGCAGAGGCGAATCGATCGGGCGATCGCGAAGAGCGAAGGCGAGGAGAAGATGACCCATCGAGAGGAAGATGGAGCATCGAAGAAGATGGAACATCGAAGAAGATGGCTCATCTGGAAGATCCTCAATACGAGGTCGACGAGTGTAGACGAGTGTAGCGGGGAGCTCGAGGAGCCGCAGGAGACGGCAAAGGCATGCATAACGGCGGAGAGGCTATAGGAGGAATATGTGGAGACTCAGTGGGATCGGTGGACGAGGGCAAAACAAATATAGGTGTATCTCGAAAGGTCAAAAGGACAGAGACTCCACAGAGGAAGCCGGGAGAGACAGACGTGGGTAGAAAGGACGAGACTCGCCGAAAGTCACATCCCGAGAAATCCGCGATCCGTCGACCAACAGATCCCAAAGACCGAGCAGCCCTTGTGCTCGCATCAGATCCCGAAAAACACACTCAACAGATCGAAGCGGTCGGTTTGGTACGCTTCGAGGGCGAGAAGAACGAGCAAACGCAGCCAAAAAAGATGAAGGGCGAGTAGTCGAAGGAGACCACAGAGGCGCTCAAAAGGGATTGCGCCAAGAGCGTAAGAAGGCCGGATGTTGACGAGATAGGTGGCGATGGAAGCGACCTCGGCCCAAAAGTGAGGTGGAATAGAGGCGGCAATCATCGAGCCGAACCGACTCAAGGAGGTGACGATGCTTACGCCAAGAACACTATTCTCGAGCATGAGCACCGAGACAAGAGAATCGAAGAGTGCCCCTCGCCAAAGAAGGAAATCGCGCAGTGACGAGAGAGGTACTCGCCGGCAGAGTTAGCACGAAAGACACGAATAGGAGTGGAGAACTGTGTGCGAACTATAGTAGCAAATTGTTTATAGATAGACAAGGCCTCACTACGAGAAGACATGACATATATCCAAGTGTGGCGAGAGAAATCATCTATAAATATGATATAATATCGATGACCCCTTTCAAACGAAGGGCCGACCCCAAACATCCGAATGAACAAGATCAAAAGGACGCCGAGATCTTGACTCACTATGAGGATAAGGAAGCTAAAGTCTGCTTGCCTAACTTACATACGACAATCTAAAGACACGTCTCTGAGATGCACCCGAAGACCACGATTTAACTAAAGACGACAGCACGAGATCCACATAGATGGCCAAGACGGTGATGCCATCACGGAAAGTGCCGTGGACTGAGTGGCGTGGCGGAGAGACCGGCGACGACGGTGGCGTGGAAGGAAGGTGAAGCTACCAAGCTCCCAGAGACGCCAGGAGTCAAGGCGCCGAGGGCCGTAACCAACTAGAGCTCCCTGTGGCGGTCCCGAACACAACAAGAGTCGAGTCGAGAATGACCCGACAACCAAGATCAAGACCGCCCACAGAAGAAGTCGCATGGTAAGGCGAGGAACATGAGCAACAGACGTAGATATGAAAGGATGAGTTGCTAAGAGGTCCTCTGCAGAGAGAGAGAGAGAGTACCATCGGCAGAAAGAACACTAACAGAGAATCAAGAGGTGTAATGAAGGACAGAGTGGAAGCATCGAAGTCATGTGAAAAGATGCTCCAGAATCAAGAATCCACAGGAGGTACCGACCGTAGAGGTGGTTTCTCGGTGCCCAAGAGTCGATGAGTGAGCCCGCAGAACTGCCGAGGGAGAACACAAAGCGGCAAGCGGCGTCAAGTCTGCTATCTCTGCCCGTGAGAGAAATCACCAAGGAGTCGATGCTGACGCCGATGTAGAAGCACCGATGTCAAGCTAGTAGAAGAACGACGTGAAAGATGCCGCTTTCTTCTTATAGCACTGACTCAATGTGGCCGACCTTGTCGTAGTAGGAGCGATGAGGACGGCCACCTCCAGATGGAGGCGGCCACCACCGTGGCGGCCACGGTGGAGGCGGTGTCTCAAGCGTGGAGCGAGCGGTGTAGCAGTGGACGAGCGGTGAGCACAGAGGGAGTGGCATCGCACCAAAGACCACTCAAAGTAGCCTCCTCCGCGTATCTCGGTAAGGGCCTCTAGGAGAGTGACACGAGGGTGGCGTGCAAGAAGCCGGGCACGCCTCGCTCGAACTCAGATTTAAGGCGTAGTAAGGAACTCAGAGACCAGCCGAAACTCCAAGTCAAGACGTACTAGGCAAAGACGGACAGAGCGACAACCAAGCGGTCAGAGAGAGTCCAATCGACGCCAGATGCAATGAGCTCGAGTGTAAAAACGCCAACAAAGAGCATCACCTGCTGAAGAGAGTGCTCTGGCGGACCACAGACAGTACAAGGCATCACCAGAGGGCTCAGAAGGCCGACGAAGGTGAGTCCACATCCGAAAGCCGAGGAGAGTCCCACAACCTTAGAAGAGAACTAAGGCCGACACCGCAATGAGGACGATGCGCTCCGAAAGGCCATCGTCATACATCGAGTATATAGATTCGGTCGATCGATCCTTGTAGGAATCCAGCCTCTTGGTAGGCGAGAGGCACCGCATCATCAAGAAAGCGGCGGCCTCGGCCAGAAGAAATTTTGTCGACCGGCCTGGTGTAAACTCAGTTGGAGGTCCGGAGGAGTAGGGCAAGGCGAGCAGATGACATCGCCAGAGAGGATGCCCCAGAGACGAAGACCACGCATATGAATGCGCATGTGAGACGCGAAGTCGGTGTAATTAACACCATCGAAGATCACCGGGCAACGAGGGAGAGAAAGCAAGACCCATTGGTAGGCGGTCTTTGGGCGACCACAGCGACGATTAAGTCAACGGTGGTTCAACAGTGGCGCCGATACGCGGCGGTTAGAGCAACGTTTCTTCTTTTCTTTTCTTTTTTTTTGCTGCTTCTTTTTTTTTATAACCGGCTGAGCTTGTAATGGGCCTAACCCAAAACAAACCGAGACAGCCCAAACAAACCGAGAGAGCCCGTGCGGGACTTAGGGTTCCCACACGGGAGTGGCGACGGCGGCGACCTCCTCCGGCGATCGCGACGGGCGGCCTCCTCGGGCGACGACGGAGTGGCGGCGGCGACCTCCTCCGAGCGGGCGGAGGCGAAGCGGCAATGACGGCGTCCCTCCGAGCGGCGATGGCGCGGAGAGTGGCGACTTTGGTGGCGGCCAAGCGGCCTCCGGGCGGCGACGGCGGGAGAAGCGGCGACGGCGGGAGAAGCGGCGACCTCCTCCGGCGACGACGGGCGGCGGCGGCCTCACTCCAAGCAGCCTCCTCCGAAAGCGGACGATCAAGGTGGAGCTACCCCGAGCAACAATGACAGCGGATGGAGCGCCGAGACCTTGAGCCCGGACGGAGGCGTAAAGATGATGACGAAGGCGACCTCGGACGGATCCGAGAGACGGCGGCGGCGTGATAAGCGGCGACGGAAACCCTAGGTATGCTCTGATACCATGTTATGAATAGCGCTTGTATTCAATATGAGGCCAATGGGCCAGTATATATACACAAAATACAGGTGGTGAATATGCACAGAACCCCTCATAACAACCGGGAATAACACACTTAGACATATACCGCCTTGCAGTAATACCGCTGAACAAATGCGGTCATACTGTTTTGGGAACAAGAGAAACTCCACAAAAACACCTTCTCTGTCAAAAACATACCGCACAAAAACAAGCGGTCTTACCGCTGACCGGGGAACGGTCAAACCGGCCAACACATGGCGGCCAGACTGACATCCCACCAATTAGACCGACTGACATGGGCGGTCAGACCGCCCATTGCCACAAAGCTGAAAATCAGATATCACACCTCGCTTCAACTCAATTTGCAAAACACATTTACCAATTGATGTGCGATGCAACCAAGGGATGAAAGCAAGATTCTTAACAAGTTGCAAAACACATTTACCTACTTATAGAATCATGCCACAAGGAATAAGGTACATGGACTTAAATCATTTGCAAAAACACATTCGCAAACTAAAGTCACATTCTACAAGGATTATGCATGAGCCTCAACTATTTGCAAAACACATTCGCAATTATTGGCAGCATGCTAATAAGAGCTAGAGCAAGCACAACAAGCTATCAACATATGACACTCTCAAGCTACTAGTCAAGACCCCTCTTAATAGTACGGCAACCTATACTAGCAATACGGTCTTCCAACCAAACACTGAGTTCGGTAAAAGACTAGGAACACATCCTTAGCCCTAGCTAGTCATACCTTTGCCTTGCATATCTTCTTGAAGCTTGATGACGCACATCTTTACTTCAAGTCCAGGTCATTGACTTGATAATCATCAACACATGATGATTTCCTTTACTTCAAGTTCTTGACTTGAATATGCATCAACCCATGGTGCACTCTTTCACTTGACCTCCATCAACACATGATGGGTCTTCTTCACTTCGGGATCTTGTCTTGAACATCATCAATACATGATGGTTTCTTTCATCCCGAGTCTTGACTTGATGACGATCAACTCATGATACCATCCAAAGTCTTCATCATCATGGAACATAATCTATTCATCCAACTCATGAAATATGTTAGTTCCACAACATGATTGTCATTAATTACCACAACATACCATTAACTCATAATAGTGGGTCAAGATACTCCAATATTTCTCTCTCTGGTAATTGATGACAACCATCACAATTGCGAATAATTGAATATTAAGTTATATGAGTATATATGAACTACACAAGTTTTATATACTCAAAGAATATGTTTCAAAGTAAAGATCCTTAATATATGGTGGATAAAGAACAAGGATCATTACTAATGAAACCATAAAACATAGAGTGAACTCCCTTTAAGTGTGTGCATACACAAATGTGTAAAAGAGACATATGCACATATTCAAGTTAACTTTTTAGAGGAGTTCAACCTGTATTTTGGATCTGAGGAATGCAACAAGATATAGGAATATGATGTCAAATGCATATCTCTATGATTCTCACATTTTTATCCAACTGAGAATAAACAATAGGTATAATTATAGAAGCGTTAGTTTCACAAATAGATTTATTATTAATAACCAAAATACTCCATTAACACATAATGGCGGGTCTAGATTCTTCACTCACAAAGATCTCTTGCGTGAGGACAATGAATCACTGCATGAAAGCCCGTCTCCTCCGCTAACCCGCAAATATCACAGAGATTGTTAGGTGTCATCTTACGGAGCCAACTATTGAGTTTTGTTGCCAGCCCATCATTCACTAGGCGCCAAATGAAAATCTTGATCTTCTGGGGTAAATTTGACTGCCAAATAGACTTCTAGAGGGGTCTGCTACCATCACCATTTGAACTAGAGCTTGGCCTCCCCTGAGCGACTCCCCATAAATCAACCACAAGTTTGTAAGCACTCTTGACAGTGAACATTCCAGTCCTTTCATATTGCCATGCAATTACATCTCCCATTGGTCGACTTGGAAATTTGATCTTAAGAATTTCTATAGCATCGTGGTCATAAAAAGCAGACCAGATGGCCTCCTCATTCCATTGTCTTCGTTCTGAATCAATTAGCTGAGAAACCCATTTTAGCCTACAAGATCTTCTTTTCCCTATGACTTTCAAATCAAAAGCTCGAGGTATCCACAAATGTCTCCAGATTTTCACACTCTCTCCATTGTCGATCCGCCACATGGTACCTTTCTTCAGTAGGTTCAGACCATGCAAAATGGTCTTCCAAGTAGGGGAGCCAGCCTGCGAGAAAGTTGTATCCAGGATATAACCATTCGGAAAATACCTCATCTTGAGCACCTGGGCACATAGGCTATCCGGGAATGCTAGAAGACGCCAAGAGTGACGAGCGAGAAGAACTTGTTTAAAAAGGTGTAAATCCCGAAAACCAAGCCCTCCACGGAATTTTGATTTTGTGAACTTCTCCCAGACCAACCAGTGAACTTTTCATTTGCCCCCAGGGATCCCAACCGAAAGTTGTGAATACTCCTTGTAATCTCATCACAATTTTTGTCTGACAAATGGAAAACACTCATTATATAAGTCAGTATAGCTTGGGCAATGGATTTTATCAGGATTTCTTTACCCCCCCCAATGATAAGTGCTTCTCACTCCAACTTGCCAAACGCTTACCGATACGCTCTCTGATGGGTTGGAATCTACTAGCTTTCATGCGGCCTTCCGGAGTTGGTAGACCCAAATATTTGGCCTCAAACGACACCCTTTCGACTCCCAAAATGCTCCGGGTTTGTTCACCAATTTGAGCATCATTATTTTCACCCATCATCAAAGAACATTTTGTTGGGTTAATTAACGTCCCGGATGCCTCCGCAAATATTCCCAACACTTCCTTAACCTTTACTGCTTGCTTAGGATAGGCCTTGAAGAAGACTAGACTATCATCCGCAAAAAGGTGAGAAACACCTAGAGCCCTTTGGCATACTTGTAGGGGTTGGATACTTCCGGTCGACGTTTCTTTGTTTAACAAAACCGACAAACCATCAGCTACAAATAGGAACAAATAAGTTGAAAAGGGGTCACCTTGGCATAGGCCATGAGAAGAGCGGAATGGTGCAAGCGAAACCCCATTGAAACAAATAGCATAACGCACAGAAGTTACACATGACATGATCCACCTCACCCAATTACTGTGAAATCCCATCTTCAACATGACTTCATTTAAAAAAGTCCAATCCACCTGGTCATACGCCTTGGAGAGGTCCAATTTATATGCACAATGATTCCTACTGATAGCACCTCCATTTTGAATGGCATGAATACATTCAAAGGCAATAAGGGTATTGTCAGTAATCATTCTACCAGGGATGAAGGCACTTTAATTTGGCGAGATGATGTCCAGCAAAATAGGCCTCAGTCGATTCACTAGACATTTTGAGACCACCTTGTAGATCACATTGCACAAACTTATGGGTCAAAAATCAGTAAGGGACTCAGGGTGGTTTTTCTTTGGAATGAGAATAATAGAAGTATCATTCACTCCTTCAGGCATTACGAATCGCCCTGATGACATCATTCTTGAGAATAACCCAATTCCACTGGAATAAGCTCGCAGGAAACCACCCGATACAGGTGCTTTTAAAGGCCCAATTTGAAATAAAGCAACACCGGTCTCCTCCTCTGTGAAAGCCCGACATAACGCTTCATTAATATCATTAGTGATCACTATATCATACAAACCAGATAGAACATCTGGTCTAGTACAAGCATCCCAGGAAAAAAAAAGGTTTTGGAAGAAGTATGTTGCCATATTTTCCATATCCTCCCAGCTCTCACATCATTCACCATTAGAACATCTTAGTTTTTTATTTTGTTCTTTCTAGCTCGCTAGGTAGCTTTCTGGTGGAAGTATTTTGTGTTTTTATCTTCTTCCCTGAGCTAAGAAATCCGAGATCTCTGCATCCACAACATTTCTTCTCTATACAAAATTCCATTCATACGAGATGAGGTTGCTTTTATTTCGTCTTGTTTATCTGCTCCCCCAGCCTTCCTAAGCTCAGATAGTTGGCCTCTCAGTTTCTCTAGTTCTTTCCACATCGAACCGAATTTCTCATGGCTCCATCTCTTCAATGAGCCCATCACCTCCTGTAAAGTGAGGGAGATATCACCAAGTGATTGCTTTGTTTCTCTTCTTGACCATGCATCTGACACTGCCTGGTCTAATGAACTCTCCCTTTTCCCACATGATTTCATACCTCACTCTTTTCACCCCCCTCCTTTTTTGATCTCATCTTTTGTCATATATATCAAAAGTGGGCAATGATCCGAACAAGGAGACACCAAGTGTTCAACCATCGCCTCTGGGAACATGACCGACGTCCATGCGGTTGAAGCCACAACTCAATCAAGATGCACTTTGACATTACGATGTCCATATTGATTGTTATCATAAGTCCACGGGAGTACCATAAAACCAATATCATGTAAATTGCATTCCACCAGCGCTTCACTAAAGACCTCCATCTGACGTTTTGTCCGAAGAGTGGCAGAGAAGTGCTCAAATTGCCATAACGCTTAATTAAAATCCCCTGCCATGATCCATGGTGCATCAGATCTCTTCTTAATACGTCTCATCAACTCCCACATGAGATGTCAGTTTTCCACCCAAGGTTCACCATATACAAAGGTAACCCTCCATTGTGTTGCCTGTGGGTTTTCTCGAACCAGAACGTCAAGACACCTTTTTGACATTCCTAGCAGAGTAACATCAATGGACTCGTCCCAAAGCAAAGCAATGCCGCCACTCATTCCAGTACTATCAACTACCAAACAGCCCTTCAACCCAAGTCTCCATCTCAAGTTTTTCATTCTTGCTTCAGATTGACTTGTCTCTGACAAGAAGACAATTTGGGGTGATGCGTTCGCACAAGGCCAACGATTTCTTGAACTGTCCGAGAGTCCCCCCCCCCCCAGGGCAGTTCCAAACTAGAGCATTCATTGCTCCTGACGGGGCTCGCCATGAGCTCCCATCAGGTTCGCAGTGTCTACCACCGAACTGGGTATAAACTGGCCACATTTTGATACTCCCTCTAAATCACCTCCAAAATGAAGCACCAACGCCTTCTCCATTACCATTATCTGTGTCCCCCCTAGGTAACTATCCTTCGCTTCCCCAGAACAGACAGAGGTCTATCTTCCAGCTGATGCGCAGCAACCTGAATGTTTAGAGACGACTATGTCATGTCGACCCCATCTTTTGAGTTGGTGTCCTTTCCAGACTTCTTAGAATTCGACAATCCCAAGACATTTTCTATTTGATCAGGGGCTTTAGCAGGTATCTCCCAAATCTTCTTCGAGTTTGTCTCTGAACCCACCGCTTCGCGAATCAGTCTATTGTCGGATACTAAACAGTGCTTAGCACCCAAACCCTGACAGAGAGTTACATCTTGGTCCCACCATGCTTCCCATTTCGAGGCAAGATTTTTAACTCAATATGACTCAGTATCTGCCTTTCCCTTCTCTTCCTCAATATGACTCCAGAACAATACCCAGTTTCCCTCCAATCACCTTACCAGAACTTTCCGTCATCATGGCTCTTGGGAGGTCCAAACCTGCACCCAGATCGGGAGGGAATTCAAGTAAACCTCTGAAGGTCGGGTTATGCCATCATAGGGAGCCACGATTAGAGCATGACCCTTATGCAACCATGGTTCTCCCCTCATCACAAACTTAAAGTCACCTTCTGACTCAAATTCAATGAAGAACATGTTTCCCTTGAGAACCTTCACCCCGATATTTTGCCTTATTCACCAAGCCATCTTCATGTCGTCAGAGAATCCTTTCACATTGAAGGATCGAACAGAGTTAAAACGACGAGCCACTCCAGTCCATTGCAGAGCCACCTCCTTTACTGCCTCATCAATATCGATCTCGATTACTCCGTCGTCGTCCTCCTCCCTATGGTCCGAACCCAGCCTTGGATCTAGACTATCCCCACCGCGCTCTAGGTTACCCTTCATCTTCCCATTGTTCGGTACGCCAACCATCTCGCCGTTAGACCAGGAACAAGATCTAAGAAGGTCGAATTGTCCCTGCTTTGGCTAAAACCCAGCAATTACCGTGGTGAAGTTCCTTGTGGAAGCCCTTTTATCTCCTCAATCGCAAACACCTGAACCGCAGAGACGGAAACTGCGACCGAAGTTGATACGAACAGGAATAAATCTGGATTCGGAGGCGAACTACAGAAAGATTTTGATCGAGACGCCCAGCGCCGCCAGGGAGAGACGTAGCGAAGACGTTTTTTGTGTTACTTGATTGAAGCGAAACAACACCAATTCTGTGCTTCACTTCCATCTGAAAGTGTGGACGTTTTGCTCCTTACCGGAGAGCACTTCCCGGGCTAGCAAGATGCAAATGTTCCACTTCAAAAACCCACGAAAAATGAATTCGAAAAACCAACGCCACTAGTAAAAGATACGGGTGACAGAACGCCATGACAAGAGCGGCAAAATGAAGAAATGACTTCAAGATCACAAAATTTGTTATCTTCTTTTAATTATGGGGTTTCCTTTCTGGACTTGGACTCCCGGTCTCTCTCCCAGTGACAGGAACTTGGCCAATGGCCACCTCATGAGGTAAGAGCACTTGTCTCCTGCTAGTTTTTTCAAGAGCTAAGAATACCTACCAATAACAATGTCTCCTACTAGTTTTTTCATGAGCAAACAATACCTACCAATAACAATGTTCCTGCCGTATTTTACAGGGAAAATGCTGGCCGGTTCCGTTCAGCTCATGGGGTTCACAGGGCAAGTAGATGATAAAGAAGAGAAGAGGAGCTTTCTGCAACTGCAAGCCACATGACGTCTTTTTGGCTCAGATCAGGTGTGCATATTTAAACGGCATGGTTCTGGTTGCATACTTTGAATACATAGGGAAAACATGACACTTTGGGGAGGGATATTGAGATATGCACACTTGGCAGATGCAATACTTTGAATACATAGGGAAAACATGACACTTTGGGGAGGGATATTGAGATATGCACACCTGGCAGATGCCAAAATAGCTGACCGTCAGCTCCTGTATGGTTGCATCAATGATCATTGCAGTTGCCTGCAGAATACAATGCATGGAATTCAGGCAACTTGAAGCAGTGTCATACAAAATGTAGGGCAAGGAGGTTACAATGAACAAGCAAGAATAAGTTTTGATGTCAGTAGCTAGCAGGTCAACTGCTTAGTTGCACTATACAAATCCCCATTGCCCAACTTAATGAACAATTGCAAGATTGAGTAATGCAAGGCATGCGCCGAATTAGATCGGGGCGTACACATTGGTGTTCTTTATGCAATGCATCGTTTGCGTCTACAGAAAAGAGTGAAACAGCTGATGTCAGGCATGGATAATTACATGCGTCAACATTTGCATTTGCTGAATAGAACGCGAGATAATTCAGCGACATGACCAAAATGAAAGAGAATACGAAGATAGCATGTCCAACATTGTTACAGTAGATTGTAACCTTATCAGCATCAACAGTTGCTTCAGATAAACGAAACAATCATATATCGGAGCTTTAAGAGGTCATCTCATAGTCGAAATGTTCACCAAGTAGTAGATTCGCGGTTGATGTGGCTCTTCCCATGATAACGTTGATGCTGGAAGCCCGGAAATACGCCGCAAACGGCTCAGATTAAAATACAGTAACAGTATACTAACAACTATATTTATTTCCCTAAGGTGTATGATATAATTCAAACATTCGCAAACTGTTTTACATCTTTCATACAAAATGATTCAAGATCATAGTATCATACATTACATACAGCTTTGTTCAAGGAATAATTCTGCCAAGGTCTATACTGCAGAACTGTATGTCCCTTTAAGACTAATAAGCTTCAAAACAAGCCATCAGGTAAGTATCAGCGATAGTTGAATAACTGCAGCATACTTCATTTTCCTTCATCATGTCAGAATCTATATTTTAGAGATGGGGTCCTTAAGGATTCACATCAGACTCAGACTTAAGTGGCCAAATCGCTCCACCCCAGACACGTTCTGATTTTTCTAAGAATGAGAAGAAAAAAATTGCTAGCCATCAGCACAGTGTGGCTCATGTTATCAACCAGATGAAATCTTGATTCAAGTGGAGAGTGAATGACCAACATTGTCCTCACAGCCACAGGGTCTGGATCCCAAAACAATCAGAGGGGCAGGGTCATTTTTGTTTTAGTAAAGCCTCGAGTATATTCCAATGAGCCAAAGGCCAATATATAGCATGTACAAGGTGGAAACAATAGCAAATAACACCCTACACTATATATATATATATATAACAACCCCCTCAAACTCATGGTGGATCAACAACACTGAGTTTGGAGAGGTAGAAGTTATGCTGAGCTCAAGTCTGTGTCTTGGTGAAGAAATCTGCTAACTGAAGCTCCGAAGGCACATACTGAAAAGCAATAACTTGGTCTTGCACCTGCGATCGCATGTACGAAGCATCCATTCCAATGTGCTTGGTAAGCTCATGCTTCACGGGATCTCGAGCAATACTGATCGCACCAGTGCTATCTGATAAAAGCGGAGTCAGTGCAGAAACAGAAACACCAAAATCCGCAAAGAGCCACCGAAGCCAGGTGATCTCAGCTATCAATAGTGCTATGGCTCTCAACTCAGCCTCAGCGCTCGAACGAGAAACTGCAGTCTGCTTCTTAGTCTTCCAAGCAATTAAAGAGGAACCAACGAAAACACAATAGGCAGAAAGAGACCGGCGATCAGAATGATCGCTAGCCCAGGTCGTATCAGAGTACGTCTGAAGCTGTAAAGAACTGGAACGAGGAAAGAAAAGACATCGAGTAAGGGTTCCACGAAGATATCGAAGAACACAAAGAAGGTGACTGTAGTGGAGCTGAGTGGGAGCAGAGACAAACTGACTCAGAATGTGAACTGGGTGAGAAATGTCAGGTCGAGTAATCCCAAGGTAGACGAGGCTCCCGACAATATGGCGATAGCGAGTGGGATCCTCAAGAGGCTCACCATCAGTAGACCGAAGGTGAAGACCTAGCTCCATAGGAGTATCCACTACGCGCTGATCAGTGAGACAAGCGCGAATAAGGATATCCTGAATGTACTTCTCCTGGGAGAGATAGTAGCCCTCGGGCGTAGAAGTGATCTCAATCCCAAAGAAGTAACGAAAAGGACCCAAATCAGACATCAAGAACTACTTACTGAGACGCTCCTTCACAAAGGCAATGTACTGAGAGTCATCGCCAGTAATGATCATGTCATCCACATATAGAAGGAGGAGCGTCCGACCCCGTGGAGAGGTGTGAACAAAGAGAGCAGGGTCGTGATCACCGGCGATAAACCAAAGAACAAGGACAACAGAGGAGAAGCGATCAAACCAAGCACGAGGGCTTGTTTGAGCCTGAGAGAGAACGAACGGCAAGGCGACAAACCATAACATCGTGATGTAAATACCCAGGGATACCAGATGTAGACCTCCTCACGCAACTCGCCATTGAGAAAGGCATTCTTAACATCCAATCATGAGATAGGCCATCGGCGAACAGAGGCCACAACAAGGAGAGTACGAACAAGGTCATGTGAGCGATAGGGCGAAAGTCTCATCGTAGTCACGACCATGCTCTCGCTGAAACCACGCGCTACAAGACGATCCTTGTAGCGCTCAAGGAACCATCCGAAAGCGTCTTGATCTTGTACACCCACTTACACGTGATAGGAGTAACACGCAAGCAAGCAAGCACAAGATCCCAAGTGCTAGTACGCCCAAAGCAAAGAATCTCCTGCCACTCAAGGTGAGCGCCGCCTCCTGAAGAAGTCATAAGCTCGAAAAAGAAAGAACAAGGGTCAGAGTCTTGGGTGGCTCGATAGTGTGACGATCACGAAGAGCATATCTGGTAAGAGAATATGAGCCGACCCAAAGAATGATGGAGAGCGAGGATTGGGAACAGGCCCAGCAGAGACGGAGGCTCAAGAGAGAAGTAGTAGGCCGAGGACGGTGAGAGTAGTGCAAGGGTAAGGTGAGCCTCAACAAAAGAGCGGGAAGGAAAATCCGGTGAGGCGAACAGATGGAGCCAGAGGAGTAGATGGAGGATGAGGCAAAACAAAGGTGGAAAGTTGAGAGTCGAAAAATCGAAAGGAGATCGACTCAAAGAAGAGAATCTGGACAGCAATGGGGAACGAGGGTAGTAAAGGCGGGACTCGTCAAAAGTGACATCCCAAGAAATCCTCATCCGACGAGCAACAGGATCATAGCAACGATAACCCTTATGCTCAAGACTGTAGCCAAGGAAAACACACTCAACTGACTGAGTAGTCAGCTTGGTGCGCTCACGAGGTGGAAGAAGGACGAAACAAACACAGCCAAAACTACGAAGATGATCAGACTCGAGCTCAACCAAGACGCCAACAGAGTAGAACATCAAGAGCGATGAAAGACTGCAGTTGATGAGAAAAGCGGCGGAGAAACAACCTCACTTGCCGATGAGGGGAACAGAGGAGGCAAGCATGAGAGCGCGAGCGGTCTCAAGCAAGTGACGATGTTTACGCTCAGAGACACCATTCTGAGTGTGAGCACCAGGACAAGAGTACTGAGGAAGAGTGCCCTACTCAGCAAGAAAGTGGCGCAAAGCAGCAGAGAGATACTCACCAGCAGAGTCAGCACAAAAAACACGAATGGCCGAATCAAACTGAGTGCGAACCATGGTGACGAACATCTGATAAATAGAAAGAACCTGGCTGCGCTCGAACATGAAGTAGATCCAAGTATAACGAGAATAATCATCAATAAAGATCACATAATAGCGATGACCCCTTTCAAACGAAGAGCGGACCCCAAACATCGAGTGAACAAGATCAAAAGGACAAGTAGAAAAAGAATCACTAGCGGATAGGAGCTGCAAATGCTGCCAAGCTTGCAACCCATACAATGTAAAGAGGTGTCCCCGTAAATGCACTCCAAGAACACCACGACCGACTAAAGACGATAGACGCGAGCCACAGAGATGACCGAGACGATGGTGCCACGAGCAAAAGATGTAGCGGAGGACGCAAAGAAGAGCAGAGGTAGTGGTAGTGGCCGATCGGCCGGTAGAGACAATGGAAGGAAGATGAAGCCGGTCGAGCTCCCAAAGACGCTATGCGAATCACGGCGCCAGGACCAAGATTAAGCGGAGTCCCGTCAAGGCGGTCTGAACACAACAAGAGTCGACTCAAGAACAACACGACAATCGTGATCGGGATCGACCAAATAGACATAAGCCGTGCATAGTAAGTTGAGGAACATAAGAGATCATGGGAACATGAAAAGAAGAAGTGAAAAGGGTGCCTCGACTTTAATAGAAGCGAGGTACCATCTGCAGCCTGAATAATGGAAGAAAAATCATGGACCGCATGTAGTAAGGTGGGTAGAATCGTGTCATGTGAAAAGAAGCACCAGAGTCCAAGATCCACGGAGACAAGATACCGACGAGGGAGGAGGCGAGGCGAGGAAGATCGCCGAGAAGCAAGAGCGACGAAAGCGTAACCCGAGGAGTCGAGGACGAGCCGACACCGAGGCGCCAAGCAGATGAGAGAGCTGCCAGGTGACGCCACCGAGAGGAGCCTCGCGAGAGGGTCATCTCTCGAGGGAGAGGAACCTCCAGAGCCCTTCGGGGGCGCCCACCCCGACGACTCGGGTCCTTCCTCCGCTTGTAACAATCTTGATACATGTGGCCAAGACGTTGATGAGAGAGGTGCAGCTGAGACCCGCAGAGAAGCAAAGAACCACCGGAGGAGGCTGTGAGGATCACTTCGGTCGCGGAAGGAAGCAAAGAAGAACCACCGGCTGAAGCAGGAGTCAAGGCATAAGACAGATTACATCCCGAGCCACGCCACGGTGAGTCTCTCAAGACGCATAACAGTGAGGTCTCCACCAAGCTTCGGCGCGGTGGCGAAGTCGAGCCGAAGGCCAAGACAGATCTCGAACTCGAGCCGCAGACACGCCAGAAGTCGTAGAGACGATGAGTCTCTTGGCGAAGCGCGAGTCAAGACACCTGCAGGGACAGTCCGGCAGACATCCAAATTTCAAAGAGTCAAGCCGACGCCACACCTCTAACAACCTTCGGTAGAAGTCATCAACAGTGGCATCGAGTCTGCCAAGAGAGTGTGCTCGATGCACAACCGAGAGATACATAGCATCGCCGTCGGTACCGATAGTGAGCTCGAGGCGCCCCACATAAGCCGTGTCGTGGCAGCCCGCCACATCCATGGAGATGGTCACGGCATGCTACCCACCGTAATGGCGGTAGCACAAGCCTCGACCTCTGCCCAGGCCAGAGGCGTGGCGTCAGATCGGTAGAGTTTCTAGCGCCTCCTCCAAGTCAAGATTGTCGACCTCTGAGCCGCTTTATCGGCACCAAAGAGAGGAAGGGCAAAGGATCTTGGAGGTGTAGGACGAGGTGGATATGGTCGCCACCATGAGATGACCCTAGAGACGCTGGCCGCTGAGGTGGATCTCACCAAACGCCCACTCCGGAAGTTCGCCCCATCAAACCGGACGTGAATGGATGGCGAAGAGCCTCGGTAGGCCATCAATCAATTTTTTTTTCTTCTTCCTTTTTTTCTCGGTTGGTAAGCACGATCGACCCAAAGACAAAAGAAGTGGGTCGCCGGGAGAGGAGCACGACGGGACCTCGGCGACATGCAAGGCGTCGGCAGAGAAGAGTTCAGCGATGGCGCCGCTATCAAGCGGTGGCGGCGAAGCGACCCAGACGCGGCAGAGAGAGTCAGCGATGGCGCTTATTCAAGGCGGCATGGGTAAGCACCGGAAACAGACGGCGGCGAGAGAGAAGCGCGGTGGCGACCCTCGGCGTTGGAGACAACACTCGAGCAATGGAGTCGACAACGGGGCAGACGGAGAAGAAGATGGCGCGGATCGGTATTGGATGGAGGCGCCAGCGTGATCCCATACGACGGATGAGGTGCCAAGCGTGGATCCAACAGAGGATGGGCGCGCCGCAGTTCGAGATGATGGGCGGACTTTGCCAAAGTGAGACTACAGCGTGGATGGATCTGGAGGAGAGAAAAGCAACTAACAATGGCATGCAAGCATACTGATGGCGGCGGCGGTGGTAATGGCTAAGAGGTAGGGTTTTGAAACCCTAGCTCTGATACCATGTTTGAGTAAAGCCTCGAGTATATTCCAATGAGCCAAAGGCCAATATATAGCATGTACAAGGTGGGAACAATAGCAAATAACACCCTACACAATATATATATCTAACAATTTTCAAACCAATCATCCAACTCACCGTTTACATCATTGGGTTGCAGTATTTTTCATGCTATGTTTTTATTTGTTGAGCTACAGTTTTGCATGCTACCTAAAATAATATGTTTAGAATCAGGTTGCTAATTTCACTTTATACTGGAAAGCAAAAAAGAATCAGTTGGCCATGCTAATATTGCAGTTTCATAATCTAAAAATTCAATGAACTAAAAGAATATCTCTAACTTGTCATTCAAGCAACACTAATCATCTATCCTCTGAACAACTGAAATGTATACTCTGCGCACATTCAAAAAAGCTTAATTCTACAGCTTCTACATTAAAACAGAGGTTAAGGAGAACAAGTCAACTTTTAGTTTACACCTTGATATTCAGTTTTCGTTTAAACCAGAAACCCCTTTTTACACTTCTAATTTCTCAAAACAAACCATTCTATTTAACCACCCATGAATTACATGCCAATTGCCATCAGAAAAACATCAGGCCTCCTTGGGTCAACACTTACCGCTCCCTCCTAAGATTACACACCTGAACTCTATCAACAACACAAACTGACCGTGCGAAAATGCCACTGATAAACAAACACCGAGACGCATTGCTCATTCAAACATAGCCTTTGCCCAGGCAGTTCAAGCAGCGCTGTACCCTGAAAATAGAAACAAATCAAACAACCATGGAAAGATAAGATTACAGGAACCCAGCAGCAGCAACCAAGAACAAGAACGCTCTGTAAAACATGGCCAACTTAGACCCATCACAAGAAGGGCAGAGGCACGGGTTGACGAACACCGGATCGTAGAGCGGAGACCACTCGATCGTCGAGCTGCCCCTGCAGAGCCTGCACGCGTAGGTTCCCTTCCCCTCGCAGGCACCGCACGGCATCGCAAATTTCCTCTGATAACAGCACAATTTGGAGTCTACTAGAGTCAGGGCAGGGCAGGGTTTGTGCTTTGGACTAGAATGGGTTGGGGTACCAACCTGGTTGGTGTCGGAGAGGGAGCGGAGGGAGCGAACGGTGGCGTTGGAGGCGGCGGAGAGGAGGAGGAATCCGCCGCCGAGGTACGCCGCGACGCGCTCCACCGCCTGCAGCTGCCGCCGGACGCGGGCGCCGCCGTCTCCTCCTCCGCCCCCCAACTCCATGGGCGAGGAGGCGAGTGGAGCGAGCCGAGTCGTGTGCTTTTCCCGGCCTCACGTCGTGGAGCTAGCCTTCCGTACTCCTTAGCCACCTACAGCTGGGCCTCCACAGTCTTTAGACCCAGTCATAAATTCGGCCCAGATTAAGAGCGCTACGGTTATTTAGGCGTCTAACCGTAGCGCTGGTATCCCGCTAAAAAAAAAGTTTTTTTATATTAAAAAACTGTAGTATTTGATATCCTCGAAAATCAAGAAAAAAAATATGAGACTGACTTTGGTACATGTGTAATTATGTATGTAAATTATGTGCTTCGCATACACTTTTTCAACTATTAACTGTGGAGAAATAGTAAGTAGGAAAAGTTTTGTAACTTTTTTTAACTAAAATTTGAATGTACCATAGCCATCCCAAAAAAAATATGTATCTAAATAAAAAGATAAATAGTTCACTTGGATAAGCACATTTGCTGGGCTTCTTTAGTTTATATGATCCTTCAGAATCAGGAGATCATAAACTGGTGGAAAGTGACTCCAACTTTTCAGTTTTCAGTGTAAAAAAGGTTTAAACTTCACTGAGGATTCCAAGAATTCGCAAAGGGTTCAAACTTTTCGATAGCTTTCAAATGAATCTGAAGCTGAAGCTTTCCCAGGCAACTTATTTTTAGAATACGTGGTTTTTAGGGTTTTAGCTTGTAAACCCATAAGCTCCTCTTGATAAAAAGGACACTGCAGCAGTTATTATTGCTACTCAATTCTTCGCAACAAATACATACCAGATCGGGGTCTGAAGCAAAGTTAGTTCTGAAGCAATGACGGGCTATCGGAAACCAAGCGCGACAGCAGCAGCGCTTATTTTCAACACGGCACAGGGAGAAACATGATGGGCAGAACGAAAGAATCAGCTGAAACCACCGTACCATCATTCATATACTCAATTACTCATACCAGCAGCAGCTCCAGATCCAGTCCAGCTGACAAGCTAGACTTTCCTGTATACATTAGTGCGACTGCAAAATGCTATCTTTTTACAGTTTGGATTTTGGCCACACTATCCTGGGTTTTTCTTTTATCCCCACACTATAGAATGGGTCTGAACACTGTCTATATCTTTATCCACATGGATAAAATGGCCATGCGGAGAGCTGGAAGACTAGCGAGTTATCCACGGCAACGTTTGAAGCTTCTTGGTATTACAGGGATCAGTGAGGTATGCATGACCGAAATTGATTAGGCTTGACCTAGCACTGGTGAGTCAGCTCTGGTAGGTGAGGCGGCGCAACCTGCTCAATTGATAATCGAGGGCGAACGTTGCGCTCCTGGAACAAAGAAATTGAAAGAGATCAATGCATTGACATTGTTGTACCCCTACAGGTAGGAAAGCGTGGAAACAGTAATAAGGCTTGCCGACAACGAAAGCTGAAGCTATCAAAGTGGAGGCAGAGGCAGAGGCACAGGCACAGACAGTTTCTAGTGCTCCAGATCTATCACAGTGCACAGCGTGATTATCTAAGACAAGGAGGGAAGAGAAAAGTTTCATATGTTGTCTGGGATTCAGAGATGTTTACTAAAGGAGCTGGCATGGAAAGGTTTATAAAATGATCTTACTGAACTCACTCAAGCACATATATCAAGTAAATTATGTGACAAGTCATAGTTCACTTACTCCGATTTCAGTGACGAAAAGACACAAGGAACACTTAACAGCAGGAGCCCCAAAAGGATACATCAATAATGTCTCACATCGTCCACAGTATACCTTACCAACTTCATGTGCTGCAACAAAAATAGAAGGTAAGACACCCTTGGAAGGATAAGTCGGTGCACAGGCAAACCCGTCATTTCACATCAGTATTTTGTAAAAGCTATTATCCATGGAAATATTAAGGATGTTCATGTTTCAAGACCCTTGGAAGGATAAGAAGGCGCACAGACAAACCGATGATTACATCAGTATTTTTGTAAACGAATTATGCATAGAAACATTAAGGATGTCCATGTTTTAAAAGGAAAAGTTGAGATAAAATTTGAGCAAATAACCATCCAAAACTTGCGAAGCTGTTGTACGGAAAAGCTTGAGAGGGTATGCATGCACAATAGTTACTTAAAAATAAGGGATCAAAAGTCCCCTCCATTAAGTGGGCCAATGTTGATATACATGACATTGTTGGAATAATGCTTGTTGTCTATTCCAATGGGTCAAATGGCCAATATATAACATGTACAGGTTGAGAATATGCAAAGAACATCCTAGGCTAAATACATATCTAACACTCCCCTCAAACTCATGGTGGATCAACAACACTGAGTTTGGGAAGATAGAAGCTATGCTAAACTCTAGTCTGTGCCTTGGTGAAGAAATCTGCTAACTAAAACTCCGAAGGAACATTCTGAAGGTTAATAACTTGGTCTTACACCTGCGATCGTATGTACGAAGCATCCACTCCAATGTGCTTGGTGAGCTCATGTTTTACGAGATCTCGAGCAATACTGATCACGCTAGTACTATCTGATAAGAGAGGAATCGGTGCAGAAGCGGAAACATCGAAATCCTCAAGTAGCCACCGAAGCCAGGTGATCTCAGCTGTCAACGACACCATGGCTCTCAACTCAGCCTCAGCACTCGAACAGAAAACGGCGGTCTGCTTCTTGGTCTTCCAGGCAATCAAGGAGAAACCAAGGAAAACACAATAGGCAGAAAAAGACCAGCGATCAGAATGATCGCTAGCCCAGGTCGCATTAGAGTACGCCTGAAGCTACAAGGAACTGGACCGAGGAAAGAAAAGGCAACGAGTGATGGTTCCACGAAGATATCGCAGAACACGAAGAAGGTGACTGTAGTGGAGTTGAGTGGGAGCAGAGACGAACTGACTCAAGATGTGAACTGGGTGAGAGATGTCAGGGCAAGTGATCCCAGGGTAGACAAGACTCCCGACAAGATGACGGTAACGAGTGGGATCCTCAAGAGGCTCACCATCAGTAGGCCGAAAGTGAACACCAAGCTCCATAGGAGTATCCACCACACGCTGATCAGAGAGACAAGCGCGAGTAAGGATATCCTGGATGTACTTCTCCTGGGAGATATAGTAGCCCTCGGGCGTAGAAGTGATCTCAATCCCAAGTAAGTAACGAAGAGGACCCAAATCAGACATCAAGAACTGCTCACTGAGACGCTTCTTCACAAAGGCAATGTATTGAGAGTCGTCTCCGGTAATGATCATATCATCCACATAGAGAAGGAGGAGCGTCCGACCCCGAGGAGAGGTGTGAACAAAGAGGGCAGTATCGTGATCACTGGCGGAGAAGCCAGCAGCAGTGACAACAGAAGAGAAGCGGTCAAACCAAGCACGAGGAGCTTGTTTGGGCCTATAGAGAGAGCGCCAAAGGCGACAAACCATACCATCAGGGACAGAATACCCAAGGGGCAGCTGCATGTAAACCTTCTCACGCAGCTCGCCATTGAGAAAGGCATTCTTAATGTCCAACTGAGAGATGGGCCACTGTCGAACAGATGCTACAGCAAGGAGTGCAAACAGTGGTCATGTGAGCAACAGGAGCGAAGGTCTCATCGTAGTTACAACCATGCTCTTGCTGAAAACCACACGCCACAAGATGAGCCTTGTAGCGCTCAAAGGAACCATCCGAGCGGGTTTTGATCTTGTACACCTACTTGCACGTGATGGGAGAGCCATGTGTAGGTAGGGGTACAAGATCCCAAGTGCCAATACGCTCCAAAGCAGCAATCTCCTTAGACATCGCGAGCTGCCACTCAGGGTGAGCAGCAGCCTCACGATAGGTCGTAGGCTCAGAAAGAGCAGCGTTGCAAAGCCATAGCGCTCAGGTGGCCTGACAGTGTGACGATCACGAAGATCATATCTAGGAGGAGAAGGCGGATTGGGACCCAGTAAGGACGGAGAAGGAGAACTGGGAACAGGGCCTAGCAAAGACGGAGACTCAACATGGGAAGCAGTGGGCCAAGGACGGCGAGAGTAATGTAGGGGAAAAGGTGGAAGCTCAACAACAGAACTGGAAGGAAACTCTAGCGGAGGGGGAACAGGTGGAGCCGGAGGAGAGGGAGGCGAAGAAGATGAAGGATGAGGCGAAACGGTGGTAGAAAGCTGAGAGGCAGGAAAAATCAAAAAAGAGATCGACTCAGCAAGAGAATCTTGGCTGACAGTGGGGGAACGAGGGTAGTAAGATCGTTACTCGTCAAAAGTGACATCCCAAGAAATCCTCATCCTGCGAGCAACAGGGTCATAGCAACGATAACCCTTATGCTCAAGACTGTAGCCAAGGAAAACACACTCAATTGATTGAGCAGTCAGCTTGGTGCGCTCACAAAGTGAAAGAAGGACGAAACAGACACAGTCGAAACTGCGAAGGTGATTGTACTCTAGAGCTCGACCAAAAGACGCTGACAGAGTAGAACCTCAAGAAGCGATGGAGGTCAGATTGTGATGAAAAGCGGCGAGAAGAAAATAGCCTCGGCCATGTGAGGAACAGAAGAGGCAAGCATGAGAGCGCAAGCGGTCTCAAGCAAGAGATGATGCTTACGCTCAAAGACATCGTTCTGAGCGTGAACACCAGGACAAGAGTACTGGGGAAGAGTACCCTGCTCGACGAGAAAGCGACGCAAAGCAGCAGATAGATGCCACCAGCAGAGTCAGCACGAAACACACGAATGGCGAAATCAAACTGAGTGCGAACCATAGTGGCGAACATCTAGTAAATAGAGATAACCTGACTGCGAGAGGACATGAAGTAGATCCAAGTATGACGAGAATAATCATCAATAAAGATCACATAGTATCGATGACCCCTTTCGAAACGAAGTGAGCTGGACCCGAAACATCAGAGTGGACAAGATCAAAAGGACAAGTAGAAATAGAATCACTAGAAGGACAGGGGAGCTACAGCTACTTGCCAAGCTTGCAACCCATACAATGTAAAGAGGTGTCCCCAGAAACAGACCCAAGAACACTACGACCAACTAAAGACGATAGACGCGAGCCACAGAGATGACCGAGACGATGGTGCCACTGAGCGAAGGAGGTAGTGGAGAACAACGCAAGACCAAAGGTAGTGGCAGCGGCTGACTAGCTAGTGGAGACAGCGGAAGAAAGATGAAACCAGTCAAGCTCCCAAAGACGCTGCGAATCACAAAGACCGAGGGCGATGACAAGCAGAGTCCCGTCTGTGATCTGAACACAACAAGAATCAGACTCAAGAACAACACGACAGTCGTGATCAATGATCTGACCAGCCGACATAAGTTGCATAGTAAGCTGAGGAACATGAGAGACTACAGGAACATGAAAAGAAGTGGAAAGGGTGTCTTAGCCTACAACAGGAAGAGAGGTACCATCTGCAGTCTGAACAGTAGAAGGAAAATCTATGGAACGCACGGAAGTGAGATGGGTACAATTTGGTGTTATGTGAAAAGAAGCACCAAAGTCCAAGATCCACGAAAACAAGATACCTGACAAGGGAGGAGACTGAGGCGAGGAAGACTGCTGAGAAGCAAGAGTAAGCCGAGCAGAACCCGAGAAGTCTGAGGACGAGCCGACACCGAGGTGCTGAAGCGGTGAAAGGAGCTGCTGTGTGGTGCCACCGAAGGAGCCTTGGCGAGAGGCGCCAGCTCCTGAGTGAGAGGAACCTTAAGATCCCTTCGAGGACGCCCACCGACGACCACGGTCCTCCTCCGCTTAGGCGGTCCCGATACTGTGGGCACACGCTATCAATGAGTCTGATGGAGACCATGCATGAAGCAAGAACCATCGGAGGAGCCGGGAGGATCACGATCGGTGCTGAAGAAACCAGCAAAGTAGCTAATGCTAAAGCAGACAAGACAGACTGCATCTGAGCCACACCACGGTGACGAGTCTCCTCAGTACGCACACTCGTGAGGGCTTCTACCAAGGTTGGGCGTGGGTGGCGAGTCAGGAGCGGAGCGCGCACAGTCGCGAACTTAGGAGGTCGTAGAGACAGTGAGTCTCTTGATAAGCGCGGAGCCGCACACAACAGGGACAGGTTCGGCAGACATCTGGCCCTAGAGAGTCAAGTTGACGCCACACCTCAGACAGCTTTTGGTAGAAGTCATCCACGGTGGCATCGAGCTGCTGAAAAGAATGTGTCTGGTGCACGACTGAGAGATACATAGCATCACTTGTCGGCTGGTAGTGAGCTCGGAGGCGCTCTCACATAAGTTGTGTCGTCGGCAGCTCTGCCACATCCATGGAGAGGGCTACGGGCATGCTACCCACCAGGATGGCGGTAACACGAGCCTCGGCATCCTGCCATTGCTCGTAGGCGTGTGGCTCAGACTGGTAGAGCTCCAGGGCCTCCTCTAGAGCAGCATTGGCGGCTTCCTGAGCCGCCTGATCTGCACCACCCGGAAGAGCTGGCAAAACTGGCGGTGTAGGACGAGGCGGATAGGGGTGCTTGCCGGTGAGATGACCCCAGAGGCGCTGACTGTTGAGATGAATCATCAGGTGCACAGCCCACTCCTGGAAGTTCGTCCCATCGAAACGAGCCAAAGGGAGCGGGATAGTGAAAGAGCTTCCTGAGAAAGCCATCCGGAGCAATGGAGCGATCCGGAGGGCCGAGTGCAGTGGATCAGGCTTGTTCTGGGCCGGATCTGGAGCCGGGACGAACGAAAGTGACTAGGGCGGCCGGAAGAGACCAGGCCAACGACGGTCAAAGCTAGCCAAGGTGGCGGTGACACCGGCCAGAGCAGCGGCGGCGCCGGCCGGAGATGGTCGAGGCAGCAGCTACAACTGGAGTCTCAGGTAGCAGTGGCCGCAAGGCAGCCGACTCAGGGTGCCTTGAGGAAGACGGAATCCAGTCCGGCGGCGGCGGCTCGAGCTAGGGAGGAGCAAAGCCGGGCACAGGCAACGTCAAGGACCTCGGTCCGAGCAGCGCAGTGTGCACTGGAGGCAGAGGCGCACACGGATCGGGCGGCAAGAGGTCTTTGGCGCGAGAATCCGGCCGTGGGAGGCAAATCCGTGACGATCTGCGCGGATCCAATGCAGGGAGGTCGTGCATGCAGCCTTGAGAGGCTCTCATGGGAGAAAACAGAGCAGGTGGAAGAAAAACAGAGGCTCACGCAAGAACAAGAGCAGGAGCAGGGGAGGGCACAGTGAGGGTGATGGCGTCGGCGGCGGCGGCGACAGCGAGGAGTAAACCCTAACCCTAACCTTGCTCTGATACCATGTTGGAATCATGCTTGTTGTCTTTTCTAATGGGCCAAATGGCCAATATATAACATGTACAGGGTTGAGAATATGCAAAGAACACCCTAGGCTAAATACATATCTAACAGACATAATGCCAAATCAGACCATGATAGAAGAATGAAAATTTTGAGGAAAAGCGCAACCAACAAACTATTAAAATGGAAATAAGAGACAAAACGGTTGATATCTAATGATGTTCAAAGACAAAAAAAAAACAATTGCATGGGAAATACAAAAAAATGACGAGAAAATAGAGAAAACACCACGCTGTTGAACAAACTAGAAATAGTTCGCACCTTCCAATACAAGGTTTATTGTCCGACAGCCAGCACACTGAACATGAGCAGCACCTCTAGGATAAGCAAGAAGATCACGACAGCTTCCACATACCAATTGAGCCATTTCTGTACAAGGGCAACAGAGTTAAAAAAAAGGAAAGGCACCCCCCCCCCCCCCCTCAGGGATAAGCAAGAAGATCACGACAGCTTCCACATACCAATTGAGCCATTTCTGTACAAGAGCAACAGAGTTAAAAAAAAAAAAAGGGAAAGGGCAGGTTACCGGCTGTACCGGTAAAAAAATGTCGGTCCGAAAAGGTTCTAAATTTAAAATTCCGAATTTAAATTGATGAACAGAAATTTCGGGGGGTAACCGGCCAAATTCCAATTTTGAGTTTAAATTGGATAATTGAAACAGTCCGGTAGAAAACCGGTTTTTGAATCCTTGCCCCCAACACACAGTATTCACAGAAAAAGTTACACCCCTCTATTAAACATATGGACCACTGTTATAACAGCCCCGGCCCCCAATTTCTTCATAGGACAGAATTTGACTTCTTTAGCTCAGAACTACATGTGGATTGCTATTATAATGGCTTAGATGATAGTTTTGTGAAATATATAGCCTAGTGTCTGGATACCACGTGTAAAGATGAAGGCACACAAGTCTGGATCAAACTCTAATAGGCTAATAGCCAAGAGCTTGTGTACAACAGAGCTTCTTCCTTCTATTTATTTTTCTTAAAGAAGTATGTTACAACTGTAGTTTCCAATTGTAATCAAACAACACAACTTCCATTGGTGTGCAACACCATCTTTTCCATCATGTGTGCGGCCTTCTTTCTCCTATTAGATAAAATGGGCTGTTGATGTGTTGTTCATTAGGCAATAAAATGTCATGAATCATCGTACATTCGTACCAGAATTAAGAAGCTAAAAAGTAAGTCTTGTCCCGTGACATCTCAAAATAATCATCAATTTGACCATTAACCACTGATCCTAAGGGCTTACGGGCTTTATGTGCGCAAGCTGTCTCATCGGCTCTTCGTGCAGTTTGTTTGCCTTGTTTGGCATGGTATGCGTTAGTCGTGTCATCTTTTTTATACAAATAGATATGTTTTGACCTGCAGTTAAGTTAATTAATTGCCTTTGTCAAGTGCATCATTGTTGGGTAAAACTGTATAGGAACAACTATATATATAGTCATAGTTGGAGCAATAAGCTAGCACATAACATGTTTGGTGATGTCAAGGCATTTGTGGCAATTCTCTTCTAGTTTGTCAAATTTATATCTGCTTGCCCATGCAAGTGCACACTGAGCTCATGAAAATGCTAATATCGGAATGTGGAAGCAAAAACAGTATTGAAGAAGTACTGCCTGGCACCAATCATTGTAAGCAACTCATGTGCACAAAGCTTTGCAGGGCAAGTGAGGAATAACAAAACACTAGACACTGCAACATGTAACCAGACAACTTTTTCCCTACTGCACCACAGTTTGGCATACAATGTCCAAGTATTTGCAACGACAGTTTTGTTACACAGATTTTACAACTACAGCCCAGGTTTTTGCCATAGGCAACATAAGTGTTTCATGATTATTATGCTAGATTTTAGTGAGAAATTAAGATTACAACAAAGTTTGCAAGGGTATTCAATTTTTCTGGGGAACTGTAACCAAGCCTGACAAATGAAAATCACCCAAAAAAAACTGATTTTTTGAACAAATTATAGCAACCTTATCTTGAATCTAAGATGGGCATGTGATCACCACATCATTGATTATTGGACAGCAAACTGTGTCAAGAACTCCATAGATGACCACCAATTACTAAGTCAACACAACAATGGTAATTTTGTAAATATGTGATGCGGCAAAGAAAATGGAACATTACTAACCTTTGTCTAGGCAAGGAGGCGGTGGTGGTGGTAGCAGTTGCAAGGAGTCCAGTGAACAAGGTGCGGACAGCGCAGTGGGAGAAGATGGTTGATGCTGTGGCTGCGGCAATGACCCCTCTGCACCACTCTCCGATAGCGGCAGCACTGCAGTTGTACTGTCCATGGATGTATCCATTGCCTGCAATGCAGGCAGTGGCTGAACCTTTTCCTCTGATGTCACAGCCACAGACTTTGTGGCAGGTGCATCTGGCAGGGTGTCCGCAGCATGCTCTGTAGGAGAATGCGCCTGTGACTCTAGCTGTTGCAATGACCCCTCAGAACCACTCTCCAGCTGTGGTGGCAGAATGGGCATTGTGCCCTCTTCCATTGCTCCTGATACAGGAGGTGGATGAGGCGCTTCTTCCAATGCCACTGTGACTGTCTCTGTGGAGGCCACGTCAGACAACGCATCTGGGGTCTGAACTGGAGGAAGAAGAGCGGGCTGTGGCAGCAGCTGCGAGGACTCTAAATTCTCATACCCTGAAGGCACCATATCTGGCGAACAGGCAGTACCCTTCTCCATAGGAGGAGGCAAACGGGGCAGTTGCTGCGGCAATGACCCCTCTGCTCCACTTTCTGATGATGGCGGCAGTGCAGGTACCGTGTCCATGTTCGCGTCCATTGCCTCCAATGAAGGCGGTGGCCAAGGGGCTTCCTCTGTCACAGACACAGCTTCAGTGGTGTATGGATCCTGCAAGGTGTGTGCAGTCTGTGCCGGAGGTAGAAGCGGCTGTGATGACTTAAAATTCTCAAACCCTGGAGGTGCCATATCCGGCGAACAGGGTGCAGCTTGCATCATGGGAGAAGATGGTCTTGGCAGTGGCTCTTGCAACATCCTCCCCACTCCACGCTCCAATGGTAGCGGTGGCGGATGTGTGGCATCCGTGTCCACATTCATTGCCTCCAATGCAGGTGGTGACTGAGCCGCCTCCTCCAATGTCACGGCCAAAGCCTCAGTGGCTACTGCATCTGGCAAGACATATGCAGTCTGGAACAGAGGGGGTAGTGGAGGCCATGACGACTTAAAATTCTCAAACCCTGGAGGTGCCATCTCTGATGAACAGGGTGCAGATTCTGCCACTGAAGAGGGTGGTCTCAACAGTGGCTGTTGCAATAACACCTCCACCCCGTTCTCCAATGGTGGCAGCAGGCCGCGTGCAGTGTCTGTATCCACATTCATCTCCTCCAATGCCAGCACTGGCCAAGCCACTTCATCAAATGTCACTGCCACTGCCTTGGTGGCAACCACATCTGGCAAGGCATATGTTGTTTCAGCTGGGGGAGGAAGAGTGGGTAGCGGCAGCCATGACGACTTAAAATTCTCAAACCCCGGAGGTGGCATATCCGGTGAACAGGGCTCAGCTTGTGTGATGGGAGAAGCTGGCCTCAACAGTGGCTGATGCAATGGCCCCTCTGCCCCACTCTCCGATGATGACGGTGGCAGGCCAGGTGCGGCGTCCATGCCCATGTCCATAACCTTCAATGCAGGCATTGATCCAGCTGCTTCATCTGGCATCACGGTCACAGCCTTGGTTACAGCCGCATCAAGCAAGAAGTGTGTTGATTCGGCTGGCAGGGTACGAGGAGGTAGTGGCAACCAGGAAGACTTAAAATTCTCAAACCCCGGTGGTGCCATCTCCGGCGAACAGGGCTCAGCTTCCATTGTGGGAGAAGGTGGTCTCGGCACTGGCTCTTGCAATGACCCCTCTGCCTCACTCTTCAACGCCGACGACACGACGGGTGTGGTGTCTGTCTCCCCGTCCGTTGCCTCCAATGCAGCCGGTGACCCAGCAGCTTCTACTGACGTTACTGCAACTGCATCGGTCTCGGCCGCGTCTGGCAAGACGTATGTGGTTTCCGCCGGAGGAGTGGGGGGAGGCGGTAGCTGTGCGGTCTCCGAATTTTCACACCCCGGGGGCGCCGTTTCCAGGGAAGAAGGTGGCTGCGGCTGTTGCTGTGGTAACAAACCCTCTGGTCCACCCTCCAATGGCGGCGTCGGCGGCGCTGGTGCGGTGTGCGGGTCCGCGTCCATCGATTCGGGCGCAGGGGGTGGCCCAGCGGCTTCCTCGGACGCCATTGCCACCGCATCGGCGGAGGACGCATTCGGCAAGGCGCCTGAGGTCGGAGCCGGAGGAGTAGGTGGGAGCGACGGCGGTGGAGCATCCTCCGGGGAGGCCACCGCGATTTGGGGCGAGGGAGGAGGCGATGCCACCGCGGCCGTCGCCTCGGGCGAGACCTCCACCGCCTCGGCCGGAGGCGGCGGCGAAGTCGAAGTGGGCTCCTCCGAAGAGGCGGCTTCGAGCGCAACTGACGCCGAGGTAGTCAACTCCCGAGGAGAGAGCGAAGGCGGCGGGCCCGCCCCGTCGGGGGTCCCCTCCATCGGCGGCGGAAGCGGTTCGTCCGCCCCCAGCGACTTCGCGGTGGCTTGTCCTGGAGACTGCGGTGGGGTCAGAGTAGCGTGATCGGGTGAGGCTGGCTCCGGTGGAGCGGCGGTGGCCAGGGAGAGGTTTTCTTGGAGAGGGGGAGGAGAAGGGGATGGTGGTGGTGGTGAGCTCATGGTTGTGTTTTCCGGTGGTAGGTCTGTCTCCGGCGAGCTCGCCATGGGTATGTACGCACCGGGAAGGAGAAATGCCAGAGCGAGAAGCGAAAGGGGGTGTTTGATTGTTGCTACCGGGGTTTAGCCTAAGTCAAATCTTGGCCGTCCATCTTTCCTTTCTGCGTCGAAGTGTTGGTACTTGCTGCGTCCATTTAGCATAAAGTTAGTATCCAAAGAATGAAAATCCCTATGATTCCAGGTTCTCCAACATTTAGTGAGGTTGTTGTTGTTTGAGGGGGGTATCAGGTGCACATACATCTATTTATGCACATATGCACACACGCAACCTTAGCCGTCAGATCCGAAATCGACGAGCGAGATTGCGTCGGCGTTCCCACCTCCCCACTAAGTGGCGCTTTGCATTTGCCCCTGCACCTCACCCCCATATGCGGCCGCGCCTCATCGCCCAAACCGAGCTAGGTTTAGGAGAAGCGTCGCGCCACGCCATTAATCGCGCCCGCGACCAGTAGGGGTTGTGCTCATGCCGCCGCTGTCGCCTACTTCCACGCCAAGACCGTCTCTGCCATGCCAGCTTCGCCATGCCCGCCTCCTCTCAGACGAGGTCGGGCTTGTGCCCTTCCCCACTACAAAGCGGGGCGGCTCACTCGCCCTCCTGCTTTCACCTTGGCTGGGGATTTGCGGCGACGCCGCCACCGACTGCTACATGGTCGGCGGCAAGTCTTGGCGTGTTTCTGACCAGAGCACAAGAAAGGCGTGCCTCAGACGGGAGAAGGAGCACAAGTAAGCCCCAATTAACCCACACGATCTTGAATCTTGATGGAATTGAAGCAATTGATGGATCCGCGTCTTCTTGGGAGCCGAATTGGTGCATTTGTTTCTTGGTTAGGTTGTTCTTGATGGAAATTTGAAGAAATGCAGAGAGGGATCGGAGGAACATCTCGTGCAACCGTGGGCCGCTGCCGCCACCACGCATTTGCGTCGTGGATCTGCCGCCGCCGCGGCGCCGCCGTAGAAGGCGGTTGTTTGAGAGCGTGGCGCGCCGACCTCTCTAGCGCCGCCGTGACGAGGGGCGCCATGAAAGAGTGAAGGGACACGACCAAGCTCCATTGGATGTCTTGAAGCGTACATAGGTTTCCCTTTTCTCTGCGAGATGTTGATGTGAAGAGTAGGCGAAGCGCTTTAGCTTAGAACTACTCTTCTTTGCATCCGTGATTTATCTTAGGATTTCTTCCTAGTCGATGATCTCTTCTAGCGATAGTTGAGTTCCATTTCTTGTTCTTGTAGAATCAACCAATGGATTGGATGATGACGAAATGGGTTCCATTCCCTGAGTCGTGACTTATTTTTGTTCGAACCAAATGATCAACCAACATGGTTCCAGACCTCTAAGGATAATGTTTTGGTCACCAATCAATCTGTTGTAACTTCTTGTAAAGACACAACCCCTAATGCAAGTAATTCTCAGGAATTTCATATGTGCTGCTAAAATATTTTTTCTGGTATTTGGACTTCTGAGTCTTTAATTGCTTTTCCAGAAATTTCATATCATTGCTTGTCTATTTGCAGTTCTGGCATTCATTTGATGATGTATATTAGACTTGTCAGCTGATTTGGATTGAGTAGGCAATAATAAGGCTGTAACTTCTAAATAGTTATGCTGAGTTCTCATGTGACCACATATTCTCCTGTTGACAAGGGAAATTTGAGATGTAACAATACATTTCAGATCAGGTCTGGGAAACAAGGGAAATTTCAGATGTAACAATACCCTTTAAGGAAACAAGGGAAATTATCAGGTCTGGGAGCACACAATGGTCTGAAATGTGCTTCTCCTCCTTGCAGTGATATACCCTCCAGATTTCCATCACTGACACCATTGCTCCTCCATCTAAGCCATCCAAACAACAAACAAATTTCAGATCCAAACAACATACCGGTGACATTCGGTACAATCACTGTGACATTTCACAATTCAAAATGTACACTCCTGATCAAACATGAGTAGAATGTTGATTCACAATAAATAAAGACCATATACATCAATTATTTATTTGCATGCAATGCATAGCATTGTAATTACTTAGTTAGGTACCTTCCTAATCAAACATGAGTAGAATGCTGATAGCCACCCATCTTCTTTTCCAAATTGCAGAGAGGACAATAACTCAGATTCTGAAAAATTAATTGGATAGTGCAGTTCTAAAAAGCAATGCAAGACTTAACACTAACACTCATGATATAAGCAAACCTCAAGATTAAAAAGACCAGGTTCATGATGAATAGTATCAGGTTCATGAATTACCAATAGTACCAGGTTCATATCCACAATTCTTTTCATGAATAAGCATATTTTCCATTACATTTTGTTGTTATATATGTAATGGTCAAGTGCATGCACAGCATCCTCAAAATTGCAATGCACATGATCTGAAAGTGCATGCATAGCATCCTCAAAATTTCAAATTTGCAATACTGGAAAGTTCCAATACTGGAAAGTGCATGCATAGTATCAGGTTTGAAGTTTCTCAATATTGGAAAGTGCATGCACCGTATCAGGTTGCATTAAAGAAGAGTTCACATCAAGTATTAGTATTTGACATACATCTCAAAATAGTATCAGGTTCATCAATAAGAACCAGAGAATCTTTTCATACAACTTGTACAAATACTCAAAGCTTAACAGACATGCTCTTAACTATTTTGCCAATTCATGAGAATAACTTTTGATTCCAAGTTGGATATCTCTTCATAACAATTCCAAAATTCATAACTTGTATTGCTACCAACAAAGGAAAAGTGCAGGACTGAACAAATCATTCACTTCTTCCTAGTTAATACAAATACGATAGCTTACAAATACATCACAATTTCAGTTGCCAATCTTCCCATCAGAACTGCAATGTCAATACCATGTCATATTGATTATCCAATTCTTGAACATACATTTAGATACCCTCCCTTCTTTTTCTTCTTCTGCAGCTTCTTTGCAGCTATGACTGCAGCAACCGCAGGTTCCTCTTCTTCCTCAGCAATGGCTGGGGCACCGCAGTCTCATCCTCCTCTTCTTCAAGGGCTAGGCGAGCTCCCTTGTCCTTCTTTTTCTTCTTCTTGGCCTTGCTGAAGTCGAAATCGATGTCGTCACCCTCCGCGCCGCCAAGATCGTTGTTGCCCTCGGATTTGGCACGCCCGGCTCCTTGTCGTGGTCCTCATCGGCTGCGAGGGCATCCAAGGCGCTGAAAGAGCTCACGGCGCCGCCACCCTTCTTCTTCTTCTTCTTGCCGGTGAAGACGACGTTGATCTGCTCCTCCTCCTCCTCATCTCCGCGCGGCCACAGTGAGGCGGCGACGCAGGTGCGGCACCGTGAGGCGGCGCTGACAAGATCTCTGCTCGCCTCCGTCGTGGACCTAGAGGCAGCGCACAGGATCCGGGCTCTCCGTCACGGACCTGGAGGCGGCGATGAAGGATCGATGGGGGAGGGAGCCAGGGAGGGGTAATGGTCGGTGGAGTGTTGCCAGAGCGGGGGCAGACAGGGGCGGCAGAGCGACGACAGAGCTAGTGCGGGCGCGATGAGCGGCGGTGGGCGCGACGCACTCTCCCTAAACCTAGCTCGGTTTGGGCGATGAGGGCGCGGGATGCACATGGGGGTGAGGGCACGGGGGGCAAAATGCAAAAGCGCCACTTAGTGGGGAGGTGGGAATGCCGGCTGCAATCTCGCTCGTCGATTTCAGATCTGACGGCTAGGGTTGCGTGTGCGCAAATGTGCACAAATAGGTGTATGTGCACCTGATACCCCCCCCCTTGTTTAAGAGTGAGCTAGAGGCATTTGCCTGCTGTAGTTGAAGAAGCATTGTCGTTGCTGTCAGGTGTAGCTGCGTAGCCCTAGATTTTGGGAGGAGGTGGAGAAATGAGACTAGCAGTGGCAGCGGCAGTGGCGGAGCTTGAGCCAAATCTTAAGGAAGACAAAGGCCATTGCTAAATTATACTACTAAATATGGTAGAATTTATAGTTACTGGAAATTTTTAGGTATATCTTGTTCGCATTTTGGATATAAACTATCATGTCTCAGCAAGGTATATGTATATATTTACTCTAAAAAAAAGGAGGAAGAGACGTTAGGCGTCAAAAAGCAACAACCACTTCTTATGTTGATGTTCATATTACTCGACCACTCCAAACTTTAGTTGCGCTGGGATGTTTCATGCTCCGCTGGCCGCCGCAATACCTCATCTAGTTGTCTTGTAGCTTTGCCACTCACGTCTTGCCACAGCATGAGCTGAAGGCGACGATCAAGAAGCAAAAAGTAAAGCAGTGGTGATGGGCGTTAGTTACTGACTAAACTAAGCTACCAAAATGGGTAAACGACTAAAACTATTTGGATGAATTGTCGAAGAGTGGGAAAATAAAATTGGGTTAGTGCTTCATAGCCTAATGAGAAAGAAGTTGAAGCAGATTGGTTCGAACTTAACAAGGTTTTTGGAGGTGCAAGGCAGTAGAGGTGGCCATTTGAATTGTTAAGTAATGGGTGGACATAAATGCTACTACAGACTTAGTGTTACTCTAAAAAAATGAATTGTTGGGGCTACGGTCCACTACTCCACTTTGACTCTAACTATCCTCCGCCCCTAAGTAGTGGAACAGGACAAGTCATAACTGATTTTCCTTCTAAGTCATGTTTGAAGGAAGATTTTTTTTAAAAAAAGAATTTGGGTTAAATCCTAAAGATTGGGATTGAAATCCCCTCTTTCCAAACATATCTAATATTGAACTAAATCCCTAAGGATTCTATCTCATGGGGTACATCAAGGTTCAAGCTCCATTCTATATTTCCTCGCTGACTAGTGAACTAATGGCGGGTGCAAGATAGGACATGGGGAAGATAGACACAGGGTAGGCATGGTTGTACGAGTGACAAACAAATAACCCCATGAGCTAGAAGCCAGTGACATCTTGCACAAACAAATAACCCTATGAGCTAGAAGCCATAACTAAGAATTATGATAGGTGCGACTAGACCTGGGAATTGAGCTGTGTTTTTTCACGCCGGTCCGAGACCTAGTGCGGGCTGGCATGGCACGAACAGTTAGGCGGTGGGGCGAACTCGAGTCTGAGGGTTAGGCGACATGGCACAAGACAGGAGTGGGGCGTGCCTAGGCCACCAACACAATGGCAAGCCGTGCACACCAAGCCTCGCCGGACATCAGGCCACCCTCGCTCACTTACGGCTCGCCTGCTGGCGCCTCCCCACAAGACATCTCCACGTCGCCGCGGAACAAAGGGGGAGAGGAGTCGGGAGTGTACCAGATGTGGAGGAGGCGGGGTCGAGGTGGCCGAATCCTTAGGAGACGAGGTCGGGGTGGCCGAATTCGGAGGAGACAGGGTTAGGGCGGCCATATGTGGAGGAGACGCAGTTGGGGGCGGCCAGATGTGGAGGAGGCGGGGTCAGGGGCGGCCAGAACCGGAGGAGCTACGGTCGAGGGTGGCCAGATGTGGAAAAGGAGGGATCGAGGCGGCCAGATCCGGAGGAGCCGCGTCGAGGGCAGCCAGATGTGGAGGAGGCGGGGTCGAGGCGGCCGGATCCTGAGGAGCCATGGCAGGGCTGGAGAAGAATGCAGCGGGATGTGTTGGTGCTGCGGCGGAAGAGGTAGCACTCGGTGCTGGCCCCGCCTTCAGCACCGGCAACCGCGTCGAGAGGCGTTAGTGGCGGGGGGCCGGGGGTGGGGGAAGGCTAGAGCCTGGAAGAGTGTCGGCTGGGGTGCGGAATTGGTGACTGGGGACTAGGGAATAGCCGAATAGGGTTAGGATTCGGGGTGAGTGGGGTTTGAGGGGTGAGGGAGTGGTATGTGCCTTACGATTTAAATCCAACAGTTAGAGAGAGAAATTGACTGAAACCCGACAAATTTTTAATTGGGCGTTGTGTAGACACTCCCAAAATTAAAATAAAATAAATCATGCACGTCCTTGGGAGGATTTGTTTGAAAGAAATGGACGGTATTGTCATCATAAGAGCAACTAATGGGCTGCATGAGTATTGCGTTGAACTACGACTTTGAATCAATCCACCAAAGATGATGTGGCACATATTAGATGTTCAGATCATAGGATGGACCGACAATCGAGGCACCATCAAGTTCAAATTCATAGGATGGAGATGGATCGACAACAAACATGGTCCTATTGCTTTTGATCGATATAGAAATTGTGCATGTGACCCAGACGAGCAAGTCCGCAAGGTTCTTACAAGCATCTGAATTACATGCAATTTTTGTTTAGTAGATAATACTAATAATTTTTCGAGACCCGGATTTACACATCTAAAACCCTCTGTGTATTCTAAACTAGTCTCAGATCAGTAGCTAGCTCACATAGAAAACATCGATGAAATACCATCCATTTATCGATTTAACTAAAAATATCTCAAGATAAGAAGTGACGATGATATAATAATCCTCATTTAATTATTTATCTGTAATTCTTATTATAGATAACAATACCATCATATGGTTCTCGAGTATACCCCTTAATGTTCATAAGGGAGAAGCTAGAGTTGTAAGTCTTTCTACGACTACCTCATGGTCGTAAGTTCTTCTACGACCACCCCCATAGTCGTAAGTCCTTCTACGACTATCACATGGTCGTAAGTTCTTCTACGACCATCCCTATAGTCGTAAGTCCTTCTACGACTATCTCATGGTCATAAGTTCTTCTACGACCACAACGATAGTCGTAAGTCCTTCTATGACTATGTCATGGTCGTAAGTCCTTCTACAACCAAGTCAACTACGACCACCCTATAATTGATTGAGCTTGCAGACAAGTAGGCACAATTGATTAGGGCATCTAAACAGTTAGTATACGCTATTATTCTCTTAAATAATTGCACGATTAAACTCTCTGTCTTGATGATAACCGCCTGGCAAAGTCGGAACATTACTACTCGGGCAATAATCTCCAGTAACTGCTTCATCATCTGAAACGCTAAGGCATCCTTTGGACTGGAGAAATCGCCGCCCACTTCAAGCACTATATAAAGGGCAGAATCAGCAGGCGGGAGGGGAGAGCGCAATCAGGAGCACAATCGAGAGCGTAATCAGAAGCACAAGACATTAGACTTGAGTCTTTCTCTTGATTTGTAACCAGCATACTCAATATAGCCACACAGGAGTAGGGTTGTTATTCTCTCCGGAGAAGGCATGAACCTGTATAAAAATCCATGTATCATTCTCTCTGCGTGATTTGAGTCTTAGAGACCCCCCCCCCGAATCAAACAATTATTACGTAAGATCGGTTCTAAAACACCAACAGTTGGCGCCGCCCGTGGGGATCTTCTCGTCAACAGATATTGACATGGATGCCGACTTCAACTACGAGCCGAATTTTGTATCATCCGATGGTAATGTCGCCTCTAGAGATCATTCACCAGATCCAGGAGACCATACCACCGATGGAGTTGAGGAGGGATCATTATCCCCCACAACAGTATGTCCAACTGAGGGACCAGTTTCCTCAGAGGGCAAGGGTCCATCCGACTACAATCGGGACTGTTCCAAGGCATACCCAGAACATGGCGAGGGTTCCCTCTCCAAATGTTCGAATCCATCTAAAACAGTCCGACCTGGCACGGCAAGTCCTGGAAGCCATCATTCCGGAGCTTCATCAGCATCTGGTGGTCATCTCTCTCCGGTTAACCCCACAGAGGATGGGGTCGAGCACGCTTTTCCTGTGAGTTCGACCATCCCCTCGCAGGGCTCACCTGCAGATGGAGATGGTTATAACTCAGAATTCCCCTTCCTGGAGGAGCTTACTCCAAGTCGCCAGACGGTGTCTTTCGACTACTCCTCAAGCGAGGAGGCCTCAAGCGCAAGTGGAGATCATCAACGGGAGGCCTTCATTCTTCTCTCAGATAATGATCACTCTCCTGGAAACAGAGCTGAGGACACTCCCCAATGATCACACACTATGACCCATCGTGGCAATAGCGAGGACACCTCCGGTGATGAACAGGGTCAACATTCTGATGAGCGTGAGGGAGATCCTCGAAATAATCACACTCCATTAAGGCAAACTCAAAGATTAGATATGGACAATCCTAAGACAACCCGACAGAGAAGAATTGTGGCTCAGAGATATCTTCCTGGGCGCGTCCAGTATTAGTCAGAGGAAGCTTAAGAACTCCAGCGCATCAACGATCTGCTTGAGAACCCATCTCGGGAACTTGCCCAAACGCCCAGCTATGACCTCTTCGCCGAAGAGATCGCACAAAGGCTTCGAAGCACGATGGCTAGACTCGACCACCCTCAACGGTTTTGACCCAGAAGTCGTAGCGGTACGACTCCATCAGCTACCAGTCGTTCGAACAACTCACGGCGTGGAAATCGGCGCGACAACAGGTCACGTTGCTCTCCTAACCTTAACTCTAGTTGGAGAAGAGTTCTTCGAACGCCTGATGATCAACAAGCTCCCAGAAGAGGTGATCGTTCACCACTCTGACCTAGAAATCTGCAACAGTAGATGGAATACGAGGAGTATTTCCCTCGTAAGGTTGAGACCTATTAGGTCGGGCCCACCCACAACCGGGTATCGTCGTGTACGATCACCTGGTGATATCAACATTTCTTTTTCGCAAAGAAGGCGTCAAGAATTCATTACCTGGTGTCGGACATTATCACCCAACCTTCGAGCAGTTCGCTGGCCGCCTCGGTTTCGACCAGTAAACATGGAGAAGTTTGATGGATCTCAAAATCCCATCGAATTCCTTCAGATCTACACAACCGCTGTCCGAGCAGCATGAGGAGGAGAGCATATAATGGCAAATTACCTTCCTAATGTGCTCGAGGGATCTGCTCAATCGTGGTTGTTAAATCAACCACTTGAGTCGATCTATTCATGGCAACACCTCTACAACCTCCTACTGGCCTATTTCCAGGGCACCTGCCATTGTCCTGGAAAGGAGGACGACCTGCACAAGATGAGACAAAATGACCACGAGCCTCTACGCCAGTTAATCCAATGTTTTAGTCAGGTTCAAAATTCCATACCTAAAGTTTCTGATTCTTCTGTCATCAGAGCTTTTAAGCAGGGAGTCCATAGTAGAAGAATCACGGAGGATATCACTTTAAATCCTCCTGCCACTGTCGTCGAGCTCTTCGAGATAGCTGATCGATATGTGACTGCTGCTGAAGCAGTCGAGTGGAACAATACTATTGATCGAGATGATAAAATTCCTCAAGAAACGGACGAAAGTGGTAAAAAGAAGCATAAGAAGGCCAAGAAATCCAAGAACAAGATCAAGGGCCAGAAGCTTCAAGTTGACTGTTCCAAAGAAGTCTTGGTCATAAGTGATAAGAAGCCTCAAGGCTCCAAGCCATACTCCGATCAAGGCAAAGGTAAGCGCTTCGAGCAGAAGAACGATAAGCCTAGGTGGTGCCCTTTCCATAAAAAGGAAGGATATGACCTACGCAACTGCCAGATTTTCCAACGGAAACTCGAGGACTATTACAATTGCAAAGGACCACTTCCTACCCTCGAGGAGGTAGGGCAAGCGAGTGGTCATAAGTAGTCAGACGATGACGAGGAGATGCTATTCCAAGATCCTAAGCATACCATCGAGCATATCTATGGGGGATCATCGGCATACGAGTCAAAACAATAGATTAAGGCTGTCGAACGTGAGGTAAACTCCATTGACCCTCCACTTATTAATAAATTGCCAAAGTGGTCGGAAGTCACTATCTCTTTCGAGAAGAGTGCTGCGATTCCTTCTACTCGACCAGGTTAGTTTCCGATCGTGGTCGAGCCCACCATCAATAACTGTCGAGTAAATTTAGTGTTGATTGATGATGGTAGCTTGTTAAACATCTTGTTTACGAGTACCCTGGATGAGATGCAAGTACCTAGGACCAAGGTAAGACTGGTACGATACTCTTTTCATGGGATTGTACCGGGGTCTTCGGCCAAACCTATTGGCCAAGTTTCTCTTCCTTTAACATTTGGTTCTCCCAGCAATTTCAGGACAGAGAAAATCTCCTTTGATGTGGTCGATTTCGATACGGCATATAATGCTATACTCGGACGACAAACTTTGACAAAATTCTTAATGGCTACTCATTATGGGTATCGATGTCTTAAGATGCTAGGTCCCAAAGGAGTAATCACAATTCACTGTGATAAAAAGATGGCGCATACGTGTGACCGTCGATCCCTCGAGATGGTTGGCCAAATACCAACTCAAGAAGAAAGCAAGGAGCAGCCTTGAACCAAGCAGTCGAAGCCTAAAGTTGCACCAAAGCCGAATGACTAGGTCAAAGAGGTTCCTCTAGATCCAGAGGAGCCCTCGAAGATTGTTCGCATCGGGGATACTTCCGACCCCAAATAGGAAGATGCCCTCATCACTTTCCTCTGAGCTAACGCAGATGTCTTCGCGTGGCAAGCATCCGACATGCTCGGAGTCCCCAAAGAGGTGATCGAGCACAGGCTAGATTTACGGCCTAACAAGATACCCATAAAATAAAAATTACGGAGATTTGCACCTGATCGACGAGGTGCTATTAGATCAGAATTGGACAAGCTACTTAAAGCAGGCTTTATAAGAGAAGTCGACCACCCAGAGTGGTTGGCCAACCCTGTAATGGTTAGAAAATCTAATGGCAAGTGACGAATATGTGTAGACTTCACTAATCTCAATAAAGCTTGTCCAAAAGATGATTTTTCTTTGCCTTGTATCGATTAGTTGGTTGATTCTACTGCTGGTTGTGAAACATTAAGTTTTCTAGATGTATATTCTGGTTACCATCAGATTAATATGTGTTTAGAAGATGAAGAAAATACCGCATTTATTACTCTATTTGGAATATTTTGTCATGTCAAAATGCTATTTGGTATAAAAAATGTTGACGCTTCTTTTCAACGCTTGATGCAATCGACTTTTTCACCTCAACTAGGCTGAAATTTGGAAGCCTATGTTGATGATCTAGTGGTAAAAAGCATCAAGTGACTTAATCATGTTTTCGAATTACAAGAAACATTTGACAACCTCAGAAAATACCATCTAAAACTTAATCCTAAAAAGTGTGTGTTTGGAGTCTCTTCAGGAAAATTGCTTGGATTCCTTATCTCTGCATGAAGAATCGAAACAAATCCCAAAAAGATAAAGGCCATCGTGCAAATGCGCCCTTCGACCACGAAGAAAGAAGTCCATAAGCTCATAAGGTGTATGGCAGTTTTAAGTCGTTTCATCGCACGACTGGGAGAAAAAGGACTATCCTTCTTCAAACTTCTACGGAAGCACGAGAGTTTCGAGTGGATAGAACAAGCAAACGCTGCCTTTGAGGATCTCAAAAGGTATCTTATGAGTGCTCCTATTTTGGTTTCTCCAAAACCAGAAGAGACGCTCTTAATTTATCTAGCTGCCACGCCATAGGCAGTTAGTGTAGTATTGGTTGTAGAACATGAAAACATCCGACGACCAGTTTACTATGTAAGTGAAGTTTTGCACGGGCCTAAGGAGCGTTACCCTCAGGTCCAAAAACTTATATATGCCCTCCTCATGTCTTCGAGAAAACTGCAGCATTATTTTCAGGTGCACAAGATAATTGTGTCGTATGAGTTTCCCTTAGGTGTGATCCTCTGGAATAGGGAAGCAGCGGGACGCATGGTAAAATGGTCAGTAGAACATGGGGAGTTTGACCTCTATTTCATGTTCTGAATGGCCATTAAATCCCAGATCTTGGTAGACTTTGTAGCCGAATAGACAAATCATGAACCTGTTCAGGATCCCCAGTACGATACCCACGACCAATGGACGATGTACTTTGACGGATCACTTACTTTAAATGGCTCGGGGGCTGGGGTGGTCCAGGAATCTCCTACCGGAGAGACCTTAAAGTATGTCTTTCAATTAAACTTTCAAGCCACTAACAACGTGGCAGAATACGGAGGTTTGCTGGCTGGCATATGAGCCGCGAAAGCGCTCGCGATTCGACGACTACTCGTAAGAGTAGACTCTCAACTAGTCTTGAATCAGGTCAGAAAAGAGTACCAATGCTCTAACCCGACCATATCTCGGTACTTACCGGAATTTTTTGTGTAACCAATCAACCCTACAATAAAGTATCAGATTCTTTCTATCTTTATTGTCTTACTTTGAGTAGTGCTTCGATAATTTTTCGACCATTTCCTGGTCGTAAGTCCTTCTACGACCAGTACCTAGTCTTTCTTTACACTGGTCGAAAGGATAAAAACATCACCTAGTCGAAGTATTTTCTCTCTGCATGTGGTCCTGCCCACTAGAAGGAACTTCCTATTGTCGACTTGTTCCTCACTTTTGCTGCTAACACAAAGAGCTCGAGTTCAAAAAAACATGGTCGAAATATTTTCAAGCCAACTCTTATCACCTTAGTTTATTTCTTCATTCATTTTGAAAAATACTCTAAGCAGAGTACACTTTTGTAATTTGTTCGACTACTTTTGGTAAACTCGGTTCGTTCCAACTGGTCGAAGAAAGACACAACACCCAGTCGAATTCTTTCCTGTTTGCACGTGTCCTGCCCACTAGAAGGAACTTCCTAGCGTCATTCTGTTTCTAACTCTTGCTACCAGAGCAAACCTACCGAGAGCACTGGAATAGGTTGAACAAATTTTTAAGGTACTCCAGACGTTTGTCTAACTCAAGTTGCCGCTCTTGATTTGATTAACCTAGTCGGAGAAGGGTAACATCGCCTAGTCGAAACCTTTCCTTTCTGCACATGGTCCTGCCCACTAAAAGAAACTTTCTAGTGTCGACTCGTTCCTACTCTTTCGACCAGTGAATGATAATCGTGATTGAAAACACTAAGTTAGCCAAACCTCTCTCTCTTTCTTAAGAAAACCCTTTTTACACTATTTACTTAGTTTATCTAAATAAACTAAGCAAATAGTCGGAGGCTAGGATAAAGTTATTAATATGACTTCAATTCTTAGTCTTAATTTCTTTTTCCATTCATTATCTTATGATTTACTAACTACTCAACAAGATGATTTGCAGGAAAAGGTGGATTTTTATATTCTTACTCAAAAAGCTTGTCTTTACAAGTTCCCTACTGCAAACTAATCTGACGAGGGAGATCATATTTGCATCTCCTCCGTGACCTTCTTGCTAACCGACTACATATCTTCAATCAACCGCTCCGCTTTTGCTTCAGAACAGTCGAAGTCGGCTTCGATTGGCTGCAGATTAAGATTGGGGTCATGAAACTTACTATGCCTTCGACCGCCTCTTTTATCGAATCAGCTTAGTTGGTCTTCAGAGTGGTCACTAACTCTTGTAAAGTCCTGAATTGTTCTCCAATGATACTCGTGTGGACAATCTTTGTGTCTTCACGAAGAGTGATCTCCTTAGCACGTAGCCCGCTAAGTACATTGTTCAAGAGGGAAATGTTGTCCTGAAGGTTGATCTTCGTCAACTTCATCTCCTCCTGATTATGAGTCGAAGCCTCACGGAGTTGTTTTATTTCGACTGCTTGCTCTGAAAAAAGTAAGACTAGTTGGACAAAATAACCCTTAAAGAACTGGAAAACGGGTCGCAGGTAACGAGTTAGTTACCTGCTAGTCGAGAATCTAGCTTCTTGATTTCATCGTCATGGGAGGCAATGCTCTTTGCATATTGCTCTTCCCACGACTTGACCTCCTGATCTTTTTCTTTGTCGATACGGGAAATCTCATGAACAACCAAGGTCATTTCTTTGTCCTTGATTTCGAGCTTTCCCATTTCGACCTCTTTTCTGAAAAAGAATAAGTGTTAGAAAAAGAAAAGAAATTCATTATCATAATTGGTCTTAAGTTCAGAACTTTCCGTTTATTCATTCCTGCAACTTTTGGATTGCAGAGTTTGCCTCCTGAAGCTTCTTCAGAAGGGCCTCCTTCTCTTCCTTTAACTTTTTTGTTTCGACTTTCTCATAGTTGAGCGAATCAGCCAAGGCTTTTTCGTCACTTTTGAACCTACGGAGGTGAAGAGAGACATGAGCACAGAATAAGTGGTCATTTTTTACGACCATTTCCTGGTTGTAAGTCCTTCTACGACCTGTACCTAGTCGTAAGTTTTTCTACGACCTGGTCGTAAGTCCTTCTACGACCAGTATCTAGTCGTAAATTTTTCTACGACAATCCCCATAAACACTGTGCAAGTGGTCAAAACATAAACGACTATGAGTAGCAGTTACTCACCATCTCTCTGCTTGCTCGCAGAGTACCGCTTTCTCCTGTCGTAGCTGAACAAGTTGCCGGTTGTATTCAACAATAGTGACAATTTGTTCCAAAACTTTCTGCATAAAGAAAGACAGTGAGAAACTAGAAAAGACACATATGTAAATGTTGGACGGTAGGTACTTACAGTCATGCTTGTTCGAGCAAACGAAGAGAATATTCTTCTGGGGTTCTTCAGTTCATTGATCTCTTAAACTCGGTTCCACCACACCTTTTCGAGACACTCGTCATCGAAAACATCCCCCGTGTTAGGAATGTCCTTAGGGTGAGGAACTCAATCACGAGATTTGAACGCACAAGATCCCACAATAGAAGTGCGGCCAAAGAACTCGAAGGAATGGTCGAATAAATCATATCCTTCTTCTTCTTCGGTGGTAGCGACATTAGTAGCTTGACCTTAGGGGCTAGGAGGAACGTCTACAATGACTTCCTTTCCGGCGTGGTGATCGAATGCTTCATCACCATGGCTAGATGCTTCCATCGCTACCTCAATCGTCCTCGCTTCTGGCTCCACGACCACCTCAGTGATCGTAGCCACTTTAGCAAAAACGGCCCCTTCCACCTCATGGACGGTGGACGATCCTTCGACCACCTCCACTGTCATCTCTCCGACTGCAAGAGAAATAGCAATGAGTTTCTCGACAGAAACATCCTTGAGGGCTAGATGAGTTGGGCTAAGATTACAAAAAAGAAAACACGTCAAATGGTAGAAAGAAAAAGGTAAATGATGTTCTTACACTTTTGTCTTTTTACATAACTTCGTTTCCTAGATTTGATCTTGAATCCAGAAGAAACCTTCCCTAAAGAAGATTTCTTCGACTTCTTCTCTTCGACCATGTCTAGTCGAAATTCGAGTTGAGGAATGGGGTCAGCCATGACCACGTCTGGTTGTGGGTCTTGAGCGAGAACTACCGCTCCTTGGGCCTCCTAACTCTCTGGATGTCCAAGACCTGTCTCAACCACCCAAAGAGGAACACTTTCCTCGACCATAGGCCCTACCGGCACAGTGGTTTCCTTTACAAAAGACATAAAACTCTTCTAGTTCTCCTTTTTTAGTTGCTTGACAAAGCCACGGGAGGCAAAAACTATGAAAGTCTTATTTTCATAGTAGAAGGGTACCTTGGTCTTGGGAGTTTTATGTTTGAGAGCTTCAGTTGCTTCGACCGCCCTGGCTTTCTCTGCAGCAGCCATATCTGCAGCGAATTTCTCAAAAGGTCGGATCGAAGTAGCCGAACTCGAGCTTGCCTCGTTTTGGTCAATAGTCTTGATAAGTCAACACTTTTTGGCCAGAAGAGCCTTAACTTGATCTGCCTCCGTGCCAACGGCCATCAATTCAACTTCTTCATCATCTTGATGGTCTTCCACGCCTGCTTTCTGCAAGAATCAGAAAAAGAAATAGTACTACTTGGTCATAAGTTCTTCTATGACCAGTACCTAGTCGTAAGTTTTCTTTGACAATCCCGTTATTGTAAGTTCTTCTATGATCAGTACCTAGTCATAAGTTTTTCTACGACAATCTCGTGGTCGTAAGTTCTACTACGACCAGTACCTAGTCGTAAGTTTTTCTACGACAATCCCATGGTCGTAAGAATTTCTACGATTACGAGATCCTAAAGATGAAATCAATCTTTTATTACCTTTAGACGTTCCATCTTATCCTCTGCGGACAAGACCGCTAGGATTGAAGGAGCCACCACATTGGGTGGTGGGGATTTCTCACAAACGAGCTTAACTCGAGCATCAACTTCCGCTTGTGAGAGATATGCAGGAGTAAATAAACTTTTAATAGACAAGTTTGAAATCAACAGAAAGAGAGCTAAGTTGAAAATTTACTTACCCTTCTCGTAATCTCTGGTCGGGTCTTTTGGCCCCGAGTACCTCCACATGGGATGGGCTCTTTTTTTCAAAGGGCTAATGCGGCATGTGATGAAACTCTTCACCACGTGCCATCTGCTGAGCCCCTCTTCCTTCAAATCTTTGATGGCTTGAATGTAAGGGGCGATGCAACCAAGATCCTTGGAAGTCGAATCCCGGGAAGAAATCTTCTCAGGAGCTTTTCCAGCGAAAGATATGTTGTCTTCACTGGTCGTCTCCCAGTAGAACCACCTCTTCTTCCCTCCCGGCCATGACGACCGGGTGAACATCTGAATGTACTCCTTCGACTTCCTGTCGTGGAGCTTCAGACCACAGCTACCGACGATTCTTGCTATTCTGGTTATCCCATAGAAGTACTGGAATAGCTCCATGTCGGCTGGAATCCCCAGGTAGGCCTCACACAAGTATACGAACACACCTAACATCGTGATGGAATTGGGGACGAGGTTCACCAATTCCACCCCAAAGTTTTCGATTACGAGTGTGAGGAAAGGGTGAGCAGGCAATCGAAGGCCACACTCACAGTACGCCTGAAAGACGAGAATCTGCCCAATCTCCCCCGACGGCCAATGTTGCCCGACAGTCTCAATCCACTTCACAAACTCTTTATTTGGGATCTTCTCGGCGGCGACCAAAGCCTTCATCTTGGCTGCATCCATCTCTGATTTTGCCCAAGAGAGGGAGATTTGGATTTGAAAAGGCCTTAAGAGGATATACGATTTGGTTGGCAGTGGAGAATGCAAGTGCTCGATGAACAGTTAGAGTAATTAGAGGAAAGTAAGAACTCTAGAATCACACCCACGGTAAGTTTTTATAACCACACACTTGAGTTAAAAACGTGGCAACCCAACAGTTACCACCTCTTCAGGAACCACTCCAACAGATAGGTCTATGAGAGTCGATTAAGATTCTTTAATTTGTTTGTTTGAAAAAAGCGAGTTTGTCTTTACACCTCAAGCGAAATTACCTTCTTGACCAAGTCTATTTCAGGTGAAATGAAATTTCAGTCGGAAAGGTTTTACTTCCGATTAACCATACTACGACCACTTTGCAGTCGTAAGATTTTCTACGGCCACCTTGTAGTCGTAAGATTTCCTACAACCTTCTTGACCAAGTCTATTTCTGGTCAAATGAAATACCAGTCAAAAAGTCTTTCCTTCAACCACCGTTCTACGATCACCTTCTGATCGTAAGATCATCTACGGCTCCTTTTCCAAGTAAGTTACTTTCACTTGAAGCTAGGGGGCTAGATGACGAGGATCTAATAATACTCATTTAATTATTTATCTGTAATTCTTATTATAGATAATAATACCATCATATGATTCTTGAGTATACCCCTTAATGTTCATAAGGGAGAAGCTGGAGTCGTAAGTCTTTCTACAACTACCCCATGGTCGTAAGTTCTTCTACGACCACCCCATAGTCGTAAGTCCTTCTACAACTATCTCAAGTCATAAGTTCTTCTACGATCACCCCATAGTCGTAAGTCCTTCTACGACTATCTCATGATCGTAAGTTCTTCTACGACCACCCCCATAGTCGTAAGTCCTTCGATGACCATGTCATGGTCGTAAGTCCTTCTACGACCAGATCAACTACGACCACCCTATAATTGATTAAGCTTGCAGACAAGTAGGCACAATTGATTAGGGAATCTAAATAGTTAGTATACGCTGTTATTCTCTTAAATAATTGCACGATTAAACTCTCTGTCTTGATGATAACCGTCTGGCGATGTGGGGACGTTACTACTCTAGTAATAATCTCCAGTAACTACTTCATCATCTGAAACGTTGAGCGTCCTTTGGACTAGAGAAACCGCCGCCCACTTCGAGCACTACATAAAGGGCGGAATCAGCAGGTGGGAGGGGAGAGCACAATCAGGAGCACAATCGAGAGTGCAATCAGGAGCACAAAGATATTAGACTTGAGTCTTTCTCTTGATCTGTAACCAGCATACTCAATATAGCCACACATGAGTTGGGTTGTTATTCTCTCCGGAGAAGGCATGAACCTGTATAAAAATCATCATTCTCTCTGTGTGATTTGAGTCTTTGGGACCTCTCGAATCAAACAATCATTACGTAAGATCAGTTCTAAAACACCGAAAACAAGTAATAATAGTAATTGGACCTTATGGTCAATGTTTACTTAACTTGCCACGCTGGGCTAAATAAATAAATTAACTCTTGCAGTGGAACGGGAAAACTTGAAAAGGCCAATCAACATACCCACATGCAATCGAGTGGAGAACGGCTCCTAATTCGCAAAGTCTTCATAGTACTCCTGTCCGAAGAACTCTTGAGCAGCTTGGTACTCTTCAACTGAGCAGCAAAGTTTGAAGTCGTGAGCACATAAAGTACTTAGCAAGTCGTAGGGAAACAGTATGCATTTAATATTCATGCAAGGCTTGAACAAAGGATTAGCTGTAGGGTCCTTTTGCAGAAAGCAGTATTGACGATAAATACAATAAATAGATTGAATTGCGTAATTTAAAAGACAATAAATAAATAAAGTAAACTGTTTCTTTGAAATCAACCAGTGAACTTCTCATTCACTTCCCAACCAAACCACCAAGCGAATTACCTATTCACCAAACGAACATTATATTCATCGAGTGAACTTCTCATTCACACTCCGACACATTTTATAAAGAAACTCTACCTCTCATGTGAAATCCCTGGACATGTCCATGACCGCGAATGCGGCTATTCAAATAGATTAATTAACACTCTGCAGATGTTGTACACTTTACTGATAAGATACAACCAGTGTAGCTAGCACCAATCATAACAAAACCTTTCGGATGATTCATCTCAACAATTGACTCTCCCGATGTGCATATTGTCGACCCCAACCTCATCGTTGGTTTGACGCACACCGTTGGACCTAGAAGCGGTGAACCGTCCATCGATGTGACCATAAAAGAGGTCCACACCTCCACCCATACTAAACCTACTACCTGAGTAGTCAACGTCAAAACTCCACAATTTACTAAGTTAGGCCCGTCCTATCAGGCATGTGGTTGTACGATAAGGCCTAGTTCAATGGCGCACAAGATTAAGTCATTGACAAGTTACTCAAGCGAGTCTACCACAAACCCACAAAGTGCTAACCGTACCTCCACTTCACAATCGCTCGCCTGAGCAGAAATCATTTTGTTCAACCAAGACCAATGACATATCCTGTCATGGTACACAAATTTTAACAGCAGTGGCTACCCGCCACAATTTCATATCTCATTAAGTCAAATTCAACATTATTGTACATGTGATTATGAGCCCATCGTAACTAAGCATAACTAAGCATATGTACGATACCTGTGTTGGTGATACAAATATGTCCAAGTAAAATTGACCATCCTATGGTGACAAGTGATTCAAGGTATTCAAAAGTTCAATGGAGGCATAATAACAATAGATGATTAACTAATCCCAAAACAGTTGATATAAAGATAGTTTGCAATTGATATAAAACAATATACTTTTGAAATCATAGGTTCAATATGATCAAAGGTCTATGACTTGCCTTGGCTTTGGCTTTGCTCAATTACTACACTTGTATCTTCAAAGTTTGCTTCTGCTCCTGCTCCTGCTCCGTGAAACAGATCGTCTAACAAGAGAGAAAACAACAGGCAAAGCACAAATAAATTCAAAAGAAAATCAAATAAAAAATAGTAAAACCAACTCTAAAAGAAATAGCTTGATTATTGATGAATTTAGGAATTTGAATGTGTGAGGACCCTCAGGTTATTTTCGTAAGACCGAGACCTTTCCGGTCTTATGAATATAACTCTAGGCCTCAGAGGATTGAAATACAATTTGATTTGACTTAGGTGAGAGGACCCGACTGAGCTAGAGTGATAGATACCATGCATACCGCTCCTCTGCGAGTGCTACATGGTAACCGGTTCTCACACTTAAACGAGTCATAAAGGGTTTCAAAACAGCGGATATGTCTCCTGTGTTGGCTCCCAAGATCAGTGACCAACACGCACATATCCTCATCAATGTCAATCACAGTCATGCACAAGGCATACAACATAATAATTAAGTGGCATACAACATAGGACTTAAGTCTACAACTATTACAAAAGCGGACGACCAGCCAAATTCAAATATTAACATCAAGTAGCAGCAGAAGTAAAGTAAATAAACCAAAAGGTCCAGCAAGGTGTGCCCAAACCCAAGGCAACCGACTGGGAGTAAGAATCAGCACTATTCGTTAGCGTCGCCGAAATCGGTGCTAACGAACTGATCAAGCACAAAGTCTTCCTCACCTAAACAATGTGGAGAATCAAGTTAAGTACAAAAGGTACTCGCAAGTCTTACACAAAGTAAAAATCATATATGCTAGTGGCTGTCCAAAACATAGGTATTAATGGCTTAGTTTTCCATAAAACGCACCAATTCTTGACCTACACATACTAGTTTGAAATTGTCATTTGGTAAACAATATTTTAGTAAAAGAAGTACATATAACAATGATAGATATATAGATCAAACAATATCAAAGTGGTAGCCCACTTTGATAAACTAAAATACATGAATACCCATTCATGACGAAACCAAGTAGAAACCATGTCAATTTTTAATTTGAAGTCTAACAATAATGTCTCCCGAATCCAAGTGGTCGTCTGTAACCATGGACACGGCTATTCGAATATATTAAACCTTGTAGGGGAGTACAACGTTATCCACATGACTCAACCAGCCTGTAAGCCTCTGTATAATAACACACTTCCTACGATATGTCGGTCGGGGAAATCGAGATTCGGTATTATTTAGAAAGAAAGCCCTATTGAGTTGAGTCCCCCTTGCGAGATGAACCCCAAACTTAGTACAAGCTATTTATAGAGCTTGCTAAGTGGGCTCGCAAGTTGTGTTGGAGATACCGATATAATGTAAAGAAAGAAAAATAGTGCTCCCATGCACAGTATAGAAAATTGCATCGGATCCTACGAACATATCGGACACAAATGTTCTCACACCACCTGGGACTCTACCCAATAAAACCCTCCCCTTACTTAACCAAATGGTGCACATACACCACATATGAAAGTACAAGTGGTACTTGGATTAACGACGGCACCAAAGTTCGGTTCTTAATAGTTCAGACAAGACTACCACAATACTCGGGTCTCGTACACGAAGGCACCCACACTACTAACCACTTGTCCAGACCCAAATCATTTTTAATTTGACAAAATTAAACTTAATAACCAGATGCGAAGATCTGGACAAAAGCATAAGAATAAATGTTTGGTGTTTCCCACAATTGATGAGCTAACCCCATCAACCAAACTAACACATCTTCTAGACTCGCATGGCTAAGCATACAATATAGATAATATATACATCATCACAAACATCTAAGCCAAGCATATTTGTAATGGAAATATCAAGGACAACCTACAAGAGATAGGGCATAACTAACTACGACTCACTAAATATCGACATATCAAAATAGCATGCAAGCAAGTATCATTACATTTCAAAGTAACTAAAGTAGAAAATATGGGATCAATATGATGCACAAATAAATTTCAAATGATGCTCGCATTGCTGTAATTCCAATTGCTTACTCTCGGTTGTGTAATCGTTCACTTCCGACACTTTGGAATCTATAGAAAGACGATATCGAATAAACATCAAGAAAAGCCAAAAATTCAAAGTGCTAAAAAATGCATGAAATTTATACAGTAGTGAGATCATGAAATTATATGAATTTAGGTGGAATAATTATTACAATGGGAGTTCATATGTGAAAGTTATAGCCTTTGGAAAATCAGAAAACGAAAAATTCTGAAAAGAAATCATGGTTGTGTATCTTTTGTCTGAATTTTACCGTTTTCACAAACAAAATTAGAACAGTGGTGGATATAAGAATTACATGGTTAGATAGATAATAAAATATTATGACCAACAAAAATTGATTCATCTCATTTGGAGTTCATATGAATTTTCAAAGTTAAATGACTTTTCAAAGGTAAAAACAACCTGCTCGGATTTAATTCTAAAATCAAACTTTTATGTGATAGTAACATGTTCCAAACCTATTCCAATTTAAATTACATTAAAAATTAAAACCAACAAAATTAGTTTCACTCAATTTGGAGTTGATTTGAATTAGTTATGAATTTTTGAAGTCATTTGATTTTACAGTGTAAAAATAATTGTTTTCCAAATTTTCTATTGCATTTAATACTTTTAATACGCAGGCTAACCTTTCATATATCAATGACAGGTGGGGCCGACGTATTTTTTTTCTTTTTCATTCATTTTCTAAAGGAAAACACCTACTAAGGCATAATCAAGTAGTTGATCCCACAAATACGGCCCGAACTCACGATCTTCCACCTTTATAATCCATCTGATAATTGTACGAATTCCACCAAATTATGGGTATATGACCGTGATTAAATCCATTAATTATTCTTCACTAGACTATTTAAGCTAATACTAACTATCTAACTTTACTAGTCTCACATCGGCAAATCATATTCGCATTTCCATTGACCAAGGTTTATTTGACTAACCGACACCTAATGAGCTTTACAATTTAATTGCACATCCAACACTTAATAGCTCACTAAGCGATCAACTCATATCCATATCACCGAACTAGTCGTGTACGACATCCACCAATTCAATCACATATGTGCCTCTATGATCAGCTAATAAACATTTATCTACTAATCCAATGGAGGTCACGATTCCATCAACTCGGTACATATGACTTATCTACTAATCACATGGCACTCTAAATAAATGACTGTAATCAATTAATCCATTGCTATCTTCTCCCAATTCTAGCATGTTTACGAGGATTAAAACCTCTATGTATTAATTTAAATACATAAAAGATCATACGTCTTCATGGTCGTAACCCCTAAGGCTAACGACCTCACTGGTCGTAAGGATTCCAGAGGTTACACGATGGGTACCCTGGTCGGACTAGGTTTCGACCAGGTAGCTGCTTGGAAATGCTATGAACAGACACTCTTAATTGTATGATGAATGGAACACGTGCAAAACGTTCCATACCATACGATAATATACAAGACACTGACGATAAACCACCTTACGGTTAAGGTTCTCACAAGTACTTAACCGCAAGGTAGTTAGCACATTGTTAACTACCTGAAACCTCCGACCAGTTGTAACGTTTCATCAGGGACGCCTTCTCCAAGAGTAACTGCCACCTCTTTGGGAGTTATTTAATGGTGGAACGCAGAAGACGAGGAGAGACGCACACACAACAGCGAACAACAAAAGGCAACACAGAAGCCAAAGCAGTAGCATTCAATACTCTCAGTGTAATTGGAGATAGTCCCTAGTCAAGTCTTGTAATCCCAGTTCATATTAATAAAGAGCAATTTCATTCTCTTCCGGATACTCCACGCCATTTTCCTCTTTTTATTTTCGTAAGATCGGCGATTCGATCGTCGACAGCTGGCGCCGTCCGTGGGGAAGAAGACGTAAGTTTCCTGAAGAAACTCTTCACTCATACAAATCCTCACCCAAGTTCCTGCAATCGCTAATGCGAATATGCCCGGAGTTTGGAATGGGGAGAATTGGTTCGACCTGGCGGACTACGCCAACCTCGATATGGAAGGATGCATTCGTGCCATGCAGGAAAATGGCAGATCCTCCTCCTCTTCCTCCTCCGTCGGCTCGCACGTCGTCGACGATAGCGAGATCGACCGGATGGACGAGGATGCGCCACCATTACCGGTGGCGCAATCAGAGGAACCAGCCATTTCGATCAGCTCGGAATGTCAGAGGACCTCTTCAAGCCCGGTCTTTCCGACCAGCAAAACAGGTGAAGAAATTTCAGCACCACCACTCAACAATCTCTATACCCTCGATGAAATCATGGCTGAAAGATATTCTCCTACGGCTTTTGGCAATTCCAGGAGTCAACCGACATCTGGTAACGGTGTCGATGAAGCCTGCACTGGTCATAGGCCATGTAGGGATGATCACGCCAAGATACGATCGGCGAAGACGCCGAATCAGCCGAGGAGACCTCGAGAGGTGCTCATTTCCGACCGCCTCCGTCAGGAAACTTCGGCGAAGCATCGAAGCTCTCCATCGCCACGATGGAAGCTCATCGAAGATCGGTCGGAGGCACGGTCAACGCGATCGGAGATGAAAATCAAGATACCCTACACAGCCCTACATTCTCTACCACGCCATCACGTGTTGTTAGAGATGATCCGGGCCATGAGGCACCAACTTCCCAAGTCAACGGAACTGATCGACGTCAATCAACTAATTACTTTGGCGTTGCCCCACCTAGAGTAGTTGATAGGATGATCAAATCGAGGGTCGGGGGTTCAGTCTGCGTACACCTACGACCGCTTTGAACCCCCGAGACCTTGATAATCGTGACAAAACTTGCGACGTGTTCAAGATATGTTAAATAATTCGATCCAACTTTAGCGGGAACTCCGGGTTTTGTACAACTTGTGGGTCAAGTATCCGAAATTCTCCAAGACCATGCGGCAACAAGACGTCTGCGCATCGAAACAAAGGGTTTCGTGGAGTCAAACTATGACTTCATCCCAACGCTCCTCCTCGGCGAGGGACAAGATGGTCATGCTCGAACGATCGATACCAAGGCCTCCTCGATTTATTCCACCAAGGAATCACGAGGAGAAGGTTATTTCATGAAGTTATTCCCCATCACGCCGAGAAGAACCATCGCTTGGACCCGACGATCTCGGCATCGTCGAATCAAGCGGTGGTCGAAGACATCATACTCGTTTCTGACCGGATCGGCACACCGAGCTCCAAATTGTTCCAACCTTAGGAACCGGTCTCCGGCCGACATAAATCCGACACCCTCCCAGAGAAGGCGCAATGAATCAATCACAGGTTGTCGAGCCTTCTCTGTAGGGCTCCAAGTTGTGCGTTGGCCTAACCGGTTCCGACCGGCCAATTTAGACAAGTTTAATGGAACTCAAAATCCATTGGAATTTCTTCAAATCTATACCACCGCTATCAGAGCTGCTGGAGGCGATGAAAATGTGATGGCCAACTATCTACCCACCGTGCTCAAGGGTTCCGCCTTGGCCGTGGTTGTTGAACCAACCTACGATCGATCTATACTTGGGAGCAACTCTGTGACCTTCTAATTGCAAATTTTCAGGGTACGTATGACCACCCTGGGAAGGAGGATGATCTCCACCGAATCCGGCAGGGCTCTGATGAGACTCTACGTCAATACATCAAGAGGTTCAGCCAGGTTCGTAATTCTATACCCGATGTCACCGAGTCATCTGTTATTCAGGCTTTCAAAACAGGTCAGAGAAATCAACGATTTACGGAGGACATAGCAATGAACCCTCCAAGAACAACCGTTGAGCTTTTTGACATGGCCGACAAGTATGCCACCGCTAGCGAAGCAATCGAGTGGTGTGAAGCCATTGATCGGAAAGACAAGATTCCTCAGCCTGGCCTGGACAAACCAGAGAAAAAGAATAAGAAGTCTCTCAAGAAGAAGAAGAACCGCAGGCCCGACGACAAGGAGGTCCTAGCCATTCCCGATAAATTCATGAAGGGTAAGAAGGGCTACACCGGTCGGGGCAAGACGACAGCTCCGACCAAGGGATTCCAGAAAAAGAAGAAGTGGTGCCCACTTCACCAGCAGGCAGGGCATGATCTACGCACCTGTCGAGTCTGGCAAAAGAAACTGGAAGATTATTATGCAGGTGAAGGACCATTTCCCGCAATACAAGAACCCGGAGAAACGAGCTCCAAAAAGGACAAGGATGGCGACGAAGAGATGGAGTACCAGGATCCCCAACACACAGTCAACATGATTTTTGGAGGATCTTCTTCATACGAATCCAAACGCTATCCAAGGCCATGGAGCGGAGGTCAACCTCGTCAATCTCCGAGCATTATCAAGCAATCGAAGTGGTCGGACATCGCAATTTCCTTCAGCAAAGACGACTGCCCCATTCCTTCGACTCGACCAGGTAGGTTCCCTATTATTGTTGAACCAACCATTAATAATTGTAGGGTTAATCGAGTCTTAGTAGATGGAGGTAGTTCTTTGAACATATTATTTGCGGGAGCTTTAGAAGAAATACAGGTCCCCATGTCAAAGGTGAAACCAGTAAAATATGTTTTTCATGGCATAGTTCCTGGCTCCACCGCTAAGCCGATAGGGCAAGTTTCCTTCTGGTTATGTTCTAAGGCCGATAACTTTCGAACGGAAAAAATTTCGGTTGATGTGGTAAACTTTGAATCCGCGATACAACGAATTTCTGGTCGATCAAAGATTAGCAAAGTTCTTGATAGCTACGCATTACGGTTATCAAAGTTTGAAAATGCCGGGGCCAAAGGGAGTCATCACTATTCGGGGAGATCGAAAATTGGCTTATGTATGTGACCGAAAATCCTTTGAACTGGTCGATGAACTTCCGACCAGAGAGGCTAATCCATCTACCATGCAGGCCAAGCACTCGAGACCGAAGGTGACACCCAAACCCTCCGACCAGTCAAAAGAGGTATCACTCGACAAAGGCACTTCTCCTGACAAATACCAAGTCACTACAGGCCAAGATGCCGCCCACCGCCGCAAGGTTCTCGGTGAGCAAGACTCGATCCTAAATAGGAAGAGTTGCTCGTCTCCTTCCTCCGAGCAAATCAGGACGTATTCGCCTAGCAGGCGTCCGATATGCCCGGAGTCCCTCGGGAGGTGATCGAGCACAGGCTAGCTCTCCAGCCTGATAAGAAACCGATCAAGCAGAAGCTGTGGCGTTTTGCACCTGATCGAAAGGAGGCAATCCAGTCAGAGATTGACAAGCTTTTCAAGGCTGGGTTCATCCGTGAAGTCAACCACCCTCAGTGGTTCACCAACCCTGTAATGGTTAGGAAGAATAATGGGAAATGGCGAATGTGTATCGATTTTACAGATCTTAATAAAGCTTGTTCGAAGGATGATTTCCCCCTTCCACGCATTGATCAACTGGTAGATTCTACTCTGGGTGCGAATTACTAAGTTTTCTAGATACGTATTCAGGGTACCACCAGATTAGTATGTGTAAAGAGGATGAGGAGAAAACTTCCTTCATCACTCCATATGGCACTTATTGTTATGTAAAGATGCCATTTGGTCTCAAAAACGCTGGTGCAACTTTTCAAAGGTTGATGCAAAAAACCTTTAGTCCACAAATAGGTCGGAATCTAGAAGCTTACGTTGACGATCTGGTCGTAAAAACCACCAATGCTAGCAATCACATCTCTGACTTATAAGAAACTTTCAACAACTTGAGAAGGCATAACCTCAAGTTGAATCCGAAAAAGTGTGTGTTCGGAGTTTCTACTGGAAAATTGCTCGGTTCCTAGTCTCGGCTAGAGGTATTGAAGCAAATCCGGAAAGATAGCGACCATCGACCGGATGTGACCTCCGACCACGAAGAAGGAAGTCCAAAACTAACCTAATTGTATGGCGGTAGCTAAGTCGTTTATAGCAAGGTTAGGGAAAAAGGTTACCTTTCTTTAAACTTCTTCGAAATATGGAAGTTTCGAGTGGACTAGAGAGGCAAATGATGCCTTTGAAGAACTTAAAAGTACCTTACAAGTGCCCCGTTTTAGTCTCTCGACATCGAGAAACATCACTAATGTGCGTGGCAAAGAACACCACAAACAATGAAGGTGTAATCGGTCGTAGAAAGGGATAACATCCAACGACCAGTTTATTACGTAAGCAAAGTCTTACATGGACCAAAGGAAAGATACCCACAGGTACAAAGGTTGCTCTATGGTCTCCTTATGTCTTCAAGGAAGCTAAGGCACTACTTTCAGGCCCACAAGGTGGTCGTACCGACTGGATATCCCCTTGGTCAAGTCCTTGGAAACAGGGAATCATCAGGACGAATAGCAAAATGGGCGGTTGAGCTAGAGGCGTTTGACCTCCATTTCATTTCACGAACAGCAATAAAGTCCCAGGCAGTAGCAGAATTCATTGCCGAATGGACAAACCCTGAACCCACCCAAGGGCCCGAGTACGAACACCACGAGGAGTAGACAACGTACTTTGACGGTTCCTTGATGTTAAAAGGGTCGGGGGCTGGAGTGATCCTGATATCCCCTACTGGCGAACACATCAAGTACGCCATCCAGTTAAATTTTCCTACCACAAATAATGTGGCAGAATATGAAGGTTTACTGGCAGGACTCCAAGCAGCTCGTTCGCTCGGGATTCGCAGATTACTAGTGAAAGGCGATTCTCAACTAGTAGTGAATCAAGTAGGGAAAGAGTATCAATGCTCGAGTACCAAGATGTCATCTTATCTGGCGGAAGTACGAAAACTCGAAAAGCACTTCTTTGGTTTTCAGATCCAACATATTCCTAGAAAGAAAAACTTTTTGGCAGACCAGTTGGCACGGATGGCCTCCACGAGGTCAACCGTCCCGCCCAGAGTTTTTCTCGAGCAACTCGATTCACCCTCGTTAGTCGAGCCTTCCGAGAGCATACATGATTCTTTACAAGTCGAACAAACCGATCAAAGGAACATGGATGCTCCACAGGTCATTGACGGTTGGCGCTGTCACGATCAAGGTAGAGATTGGATGACATCGATCTATAATTATCTTGAAAGATGACATAATTCCTAAGATGATGTAGAGGCCGATCGTATAGCACTAAAAGCCAAATCATACACTCTAATCGAGCGTACCTTGTATAAACGAGGATCTCATGGAGTGTTGATGAGATGCATATCTCAAACGGATGACATTAAGTTGCTCATCGAAATCCATGAAGGAGTCTCAGGAGCACATCATTCCTCTGAACACCGGCTCGGTAAAGCCTTGAGCAAGGATACTCTTGCCAATCGCCTTCATGATGCAAAAGGACTTGTGACGGCGTCGTATAATGTCGGTTTCATAGCGAACAAGTACATCGGTAAGCACAAGCCTTACAAACAATTCCTCTTTCTTGGCCTTTTGCAACCTGGGGACTTTGGACATTCTGGGACCTTTTCCAAGAGCACCCGGGGTTTCGAATTCCTTTTCGTCATGATTGACACGTTTACAAAATGGACCGAGGCCAAGCCAATTGTTAAAACAACAACTGAGGCCGCTAAGAGATTCCTTATGAAAAATATGATCACACGATTTGGTGTACCCAATCGTATAATCACAGATAATGGTGCCCAGTTCTCTAGTAGTCAATTTCAAGAATTCTGCGATGAACTCGGTGTAAAAGTTCATTTTGCTTCATTGCTCATCCTCGAGCAATGGAGCGATTGAGCGAGCTAATGGTATCATTATGCAAGGGATCAAACGCCGAGTATTCGACCGCTTAATCAAGCGGTCGAGCTTGGGTTCAAGAACTCCGTCAGATTATGGGCGTTCAATCACGACACTCGTCGGCGACCGTGAAACACCATTCTTTTTGGTTTACGAGTCGAAGCCATGCTTCCTCTAGAACTCAAAATTGGCTCTGCTTTCGAATCGATCGCTTTAACGAAAACGATCGTAATGAGCGAAGACTCGACGATATCAATTTCCTTGAAGAACGCGAAACCAAGCTCTTATGCGATCGGTAGTCTACCAACAAGCCATGCGAAGGTACCATAGTCGTAAGGTGCAACCTTGCGACCTTCTTGTAGGTGATCCGGTTCTCGAAAAATTCGTAACCAAGCAAATCGCAATAAACTTTCCCCAAGTGGGAAGGTCCTTACTTCGTGGTCGGTTACCCGCCGGGTTCCGTGCGACTAGCTATGTCTCGATGGGCAAATTTTGTCAAATTCTTGGAATATTGATCAATTGCGTAAGTTCTATATTTAATTATTGTTTACTTTCTTTCAATTCTTTCAATTTCAATAAATTCATTTATTCTTTAAACAATAAGTAACATTGCTTATATATATATACCTATAGGCTGGTCGTTCATGATTGTTAATTTAAACTGGTCGGAGAAGACACTTTTCTCTTCCATATTCTTTCAAAGGATCTATGTTACTCTATGGCAACGACTTCTATGTCATACGTCGTATTGGTCCTAGTCGTGAGCATTCTTCCACGCACGACAAAACTCTTTTCTTAAGGGAATATATGAGTAATCAGAGCATCATACAAATAACTTTCCATACTGAATGATATGCCTAAGATTATGAAGATTATATTTCATTATTTCAAGATTCCTTTCGCTCTTGTCCTGCTCTCGGTCGGGACACGGAAAGCCTCCTAGTCGAAGTCTCTCCTTTTTCGCACGTGGTCCTGCCCACTAGAAGGAGCTTTCTAGTGACGGTTCTTTTCTCACAATCCTCACTACCAGTCGGATAGAGAGCTTGAACACGTTTCACGAAATATGTTATATGGTTTCAGATCTAAGCATTCCTTCCAACCAGACTTTAGGATAATAGATATAAACAAAGTTCACTTATAATTTGTTGCATTCATTTTTGCATTTCTTCTTATGTCAAATAACAAGGTCTCTTATCCGACCATATATAACTTTTGATTGGTATTTTGATCATGACAAATAAAGATCTATAACTAGGTCAAGTCATAAGCTGGTTCCGTCCACAATGATTTCCTAGTATTACTACGATCAGTTTTGACTCCATATCGGCACATACCTTCAAAATGATGGTTTCGACTTTCATTCTCTTTCTTGGCTACCGCTTGTATAGTAAAGTTCTTCTACTATAAAGCGCCTCGGAACTAGGAGGTGTATGAGAATTTTTTTTAAAAAAGAGAGTCAAACAGGATAAACAAAGGCATTGTTAATGACATAAAAGGTAAGTTTTATACATATTCAATATTTTTATACTTTTTGCAGGAGCCTACTCTAGAAATATTCCCAGACTAATTACTGCTTGATGGGGATTCGACCTCCATCTCCTCTACTACTTTATCTCCGAGTGGCTTGAGTTCTTCCATGAACTTGGTCGCCTCCTCAGGTGGGCAGTTGAAGTCATCTTCAACAACTTGGAGATCAATGGAGGGGTCGGAAGCTTTCAGTTTTGCCAAAGCAAAACTAACTCCACTAGCAATGCCTGTTTTCATGGCCTGGGTATAGTTTTTTCGAGTAGTCTTGAGCAGAGTATTAATATCCTCTAGAAGTTGACCCAAGTAGTTCATTTTCTCTACTAGATCTCTTAGAGTAGGCATGCTTGATCCTGATCCCATATCAAAGATCATCTTGTTCAAAAATACAGTCTTTTCATCTAGACTTTGAACGAGAGCCGCCTCCTTATCTTGCTCAAATTTCAGAGTCTTCTCTACTCTGTCTAAAACTTGTTTTTGCTCTGCAAGAGTAAAACAGGTGATAAGCACAAAAATAATTGGAGGAAGATAATAAGTCAAGTTTACGACCTATTACCTTCAATTTTCTTATTAAGATCTTCCTTGGTGGTCGTAGCTTCGGCGATCGACCGGTCCTTAGCTTTGATTTCTTCTCAAGCAGAGCTGTCTTGGCTTTCTCAGCCAGGATCTCTTCTTTTATTTTCTCCAAATCTATCAAATACGATCAGGGAGAATAATTAGCAAAGGGCAAAGCATTGAATAAAGAAAAAGGCTAAGGGGAAAGTTTTTACTTTCTAATTCGGAGTGTTTCTGCTCCAAGTCTTTAATCTGCTGGGTCAGTCCTCCAACCACAGCAAAATTCTCGACCATATGCTGCTCAAATAGCATTTTCCTCTTTAAAAATTCTCTATAAAAGATTTTTTAGGAGAGATTATTAAACTGGTCGTAGATACTTACCCGGATTGCCAAATCATTATATTCGCCAAATATTGAATCAGGATGCATTTTGATTTGATGATCCGATATTTTTCCCCATGCCTCGTCAAGCTCCTTATCCTCGATGAATCGGGGGTGAAAAGGGAACTTGTCAGGTTGAGGAGAATTACCAACAATGGTCGAAACCTGTTGAGGGCCTTTAGGGGCATCTACCTCCGTAGAAGGAGTTAGAACCACCAATGGTTCTAACTCGACTGTTGGCCCTGACGCCTGCTCGGAGGCTTCTCCGACCACTCTTTCCTCAGGAACTTTGTCCTGGGAAATGGTCTGCTCATAGACCTCTTCAAGTACCTGGTCCTTAGAAGGAGTCTGGTCGGAAACGACCAGAACACCAGAGGACCTATACCAAGCAAAGAAGGGAAGTTATAAAAAAAAGCATCAAATCATCAAGAAATTATTAGAGGTATGCGCTTATACGACCACTTTCATTTGAGCGTACCTAGTTAATTTTCGAGATTTGACTTTAAAACGCGGAAGAGTAAAATCTGTACTGTCACCTTTCCTTTTCTTTTCTTCCGACCTTGCCGGTTCCGAACCGGCAGAATTGGCCAAATCCGTTGCATCATCCAATAGGATGTCGGAAGCAATGCCCTCGATTAGTTCGTCAAGGATTACGTCCTTGACCATCTGGTCGGGCGGAGTGGTTTCACTAGCCTCTAGACCGCTTGTTCCAAACAATAACCGGTAAATCAACAACGATGGCAGGGTTGGCGGCCTCCGTAGTCACGCACCGGTGGCCTTCAGCCTTCTCCACCTAAACCAACAAATGAATTTGGTTAGGTGATGAAATCTTTTATCTAAACTACATATATATATTCTTATGAAATGTTCTGTTACCTCGGGAGATTCATCCTCTTCCAGTGCATCTGGGCACAAATCGGTTGGAACAACGGTGGGATGTTTAGCCTCACTAGTTTGTGTGATTCGCAACCCGACCAACTACAAAAATAGAGCATGATCAAAAATCTGTTCGGAGAATATATATGCATGATAAAAGAGATTTTTGATTGTTTACCTTAAGCCTTGTTACTCTCTCTTGGCAGAACTATGGCCAAGATCTCGTGGAATCCAAATTTTCTCCGGGCTCCCCTGCACATATCAGCCTGATCCATTCTCTAATTTCCTCAGGGTAAAGAGCTTTAAAAGAGAAGGAGAGAAAACAAAACATGAATAGGTTTTAAGGTAGTACATTAATCAAATAAAAATACTGGTCGAAGTTTATCTCAAAGACTTACCACCTCCTGAGATAGCTTCATCATGACCAATGGACCAAATCAGGGAGTGAGTCCGAAGCTTCAGTGGACTAATCTGGCGCTTAGTGAAATCCCTCACCACGTGCCAAGAGGTCAAGCCCTTGACTCGCAGGTCGTAGATGGCATCCACCCATCGTCCGACCACTTCTGTCTTCTCCACGGTCTTTCTCCACTTGGGATTTTCATTTGCTCTCATCCCGACGAAGTAGAGGCTATCATCCCTCGTAACCGTCATATAGAACTAGTTCTTCTTCCATGACGACCACGAGGACTTCGAGTACATATGAATGTACTCATTGGCCTTCCCGTCGTGAAGGCGCAATGTGCATTCTCCGGGAGTATCCGTGGTTTTCCCCATCACCATTCGGTAGAAATACCTGAAGAGCCTTAAACTTGGAGGCACTCCCAGGTATGCTTCACATAAATATGTGAAGATGCTGATGTTGGCGATGGAATTTGGAGCCAAATTCACCAATTCCACCCCGTAGAACTCAAGAACACGGAGAAGGAATTTGTGTACCGGCAATCTCAGCCCACATTCAATGTAGGCGAGGAAAACAGGGATTTCCTCATCTTCGTGGCTTGGAAAATGCTCTCCAAATGCCGATCTCCATCTGATCAAATTCTTGTCCGGAAGCATCCCAATCTTCTCCAAAGCCTCAAGCTTTTTCTTGCTCAATTCCGAAGGCAACCACTTTGTGATTTGCTCCGACATGATGAAAATCCTCAAGGATGAGTAGAGTTTGTAGGAGATTTTGTAGTCGGAAGAACAAGAAAAGAAGGATGAAGATTTTTTCTAGGCAAAGGAGATCGTAAAAGGATCTGAAGCATAAAAATCCAAAAGGTCCAAAGAATGGGATTTTATAGCCTCGAGATCTTTAAATTACGATCGGAGGTTATCCATAAAAGTCTGAACGGCAAAAAGCTTCTTTTTCGCCCAACGGACAGAGGAACTCTTCAGTTCTCAACTTTAAAATGAACACAAACTACCTCGAATGTCACGACATTAAATGGGGGTCTGCCAGATACAGATTCTTCGGAAGAAGGCATTCACACGACCTGTTCATTTAAAGTTCGGGGGCTAGCTGACGAGGATTAAAACCTCTATGTATTAATTTAAATACATAAAAGACCATACGTCTTCAATGTCATAACCCCTAAGGCTAATGACCTCACTGGTCGTAAGGATTCCAGAGGTTACATGATGGGTACCCTGGTCGGACTAGGTTTCGACCAGGTAGCTGCTCGGAAATGCTATGAACAGACACCCTTAACCGTATGATGAATGGAACACATGCAAAACGTTCCATATCATACGATGATATACAAGACACTGACGATAAACCACCTTACGGTTAAGGTTCTCACAAGTACTTAACCGCAAGGTAGTTAGCACATTGTTAACTACCTTAAACCTCCGCCCAGTTGTAACGTTTCATCAGGGACACCTTCTCCAGGAGTAACTGCCGCCTCTTCGGGAGTTATTTAATGGTGGAACGCAGAAGATGAGGAGAGACACACACACACAACAGCGAACAACAGAAGGCAACACAGAAGCCAAAGCAGTAGCATTCAATACTCTCAGTGTAATTGGAGATAGTCCCTAGTCAAGTCTTGTAATTCCAGTTCATATTAATAAAGAGCAGCCCCCATTCTCTTCCAGGATACTCCACGTCATTTTCCTCTTTTTATTTTTGTAAGATCGGCGATTCGATCGTCGACACATGTATGCCTCACATAACCATTACTTAAGACATCAGATCAATCTACTCATGATTAAATAAATCATCCAATTCAACATTCATATCTCATTAAATATCATCACATGAGCTATCCAACAAGTACAAATTTATAAAATCCTTATGCATCCTAGCTCCTAAAATTACTAATCCAACGTGAGGGGAACCTCCAATTAATTCATCATCCAAAGATCACCACAAATTTTTCATGCGACTCCAAAATAATATCATCCGATCAACTCATCCAATGTATATTTAATCTAGCATCCACTGATCAATAATACCCATAATCCGCTACAATGATCTAATTATTCATATCCACCAATATACCATCTCATGATCATGCATACGAACAATTAAGGCCTAACCGAAAATTCACACCGGTCTTAAGCTACTAAACAAGTTTTACACTTAACATGCATGGAACAATACCATGCTCATGACGATTATGCAACATGGACACTAATATCATAAACACGGAATGCAATTAAACACTAAAGATTTTACCACGGCGTTAGGCGTGCGATTACACCCGGACGTCGTCTTCTCGGCCACTCATCCACGTCTACCGTAGTCATCGCCGAACTGGTTCGCGTCCACCGTAGTCATTGCCGAACTCGTCCGCGTCTGCCATTCCGGTGCCGCCGCATGCACCGCCCCCTCAGCGCTACATGCGCCATGCCGTCCTCCGTCGTCATTATTGCTCAACTCACCCGTCGGCACCAACCTCACCACTCCTACCGTCCTCCTCGCGCAAGCTGCTGCTGTGCTGTCTCCTCGCCTCCTCCCTCGAAGCCGTGTCCCCAAGTCGCTACCGACCCACATCGTGCCGTCCAGGGCTGCCGTGTCACATGCATAGCACATGCATGAGTAAGCCTTGCTCTCTCGGTCCCGTGCCGCATCAGTGACGCCATGCCAGCCCTGCATCGGGCCCTCATCGGCCTTTACGTCGAAACTGCCTAGCTTCGCTCGGGCGGCCGCACAACCACTCCTCCTCTCTTCCTCCCGTTGGCCGGCCACCGGCGAGCCGCTGTCGACATCGCCGCTGCATGCATGTAGCGCCTCACCCTTGTGTCACCGAGCTGCAGCGCCGCCACACCGCTGTCGCCACATTGTCGCCATGCTCTGGCCACGGTCAATGTCGCACAGTGTCACCGCCACATCCGGGCCGCCTTGCGCCAACCCTCCAACGCCCTAGCTGCTCGCTGCTGCCATGCATGCAGCACCTCCACCACCATTGCTCCTCCTCCTCCTCCTCTTCAAATCGCTCAAAAGGCTTTGCATGCCAAAACTAATTAGATGAATGGAAGCCTAGGTGATGTGGATCACGGCTGCATAACATGCATTGGAGGATTTTTGGTTTTTGATTGGGAATGGAATGAGAGAGGGTGGAGTGATGAACTACTTCTAAAGTTCTTGCTTGGGAATGACAAGAAGTGCTTGGGGATGAAGAAAGGCAGTGGGGAAAGAATTGGCAGTGAGGGTGGGGATGGCTCTCGGCTGGGGGGAAATGTGTGGCTGTGAATGGGCTGTTTGGTTGGAATAATGGGATGGACAGGGAGTCATTTGGTTGGCAATAAAGAAATAGGGATGGAGCCTGTGTTCAGTTCAGGTGGGGAGAAATAGCTGTGCATGAGGGGATGGGAAGAGAAATGGCAGTGGGGAGGAGGTATGGGTTCGGCTGGGGCTGAGTAGTTGGGTAGCAATTGACGACTGAAAAAGGGTTTGTTTGATGCTAGTTTGGTGCTGCCAATTTGCCATGCAGCCCAGTGCCTTGCTTTACTGCTAGGTGTTTTGCTCTACCAAAAATTGTCTGGGATGGATATTCGCTGGAATCCAGTTAGTCTTTGTTGCTTTTCAAAGGCAAAACTTGACTGTTGTGTGAGCGTTGCAACATTTTTCATCCGAGCAAAATACTTTCATACCATTATATTTTTAATAATTTTTAGTAAGATATAATTAGAAAAATAATAGTCAAAGGGAGAAAGAATGGGGGAAAAGGTAGAAAAAAAGGGTGGGTCACGCAGATGTTTCGTCTACGGTCAGTCGAACCGGAAGAGAGAGCGATACTAATGCATGCATCATGATTTTTGAAATACATGCGAAAACAAGAAACAATACAATTAAAATTTTAAATGCTGTCTTTCAAACAATTGATTTAACACTACTTATGATTTTTTTTTTGTTAAATGCCACCTTTTAATCAATTCAATTTGATTTTAAAAGAAACCTTGTACTTAAACAAGGGAAAATTTTAAAACACGGTCAAATGTTTATAAGATCGCCAAAATAAATATTAACATTTCGATTCTAAAAATCAGGGTGTTACAAAATGGACTGAATCGGAGTTCGGGCGAAGGAGAACAGACTCTCAGAAAATTTGCCAGAAAGGAAAAAGAAGAGGGAAAAGAATATTCTAGAGAATATTCCTTCGGCCAGAAAAAGAAAATAAAAAGAAATTCAACTAACAGTGGGGTCCACCTGTAAGTGAGAGTGAGAGAGAAAGATTGGATGACATGTGGGCCAAGGTTGCTGAAGAGAGAAAGGGAGAGCTAACAAGAGGGTCCCACATGGCATTGAGTGTGGTACATGCATGGTGGAACAACTCTACCGGTTTTGGGTCTGGGTTTGGACTTGGTCTGCCACGCAGCTGCTGACAATGATGACACATGGGTGCAAGGTTGAGGTGGCGCATGAGGTGGAAATGAAGTGCCAGAGAGAGAAAGAAAGAACAGAGAGCAGACGAGCTTTCACCAGCGGCAAGGCGCTGGTGGCGATGGCAGACGGTGGCGAGGTAGGTCCGACCGAAGGCAAAAACAGATTCCCAAGGACGAGGCGGTCCTTCGGGTGGCAACGGCTCGGCAAAGGTGGTGGTGAGGCGGTGACAGAGACATTGGCGACGAAGGTAGCTCGGGTGTGCAGCGAACTTGGTACTTTGGTGGCGTCCAGAGAAAATCAAGAGGAGCATCGGTTCGGTGCAGAGATGGGGAACACCATGGGATGCTTGGGGTGGCTGAAGAAGGACAGAGGTGGTGGTGGATTGACAATCGGCGTCAAAGAAGAACAGCGACGGCGGCGGTGTGGCACAATGGCGGAGAGAGAGATAAAAGAGAGGGAAAGGAAGGAGAATAACTTGGAACACGACATGACGCTCTTGGGACGGCGAAGGAACTCACCGAAGAAGACATTAGGGTGGTGGGCGGTGGCCGGTTTTGAGGATGCTGAGGACGACGGTGTTCCGACGATCTTCAAGATATGACGACGGAAGCACGACGTAGAACGTTGCGAGGCGAATCCAATGGCAAAGATAGTTCGACCGGAGATGCTTTGTTGGCGACAAATCCAACGAGGAAGGGTTGTGGCGGTGGTGGCTTCCTTGGTTTAATTCGACGAGACGAAGAGAAAATCGACGAGATCGATTTGGGGTTTCGGATGAGGAAAGCGAGGCGAGTTTTTTTGACGTGGGTGATCGCCCATAAATAGGCACCGGACGGGAGATTTGGAATCGGGGATGGTGGCAAGGCGTACGGGAGCTAGAGACCAACTCGGAGAAGAAGAAGGAAAGGGGACAGAGGAAGTTGATAGGCGGGCCCGCTTGGACAGAGAGAGAAGGAAGGAAAAGAGGCGGTGGGCTGCGGGCTTGGCATGCAAAAGAGGAAAACAAAGGCAGGCCAAAAATGAAATAGGCCGACGAAGCGGGGAAATGAATTGGGCCGAAAAATATTGAGCCTGAAAAAGAAATTCGGATTTAAAAGACTTTTCGAATTTAAGAAAGATGAATTAAAGCAAACCAAGCTCAAATAAATAGCAAATAAATTCCAAAAATTCCTAGAAAATTCTATGGAACTCGAGGAACCCAAATAAAACAACTTTTAATTTAGTTAAAGTTTAAATTAATCACATTAATTTTTTTTAATTTCTAAAAGTTTAAATTAATATTTGACTTAAACAAGAAAATTCAAATGGTTATTTTTGTTTTTAAAGCTTCAAAAACAAACCAAATTATGGGGTGTTACGTAATTGAACCCGAACAAGAAGGTACATAAGTGATGTAACTAGCTAAGCGCATGATAAATCAAGTAGCAAACAATAAAGCAAGGGCTAATTCCTTATATGCCACCGAAAGTTGGCCTCATCCCTTATATGCCACCCACTGTGTCATTGACATGTGTGCCCTGACCCCACATGTCAATGACACAATCAAGGATTGAGGCCAAATTTCAGTGGCATATAAGGAATTAATCCATAAAGCAAATGACAACTAGCTTCGAGAATTATTCCAAATGAGGGGAGTTATGCTCAAGACATAACAAGTAAAAGAACCAACAACATCATAAGATGGGAGCTATGTAACATCCCATTTTGGGGCTTCTTGACTAAAAGTTCAAGTTGGATTTGAATTCGAAATTTCAACTAGAATTTTGCCCTCAATTTCAAAAATGTATAGTTTATTTTCTGTCAGACCCCCGGGCGTGGAATACCCGAAGACCTTATGTGTGTACCGTACTAGTCCCATGATTAGTAGCTAGTGCACACATTCACAACAATTGGCATTCACATCCATACATTCATATGTAAAGTAAGGCAAAAGGGTACTTAACTTAAGCGGTACAGTTATTATATTACAAAGGATGATCGACCAAATCTTAACAAGTATTAAACAGAGTAGAGTAGCAGCGGAAGTAAAGACAAAAGCAACAAAGTCCTAGTGGCTTGCCCATCCAACCCTCAGGCAAGCTGACAAGGTACAAGGTCCTAGATAGACCCATCACCGAACCCTCCGGTTCTAGGTGCGAAAAACACGTCATCTGGTATCGGCTCCTCTTCATACTCTAAATAACAACATAAGCAAGTTTGAGTACTTGTGTACTCAGCAAGACTTGTAGTATATCACAAAAGTTATATTAGATGTAAGGCTATCAAAGAGAAGGCTCTATGCTACAAGTTATTTTGCATTAAGTAGATTTTATTTGCAATATTCATAAGTAGTACTTTGCAACGACATTTGAAAGAGCATTTTAAATAGATAACAGGACAACAAGTAGTATTTGAATGATCCAACAGTAATAACCACTATAGCTCACAATCTTCCTTGGTTGTGAGCAACATTTCACGTTCAGCCATAACATGGCAGTTATTTCAAATAAATCACAAACCATTTCCCACATTTTCCTGATAAAATAGTTTTTGAGAAAATCAAGACTATACCCATTAAGTCGACAATTTAAGCACGTTCATGACCGCAAGCACGGCTATTATAATAGATTTACACTCTGCAGAGGTGTACAACTTTACCCACATAACACGACTTCTCTAGTTTGTTTGGCACCCGACGATGCCACCGCTCACTACCTTAGGTAAGCAGTCTAGAACACGTGTCGAAGCCTTTACATTATCTAGCCCTAACCTTGCACTTAGCCCATCGAACGTTATTCCTTACTGAACCCAGGCATACCCATCTAGGTGCTGCATTTTTCACACTTCGCCCAAGAATCCCTGTCCCAGTGAGGCATTCGTTGTTGTGTCGGCATACCTTCCCTTCGGTATGCAGCACGTCTACTGCCTACCCCTCATGCAAGGCTAGTTCTTGACAATTTAATTAGCTAAGGCTGTCGTAGTAAAGCATATGTGGTTGTACGCTTTGGCTTAGATTGGAGTTACCAGTGTTCGGTCCTTAATTGACCCGAGTGAGAATCTCCCCCGATCTATGAGTGAGACTCCTTTCCCACCCTTTTTAGAATATAATATAACTCGCCAGCGTCCAAAACTAGGTTTTGCATTTTGTTTTTAATTCAAAATAACAGAGGCACATCCCTCAGGACCTTTATCATAAATCTTCCAAATCCACATTTATCATATTGTCCTTTTACATCTCTTTCTAGAAAAACTATCGTTCTAGTAAGCATTTGTGCGATAAATCGCACTCAAAATTTCCCAAATGACATTATATATTGTATAACCTATATCCTAATGTTAACCAAGTAGGGATATCAACATGTCAAATGAATTCATGCAACAATAGGACTTACAGCTACCAACACCCCAAACATAGCAGTTTAATACTGAACATATGCGCATGCAATAATCGAATTTGCAAAACAAGGTACAATAAGTAAAATACTGGGATCAATATGATCAAAGGGGGTGCTTGCCTTTCTCAGGTGGTTTTGATTATAAGCTTGGTTGGTCGTCAGAGATTTCGTTCGCGCAATCAATGTCTATTGCAAAAAGAACTGGAAATCAATTAAATAATGCAAATGGATTCAAACAGTAACCAAATACAAATATTTTTGCATAATCAGGTAGATTATGATTTTATACAAATTTAGAGACAAGAATCAACTCAATTGGAGTTTCATAGCAAAAGTTATTAAGGTTCTAATTTGGCACGGCCGAAAAATCCCAATTAAATTGAGAAATACGCCTTCTAATCAAGAAAGCGTATTCTCTCGCTATTCTTAACAAGTTTATGTTTTCTAGATGTGGAAAGCGTATAGTCCTCTGCCTTCTTGAGATTTATGTTTTCCGAAAATGGAAAGCGTATTTTACTCTCAACTAATGACGTACTTTCCAATCCTTACAAGTAGGACCTATGTGTCATGGAGCTGGTCTTCAAAACAGTGCGTGAACCTCTGGTCCTTGTGCACTGTGTTGTGGTCTAAGTTAGGGATCACTATGCCATTAACGCGTTCGGGCCCACGCGTCATTGAGCTGTTATGGAAACCCGAACGTTTAAAGGGTGTGGTTTTCTGTGTGCGGGTCCACTCGGCAGTGAAGCGAATCGGCATTAACTCATTCCTAAATAACTCCTAATCACTACTCGCCCCTAAGGACAACAATTTGCCCCATTAATTGCGTTCGCACAGCCTATCGGCTTCGGACAAGGTAGAGCTCGTGCTAAGATCTTGATACCCAAGCTCATTGTTGGCGGTAGGGATCATGACAGCGCGAGTGGGAGGTCGAAATGGGATGCCATGGTCCTGGCGAACCCATCGGCACCGGTAGCGTGGTCTCCGGTGACCGGAGGCGGCGGCACGATGGAGATTGGCGACGGAGGGTCTCAGCCCAAATGGTGTCTTGTCAAATGGCGATGCTATTGGCTAAATCTCACACGCATGGGCTCCTACACGGTGCTAGGAACTTACCGGTGCCGAGGGATGGGAAGAAGGTGGCTGGAGGAAGGCCGGCGACGGTGATCCGGGGCCGCGAGGGGCGCTCCAAGTGACGATGATGCTCTGTGCAAAATGATGAGCATTCAACCCATGGGATAGTCTCAAGGGTGTATAGAGATGGTTAGGGAGGAACTTACCGGAGTGGTTGATTCGGTGGTTTTGGCTCACTGGCTAGAGTTGAGGGAGAAAGGAGTTGGCGGTTGACCTTGTTAACATGACATCAAATTAACTTAGGGCAAATGGCGAGGGATGCCTGGAACATAAGGTGACGAAGATAGAGGAGCATGGGAGTCACTAGGGCGCTGGCGGCGATGATGCTGACGTTTGGTAAAAATGAAGTTCGACTCTTCTGTATGCGTCGACTCGATTGAGGAATGACGGAGATGCAGCGTGGTTTGATGTGATGAGTAAATGATGAAGAGAGGCAAGGAGTTCCTACTTATAGACTGGAGGGTGGAATTCGCATGAGGGCACCGATGCGCTCGGCGCAAGCTCCATACTGACCTCAGGGAGGAATGGGCATGGACAGGTAGTACAGTGCATCGGAGTGACGCTTGAGCGACAGAGTGGCCATGCATGCTTGCGACGTGGCACCGAGCTTCTGCGAGCGTTGACGCCGAGAGAGAGGAGCTGGCTCAGCCGCGCGCGAGGAAAGAAGAAACGTAGTGTCGGGCTGGCCAACCGAGGAAGATGGTGCGGCGCCGAGTTAGTGCAGCTGCAACATGGCTCAACCGGGAAAGGTGGTGTGGTGGAAACATTGCTTGCCTGGTTCGGTTGGAGCAACAGCGGGCCTGACCAGTGGGGTCCACTGGTCGGTGGGAGAAGGAAAAGGATTTTGTTTTTCAGATTTTCAATTAGCTAGAAAGGGCTGAGTCTTCTAGGAATTTATTTGGCCTAGCAAACTAACTCCAAAAATTCTAAAAATTTTAGGAAAGGCTTAGGTTACAGTGTAGAACCTTGTATAAATTTTCTAGGGTTTTTCAAGTAATAAATTTTCTTTAAAAATCTTTGAAGCTTCTTTTTACTTGTATTTTCATAAAATAATGTTTTAGGTTTTACAAACAACAAAACCCTGATTTGAAATCTAAACAAATTAAATGACCAAGAGATGCAGCAAAAGTTTTTAAAAGATCATATTTTTATACATTTGAAATACAAACCCTAATTTCGGAATGTTACATTTTCTCTCTTGGGCTCAGCCCAAATCAATTTCCCCCTGGCCCATGCCACCCCCCCTGAGCCTCACGATCCAAAGCACATAGGCGTGCTCAGGCTCGGCTTTGCTTGTGCACAAGGCTCCGCCAAAGGTCTCCGCCTCCACATCTGTCCCTCACCCGAACCCCCCTTCCCTCCTTCCTCTCCTTGCCACGTGTTCCAGCCCACGCCCGCCGTGCACGCCACGTCGTGTCGCCACTGTGCTTGCACAGCATAGTGACATATCTCCAATGGTCGTCCCCCCCGCTCCCCATGACTATATAAGCCAGGCTAGCCTTGCCCTTGCCTCCACCTCTCCATTTCTCCTCCTCTCCCTCTCTTTCGCTAGAAGGGAGCAAGCTTCGCTTTCGGCCGCCGCACCACCATCGTCGTTTTCGCTGCTCTAGTGAGCCCCTACCCTCGCTACCCGCGTCATCTCGTGTTCTAGGATACAAAGAACTCCCCCCACTTAATTTCTCCATTGGTCCGCAGGAACCGTCGGAATCAGCTTGTTCCTCATCCCTGGCCGAAACAACCATTTCCACCGCCGTGCCACCTCCGGTAATTCCCTTCCTCCTTGAGCACCTTGTCGACATCCTAGAGCTTCTCCAACCTTTCTCGATGCATTTTTCCTCTGAGGTCATCACTGTCACCAGGAAGCCCTGTCGCCACCTCGGGTCGTCGCCGCTGGCCATCCTCCATCCACCTCCGTCTTCCCTCTTAACCCCAGTGAGTTCCCTGTACTCCCTAGATGCTTGTGAGCTCACTAGTTAGCCAAGAGCGTTGCCGGGTTGTCTTAATCGTCTCTGAACGAGAGTCACTGCCGCTCTTCACCGTAGCGCCACTGCGGTGAGCCACTGTGGGCCTCACCACCGGTACCCCTAGGATCGCCCACCTCGCGGGGTTCCATTTTGGGCGTTCCTAGCTGCCCCCGTAGTTCGGCTCGCCGGCGACGAGCACAGCAAGGAACGCCCATGAGCTCCTCTGTTTGGTCAGAACCAGACCAACACTGTAGCTCGTCATTAAAAACCAAATCGCTGTTGTTAGGGCAGCATTGATTATATGCTAGTTTAATTACTCCGGTTAGACTGACGTGTGGGTCCGAAAGATTTAATGGGGAGTAATTAAATCTAGATTTCACTGTGAGTCAATGACGATCGAGACCCACCGCCTTAAGTGCACAATGTACACCCCCGTGGACCATGCACAGTGCACATGGACTGAGTCATTGACAGCAAGACCCCACCTGTCAGTGAATGATTTTCTTTAGAAAATTAAAGGAAAAAATAAAATAAAATATTGTGCAAGTGGACCCCACCTGTCAGTAAGAGAATTTCTCTCTCCTCTGTTTTTTTTTCTGTATTTAATCCAAATTCAAACTTTGGAGGGCCCGTTCTCCCTCGTTTTAAATCCAAATCGAATGAAATTTATTTCTAAATTTTTCTAAATTCAAGATCTTTATGTTTGTAGTGGTTTTATTCAATTTGGAGTTCATTTGAATTTTCTTTTGTATTTATTTGCTTTGCTCGTTTGTTTATTCGTTTTCTGGTGCGATCGTCCGAGTAGAGTCCGAGGACGCAGAAGAGCCCCTGATTGCTTCTGAACTAGGCAAGTGAACATTTGATCATATTGAACCTACAATTGTGCAAATCTATATTCATTTAAAATTATCAAATTGCATGCTTAAATTCAATATGCAAATGTATGTCAAACTTTAAGGTAGTTATATGTCGACTTGATACTTTAGTATTATTATACCATCCCTTGACATTTGAATCACATGATCCTTGTCACCCTAGATAATTATTGGTAACTTTACTAGCTATAAGTCGTACTTAAGCGTCATGCTAGTCTTACTTAAGTATTAGAGCATTACTTGTCATAATTATCATATTTTAATTACAAAACTTGTTTTGGGCAGTCATTGGCGGAAAATGACTGGTATATTTGAGATAACATAGTTTTATGCTTCTCAAAACCTTAACAACTTGATGTTACCACATCTGGACGGGTGGTATGATGGTTGATGCAGATGTAGCACGAGAAATAGTGGTATGTGGTATGCACCGCCTAGATAACTTTAAGGACTTAATCCTGTGATGACATCCTAATGTAAAACAGTGCAACCATAAGTCTATAATGGCGCTGACCTGGCTAAATAGCTTGTTTCCACCAGTGCGAGTTGCACCATTAGAGTGACCCACGAGTTGTGTCGCTGGTTTTAAGTCATCGTGGACACGGGTCGTGTCGCTGGTGTAAGCCGCCCTATGGCGCAAGAGGGGGTCTGGGTGTGGTAGACGTAACCACCCTCAGATAAAACCTTAGCGGGTGTAACTTATACTGGGGGGTGCATTGTAAAGGCTTTGTGATGATCTCCTTGATTTGCATGTCTAAGGAATCATGTGAAACACAACAAGCTGATTATCTTTTGTGGGTAAAGTGTACAGTCTCTGCAGAGTATAAACTGTTCGAACAGCCATGCCTACGGTCAAGGGCAGACATGTGAACTTGCTCGAGTTAGTTTCTATTTTAAAAACATTTGTGGGTGGAATGAAAACTCGTCGAGTGGATGTAACCCTGATTTTGGATTTTCCTAGATGGATGTAACCTAGTGATGTTAAGATTGGTGGGTGTAACTGAAGTAATCAAAATTAAGCATACGGTGGATGTAACCTACACTAGTATAAATATTTCACACTTTTACTCTCTTTAATAAAATATGGTTTGGTTAAAATGCTAAGTCATAGGAGATTCTAATTATGGTAATTACAAACGTTGCTTTTAGTAAATAAAAGAACCCGAGCCATCCTTGTTAAACCTTGCATGTAAAATTATTGCATTCTATGTGTTGGCCTGCAGAGCACTGTTGCTTGTGCTCACTCTTGCTCCCCCAAATCCATCAAAACCTGTGGACCAAGGACCCTACGCATACTACGACGTTCCAGGAGCTGATGGCAACGAAGACGACGGAGATTAGATTAGTCTAGGTCTCACCCCAGTCTAGTCAGCTAAGTCAGTGCTTGCGCACTCCAATATTATCCAAGTCTTTGGGTAATATCGACCACACACAGGTTACCCTAGTCGTTTGCCTGTGGCGAGATGTGCCCTTCCCGTTTTGCTTCCGCTACTGCTTACGCTTTTATGTAATGTATCCTTTTGGCCTGATCGGCCTTATTGTAAACTTGACCCGATGCGGTCTATGTGAACTCTGATGTTTTTAAATTAATGTACGATACGTTTTACGTCCTGTATGAAATGATTCAGTGATGTATCTGTAAGCACTATCTACTAATCTAGGGAATAGTGCAGTGGTTTCACAGAGGATTTTGGATTGGCTAAATCCGGTTCCAACAAGCTATAATGGTACTTGGCCCAACAACATCATAAGATGGGAGCTATCGTGGTAGTTGGCATTAGTTTTTGCTCACATCAGATGTGTTGGATTAATGCATTAATAATTTTCTTTTCTTTCATTTTCTTCTTTTCCCTTTTCTTTATTTCTTTTCTTTTCTTCTTTTCCCTTTCTTTTCTTCTGATCAACAAAGGTATATATATTGTAATGATTAAAATTCTACTAATCTAGGTGTACATATATATCCATCAGACACTAAAATGATATTTATAATTTGATTGCATACTCATCATTTAATAGCTCATTGGTCGGTCATACATATATCCACTCCCCGAATTAATTATGCAAGTTAATGACCAATCTAATTATATGCGTGCCACAATGATCGACCCAAAATCATACATTTACTAATAAAATTAAGGTTACATCACTCTACAAATTTGGTACATTAGACTCATCCTCCAATTACATGGTATTCCAATTAATTGTATGCGGCTAATTAATCAATTCACCATAGATGATCTCCTCGATCACTCATGCACGAACAAAATCAAATTATATAAATATAGAAAAAAAACATCTTCCCCTCTCCTCCCTTTCCCCTTTTCTTTCTTTTATTATCGTTTCTTCTTTTTCCCTTTTCTTTCCCTTCTGTCCTTTCTTTCCTTTTCTTCTTATCCCCTTCCTTTCTTTCTTTTCTTCCTCCCCCGCACGCCTCTGTCTCTATCTCTTCTTCTTCCTTCCACCATCTCTTCTCACCCTGCCGTCGCCGCTCGTGCTCGTTCCTGAGGTCCCGACCCCGCTATCCACCCCCGTTGCCGCTCGCTCCCACCGTTCTACGCCGGATCTGGCTAGATCTGGCAGCCACGGTGTCCACGGTGTCGGTGGCTGCAGCCACGGCGACAGCGTCCAGCGGCTCTAGAGGGCGGTGCTCCCCTTCCCTTTCCTCCACGGGAGGCCACAACAATGGGCTGACGGCGGTGACATCCATGGTTCCAGCAGTGATGGCATCCACGACTCCAGCGGCGACAACGTCCACGTGTCCAACAGGATCGTGCCTGGGCTGGCACGGCACGACGATGGCCCATCGCGCCCTAGATCGTGCTTGGGCCTCGTGGGAGGCGTCTCGTGCTTGCACGGCACGACACGGTGAGGTGGTCGTGCCGGCCGACAACAGCCCGACGTGGCCCAAGCCCGCCGTGCCCGTGCCGTGCTGGCACGGCCCGACCTAACTCCCAGCTCTATGTGCAATTGAGAAGTGGAAGATGGAGTAGTGAGATGGTGGAGGTGCCCTAGCACCATGAGATGGTGGAGGTGCCCTAGCTCATGAGGGGAGGTGAACCGTTGGCCAACGGTGGTTCTATCCTAGCAAAAGCCCAATAATGATTAAGAAAAGCCCACAGCTCACCGACCTACTTGTCCTACTCTGTTCTTCCTGACATAGTTTTATTTTTTTCCTTCCTAAATCAATTTGTTCTTCTCTAACAAATTCTCAGCTAGATTTTCTTTACCCACTATGGGCTTAATTGGACCGACTCGAATGATGATGGCGATGACTACATCGAAAATCGACACTGGGTTGAGTTGGGGTGCAAATAAATCCCCTTTGGTTTTCTTTCGACGAACAACACAGCTACCGTGGTATAGGTCCAACGCATCAATAGAGATCATCGATAATCTACTTCCCTATGCTATGATCGTTGATAATCATGACGTTGTTGCAAGATAGAGTCTATGACGAGGAAGATAAATAAAGTTCGACACGTTCATCGATTAAAGGATGATGGTAACATGTTGTTCATCTAAAATCTTCAATGTAAAATTTAGGTACTTATGTACTTTATCTACAAGTTATTAATAGGAATCGGAGTTTATTTCTTCTAAAAAAAGAAGTATTTATGTGAAATGAGTTATTTTACATCTCCAAGGAGAAAAGTGTTCCTCTAGGCAAACAAATTCCACTTTGAATTGGCAGGAGTCCAACAGTACGCCTGTGACCTGATAATTATCGTTCTTGTTTTTTTTTCCTTGTAGCTATTTGGTCTTACTGGATGTACACCGGTACTATTCATTAGTTTATGGCATGGTATAATTGACTAGGCATTTTGAAATATTTTAGGCGGTATAACGTATCTTGTATTTTGAATCTTCAATAGCTATTTTTTACAGGTGGTTGATTGGTAATTCTCGAGTACTGTTTAACAGTAAACAAAAGAATACGCTTCTGAAAACACTAACAATCATATATATATATATATATATATATATATATATATATATATATATATATATATATATATATATATATGAGTCGTAATAAAATAAGCATCGCTAAATCAAACGAGGATCGAAGGCACGCTTGACAATTCCTGGATTAATGTATGGAAAAAGAAATTTGTTAGGTACTACATGATGATTACGAAAAAGAAGCAACTGTTCCAGTATAGAAATTCATCAACGCCTGCTGTCCAGTCCATCAGTATTTCCTGGGCAGTTTGTCGTCAATTCTGTGAGTAGACAAACATAAAAAGAAAGACAGGCTATCGGATGGTTGCAAGCAGGCGGCAACTGGCAGGTAGTACCGTGTACATTTCTTCCTTTCCCTTTTTTTAACGAATATATTTGCTGTATTTTGGTCAAGCCTAATCAAAACAAGCAAAGAAAAAAGGGCAAGATGAAAGGGATGAGAAAATTTTGAATGGGGTAAACAGACGACTTTCAAGTTTCATCCTCATTCCCAGGAAATTCTGGCGTCGAAGGCTGGTGGAACGTTGCATGAATCAATGCGGATGGATGTTAAGCCCCACTATGTGACAAGTTACATAGGTGGATCATAAGACTGTGAAGTAAAACATTCAATTTTACATCTCAACGTACACGAGTACTGTAAAACACATGACCATTAAGGGAGAATATCTTGTAAAAGTCTTTCCTTGTAAAAAAAACCATACAACCATTGAGCTATCGATGTATAAGGGTATATACAATGGTATAGACAATTGTTGTCTATAGTATTCCTTCATGTCATTTATATACGGCACTAAAGATAACTTCTAAAATATATTATGTTTTTTATATATCTCTATAGACAGCCCATCCATGTACAATATGGTTTTTTCTCGTATTATAGTTGATCACTGTACGAGAGACGACCCAATTCTCTATGCTCCTCTCTCTCATCTATGTTATCTCGTATCCTACGTGTCAAGACTTACAGGTAACGTCGTATAGTTGTACATGCTCTAATTTGTCTAATTTTTCCTTAAAGATAACCAGTAAGATTTTGACCTACCACATTAGCATTCAAATCACACAACACACCATTCCCAGAAAGATCCAATAGCCAATTTTTTTTACTCACATTTTAGAAAGAATGAGGCAACTTAAATTGAATGTTCTCGGTAACATCACTCGTATTAAACGGCCCTATCCATGCCTCGCGTGCGTGGTTTGAGAGTTGGAATTTTGAAATTTGAAGTCCAGCCGTAACTTCTGTTCAAACTCCAAGGTACAAGCAGGCAGGCAAGCAGCAGAGGTGCACAAAACAAGGGAGGAAAAGTTCAAACAAAAGTATCCAAGGGCCACCGAGGAGGAGTAAGTTTCAATAAATTAATCCAGTGTACTCCTACCTACGTACGTGCCTCTCATTTCCCCTGGCCCACCAGATTATTCCCACCCACGCGCGCACATGCGCTCCACGTACCCACGGAGCCCAGCCTACTGGGCCCACACAAGCACAGGGGCCCACCTGTCACGCAGATAGAGCACGCCTTAAACCTTGTCTCATTTGGGGCACGTAGCAAAATGCATTTTGCTGCCCCCTGCTTTACCATGCCACGCGCTGACGTGGCGGGTCGCGCACCTTCGCAGTCACACCACGTGAGCAGAGGCGCCCCGGTGGCCCCGACCCATCGTCCTCGATGGCCACCCCGACCCACCTCGCCTACGTGCGGGGCCCGCGAGACCACAGCTCCCCCTGTTCGCGCAACACCGAGGTGAGGCCGACACGCGGGGCCCGCATGCCAGACGAGGAGGCTGAGGCACGGTGAGGTCGGTTCACGCGAGGCGGCGCGCTGGCCGACGGGGTGGAGCCGCTGGGCGTTGCCGGACGGCGAGAGAGAACCCTAGCCAACCACGGACTTTTGGGCTAAGATGACATGGTTCCGCGATGAAATAGAAAAAAAATAACTTACCTATTGCGTCGTTTAGTATGTTTTGAGTTCGGTATCGTGACATTTTTGCAAATTCATGGTGAAACGACTATTGTTTTCTATTTCGCTTAAAAACGGTGATATTTTCGCCGTAAACTCGCCAACCACGTCGCTGCCACCTATAAAGCAGCAAGGCTGGACATCGCAACCCCCTCGTTTCCTTCTCCTTTCCCTTCCCCTTCGCCTCACCCTTACCTTAGCGTCTCCTCGCCGCGACCCCGCCGAATACTAGGTCTCGCCGCCGCCGATCGCCGGCGGACGCCGCCACCAGTACCCCCGACTACCCGACACGGTAAAGCCTCCTCCCCCTCTCGCCGGCACCGATCTGGCCCAAGCCGCCGTTGACCCCGCCCGATTCGGCTCGGTCTCGCGACCCATGTCTCCGTGCGCGTTTTCTCTAGAGACTTGTTGTCTGTGTTCGGGTTTTCTAGTGGATCGGTTGAGGGGGTGGCTTTCTGTGAGATGATTTTGGGTGTGCGCGGTGTTCTTGAGATGGGAATTGTTGAACTAGGTTTTGGTTGTCAGATATGTAGGCCTCGAACTCTTTGTCTACTATACTGGGCTCCGCTGCTTCAGATTCTCGCGGGTATTTGAACTAATTAAGGACTTGTGTTATGCCTGATCGCTAAAAAAGTTGTGATTTTTGGGGTATTTCTGCCTTTCAAGGGTGAGCAGTCCATTTCCAGAATCCAGATGTTTTTTTAACAGAGTATGTTTTCGTGATGGATTTGGAGTGAATTGCTTGTTTGCAAAGATGAAATGCTCTGGTTCATAACTGCCTAATCCTTTTTTGTATGTGGATGTAGCCTACTGGACTCTGTTGCTTGCGATCTGATTAAAACGCTTATGCTTCTTGCTGTGTTTCTCTTTCAGAGTATGAAGTTGGAAATAAAGAAATCATCCTTGCATCTGTGTTCTCTGTAGCGCTTTCCTTTGGATTGCAGAGAATTTTCATACCAACCAACAACACCTTTCATCGAACTGACTTGAGGTAATATGCCAAAGGACAGGAGCTCCCGTTCAGTCACGCACGAGCGCCGCCGATCTCGTGTTTCGCCGTACTCGTCGCATGGGTGGAATTATTCTCGCCGGTCAGAGGAGTCTGCTGCAGCTGCTGCGGCTGCAGCAAAACAGGCCGCAGAATGGGAGGAGGTCCGCTGCCCAGTGTGCATGGATCACCCGCACAACGCTGTTCTGCTCGTCTGCTCATCACATGAGAAGGGCTGCCGCCCTTTCATGTGCGACACGAGCTACCGGCACTCCAATTGCCTTGATCAGTACCGCAAGGCCTCTAAGGAGTCCTCTAAGGATTCAGGGGCGGCTGCAGCGGCAGAGTGCAGTGAATGCCAGCAGAAACTGTCATGTCCCATGTGTCGTGGGCCGGTCAGCCATTGGACCAAGGATTATGATGCACGGAAGTTCATGAATTTGAAGGTCCGGGCATGCACCATGGAGTCGTGTGAGTTCAAGGGGCAATACGACCAGCTGAGGAAACACGCCAGGGAGGACCATCCTACTGTGAGACCAACGGAGGTGGACCCTGAACGACAGCGAGACTGGCACAGGATGGAGCAGCAGCGTGATCTTGGGGACTTGTTCAGCATGCTACGTTCGGGATTCAGTGGCAGGGAGGATGGGATTGGAGTCAGTGAAGGTGAAGAGGATATCAATGAGAGGACCTTACACGGCCCGTCCATAACGATGGTCTTCATTGTGCGGTCAGGCAGGTCCATCCTCCACTACACAAGCAGCTCCGGGGAAGCACTTCCAGGCCGTCGAAGAAGAACCATTCTTCTGGTTGGGGAGACTGTCAGTGGTGCACCCTCCCCAGCAGGAGGAGCAAACGGCAGTGGTGACGCCGACGCCACTGCTCCCGACAACGAGGAAGCTGATGACTTGGCACTGTCTACAGAGGCATATGCTGGTTCTCAGCATGATGGAGAAGTCGATGGTGACCCAGCCCAATGATGCAGCTGGTGGGATTTGCCTGGCGTGCTCTTGGGCTGAAAAGCCTAATTAGCAAGCCATCTATCAGGTTTGCCGGTCATCCAGGACCGCATGTTGGGAAGAAACATGGTTGTTTAGGCGTAGTCAGGTCATTCTGCCTACGTTCAAGAAGAATTCAGAGGAATTAGCAATGCAGTGAGAGGTTCAAAACCGTGGTGGAGTTGAGTCTAGTGTCCTTTCTAATATATTTGCTGGAATCTGTAGCAAATAGAAACATCAATGGTGGTGTTGTATTTATCGTGTCCGCGGTTGGGACTCTGCTGAATTCTGTTATGAATTCAGTTCGCTGCGTTGTATTTCTCTCTCTGAATAGATTCTTTCTGCATTGAAGAATTCGATCCTATTTACAGTGAGAATTTGTTGTATGCATTTATTTTTTCCGCGTCGATCATTCTGATCGATTTGATGTGGAAATTTGATATGGTGCGTTTAGGTTCTTTCTGCATCGAAGGACTTGATCCTATATCCCTACTCCCTACTATGAAATTTTCTATTCGTGTGACCTGGGATTAATTTGAGCTGGTGCATGTAGTGGTAAGAGATCAGGCCTCCATTTACTGACGGTACAGACAATACGTCGACTCCTTGTATAAATTTCTAGCTGATCTATCGTAGGCAAAGGCAACACAGTTGCAAAATCGATTGGAGGTTGCATCTGTTGAGATCCTCCGTAACACTTCAGTTTGGATGAAGGAAAACGGCCAGCAAAATCGATTGGAGGTTGCATCTGTTCAGGATCCTCCGTAACCCTTCAGTATGGATGAAGGAAAGCGGCCAGTTTGCGGTTGCTCGAAGGCCGAGCGCCTCCGACGGTAAGGCATTGATGCCGATGAACCATTATTTGGGGGCGGAGCCAGACTTGGGCACAAGTATATTATAACTGCAAGATTAATGAGACTCAATTGCATTATTACTAATGTAGTCAAACAAGCAATACTATACTACATCACAGTCATCCTCTTCAGTGGTAAAAAGGTACATTACTAGTAAACTACTACAGTCACACGAAATGCAGTCGTGAGGAAAGCACATAGTGTAACAATATATCAAGCCATGACAGTCACAATTCACAAAACCTATCAACATTCTCCTGTATGTTGCCAATACCTTTTCTTTTATATCACTACCAACGCCCTTGCACTGCACGCATACCTTTGAATTAGCCACGAGATCGATCAAGTCCCAGCCTTGAGCTGAGCCACTTGCACTCTTGCAGACATCGCCCCTTTCTTGAGAGATACTCCCTCCGTTTTTGTATATTTGACGTCAAGTATACAGAATCTCAGCACATGGACGTCAAGTAAATGGGCATGGAGGGAGTAGTATAATGGCCCAGTCTGCATAAATGACATGATGTTAGTTCTTCTAAATTTCAGGAAAATGAAAGAGGAAGCCTTTGATCATGTCGAAAATTAAGCATGCTCATCTATACCCGAAGTAGGTTTTGAAATTCAGGTTTGAGAAACCCAAGGATCGCGTATTCTCAGCTGATCTCACCGTTTTTGTAGATGACAACCACATCAGCTGCAAGAACACAAAGAAATAAACCCTTTTTTTAGCATTTTACAGTTTGCAAGAGATTAGCATATATTGACTGTAGTTTTGGTGTATGTTTTCTTATGTATTCACCATTGCTCACTTAAATATTACATGGGTCTGCCGGTGTATGACCCATATACTCAACACCTCCCCTCAAGATGAGCGATAGATATCTTTCATTCTCATCTTGTCACATGCCGACAAACACTCCTTCGTTCCCAACCCCTTTGTTAGACAATCGGCTATTTGTTCTCTGGAAGTTACATGACTCAACTTCAAGGTACCCTTATCAAGTCTCTCTTTGATGAAGAACCGATTATCTCCACATATTTCGTTCGCTCTCCTTATCAACTGGATCTCCTGACTGAGCACACAGTTTATAGTCTTGATCAACTGGGGTCATTGCACTTTCAAGATCCAAGCATTCTCAGATATTGAGAAGATCCAAGACATACTTTCGCTGTGAGAGAACTATCCCTTTGGGGGACGTTGCGATTCAATGCCCAAGAAATATTTTAGCTGGTCTAGATTCTTAACCTCAAACTCCTTGCCCAGTCTCTGCTTCAGTTGTGACATCTCAACATTATCATCTCCTGTAATGATGATGTCATCCACATATACCGCAAGGATTGTGGTGTGACCCTCTGAGTGACGATAGAACACAGTGTGATCCCCATTACACTACCTGTAGCCCATACCACACATAGCACGACGAAATCGATCAAACAATGTTCTTGGAGATTGTTTAAGCCCATATAATGACTTCCTCAGCTTACAGACTTTCCCCTTAGTCTGAGGTGTACCACAACCAGGTGGATCTCCATGTAAACCTCCTCCTGAAGATCACCATGTAAGAATGCATTTTTCACATCAAGTTGATATAAAGGCCAATTACGATTCGCTGTACAAGATATCAACGTTCTCACTGTACTCATTTTTGCCATCGGTGCAAAGGTCTTATCATAGTCAATCCCATAGGTTTGACTATAAGTCAGCAACTTCAATAGCTGCTAGAACCTGCTGTTGTTGTTGCTCCCCTTGCAATTGTGCCCCCGCCGCCAGAATCCCATCAAGCATCGCCTCCTTAAATACACCCTTAGATTTTCCTCCTCATTGACCCTTCTCCACCTATCTCCACCCATAGGATATGGAATTGAACCAACCACAACCCTTGGTTGCTCACCTTCCTCAATCCTTGAGGCTTCAAGCTCCCCCTCTTGACTAGCATCTACTACTATAGAAAAGGTCTTCACAGATGGTTCAAAAACGTCATCGCAGACGGTTTCGTGAGCCGTCTGAGTTTATGGGTCAGTAATGATATGAGTTTATCATAGACGGTTCAAAGTTTTTGAACTGTCTGAGATGCATACTATCATAGACGGTTTGTAGATGAAACCATCTGTGATAGCTGACTATCACAGATGGTTTGTAGATGAAACCGTCTGTGATATATATTCTTTATAAAGTCTTGAAGCAAAGGGTCGCTTGTGCCTTTAAAGCTATATATATATATATATATATATATATATATATATATATATATATATATATATATATATATATATATATATATATATATATATATATATATATTATTGTTCGTAGTTCCCTGTACCACTTTTGGGGGTCGCGAGGAGGATGAGACAAGAGCTATGGGCAACTTCATCGAGCCCGCAAGTTCAAGAAGCATGATTGCAAGGAGAGCACATGGACATACAATTACGGATGTCGCCGATAGGTAATTGAACTTCACATCAAGGAATGGTTGGTTGCTGATACATGAAGCCACTTTCCACGTGAGTACTGCAAGATCCACGCCACTTTCTACAAGCACCAACGCTGGAGACTTTATAGAGAAGAGATCAGAAAAGAATGGTAGGACGACTGGGACGCAAGGGAGAAGAATTTGACCAAAGATGAACACTTGCATACGCATAAAGGTGAAATGAATAGCGAGATACAAAGTGAAGAGGTGTTGTAGTAGTTTTTGACTCATTTGGTCTTGTTTTGGAATAGAATACACACCAATTAATAAATAACTGATGATCAGAGGCACAAGCTAGGTAAAATTTCTAGAAATTTGTATGTTAATTGCAGCTTACAAATTAGCCTAACCTTTACAAATCTAAAAAGTTAATTGCAGCTTTCAAAAGCATAATACCATATAGGAACATACCATAGGATTAGTTACATGTACAAAAATTTGTATGTATACAGACTGATATTTTGCCCCATCCGAACCCACAACATAAACTAATCAAGATGCACAGAATGCACATACACCAATAGCCCTCAGTTTACATCACAGAACAAGGGGGGAAGCGATAGAGAGTAGAGGGGAGTAGTTACCTTAGTGTGACGCAATACCGGCGACAACACCTCCACCATGCATTAACCCACCTCCATTTCATTTACCATACCTAATCAATAAATTAACCCACATCCATCTCATTTACCATACCTAATCAATAAATTAACCCACATTAGTAAATAATCAACTCACATCAGTAAACCAAAACAAGCTCAAGCATGAAACTAAATTGAGTCCAGGGAGGAGGAAGCCCCAAACCACTGGGCCTCAAACTGATAAACTGAAGATCAAAGTGACAACAGTTAGCAATTCATTAGAGCTCAAATATGAACCAATTATCAATTCAATTTCAGCATAAGACTATTGACATTATTGAGCAATTCAACAGAGCATACAAATACCAATTTACAATACCTCCCAGTGCTAGGCACAGAGCATACAAATATTCCTATGCACAACTAGCAGCACCAGCAGTCACACCCGAACACAACCCCATTCCCCACCTCCTGATCCATCCATCCATCCAGCCTGCCAGCAGTCACAAAGGGCAAGACAGCAAGACAACAAGGCCAAGGGTGTCCAAACCGACCATCAACTGACAAGGTAGCTCACATTGCAGCTCGGTTCACATGAATACCAATAGCACAAACCAATAGGTGATAGATCTGTTTTACCTCGATGTCACCGATGTCGGTGGTGAGGTAGCCGAGGCCGAGGCCGGTGGAGAGGTAGCTAGGGGGAGGTCGGTGGAGAGGTAGCTGGGGTCGCGCACGTCGGGAGGAGGAGAAAGAGGGGAAGGCAGTGTCACCGTAGTTGTGGCACGATAGTGACACTGCACAAGGCACTCTTATCAAACGAATGTCTTGTGCAGTGAACCGTGGTGTCACAACCGGTGGCGACGGGAAGAAGGGCGGTGGCATCGAGGTCGGGGGCACTCAGGTGGGGAGGGGAACTGATGAGAGTAAGGGCGCTGGGGAGTGACGAGTTAGGGCGCAAACCCTAGCGGGCTCCTACTAATAAAGAGTGATACTTATCACTGACGGTTCCATAATAGAACCGTCCGTGATATAGTCTCATATCACAGACGGTTATATTATGGAACCATCTGTGATATGAGACCATATCACGGACGGTTCTATTATGGAACTGTCTGTGATATGGTTGTTCTCAAGTTCTATGTTTGAGCATATTATCATGTATACATTTACATGACATGAAGAAACTACATATTTATATGTCAATTTTGTCATTTAAATACTGCTGAAAATACCTTGAAAGTAGATTTTTTTTTTCATTTTGGAATTTACATATAGCCAAACAGCGTGGCTAGTCGCTTCTTACAAAGATTAAAAAAGTATAAACCTAAATAAACAAAGTTTTTCTAGTGGCGGAGGTAGGCTACTATCTCCGTCTTCAAAACTTCATAGGCGGCGATGTCGGCATCGGACGATTCGTGATCATGAGCGAACAAAGTCCGAAATGCGTCCACCTGCTGACGCGCTCGTTCGAGTGTCCCCCAAAGACCCTCAAACTATTGAATTAAGAAGAATTGAGCCCATAGGCTCTCTTCCCTTGCTTGAGGGGTCTCGGCATGGTCGACTCGGTCGCCTGTCGCCTCGATTAAGCAGTCCAAGTGACGGCAAGCCTTCTGGAGACGTGCAATATTGTTGTGGAGGACCACGTCGATGATGTGGTACACTCGTCGAAAGTGGGAGATCAACTGGTAGACGCGGCGGAGGGGGATGTCAATACGGTGGAAGGTGGCCGTCACCTGCTCCGGCAAATCCTCGGTTAGAGGAGTGAGGACACTGTTAAAATAGTGTCCTTCCGCAGCGTCCGCCAACGTATGGCTAGAGAGGTGCTCGTACATTATGGCCAGGTAGGCCATCAATGCCGGCGACAAGAAAACAGAAGAGGGAGCCATTTCTACTTTAGAAGTATGTATAGTAGAGTTATATGTGGGGATGATAATCTTCGATGACGGATGATCCTTTTTATAAAACAAGGAATAAATTCAGCGCGTGAGATGAAGAGACGTACCGGGGAGCCAAAATGGCATTGAAGCGGCATTGATGCGACGAAGAGACGCATCAGCGATGAAGAAAATCATCGGGCGACGAAAAAACTCACCGGGGAGCTGTAGCGGTATTATCACAGACGGTTATAATTAAAAACCGTCTGTGAAGTCTAAAATTATCACAGACGATTCGTGTTCAGAACCGTCTGTGATACTTTACGGACGATTTTCAATATGAACCATCTGTGATATTACTTCTTCACAGACGGTTTTTAGCGCAGCCAGTAACATAGACGGTCTCTAAACCAAAACCGTCTGTGATTGCATATAATACAGACGGTTTTGGTCAACCGTCTGTGATGAGGCGTCCAGTATTAGCCTTTTTGTAGTAGTGATCATCTATGCTAGGAGAGTCGAGGTAAAACAAAGAACTCAAATCAGTTCTCTCTCCATAAAAGGGCTCTGACTCCTTGAAAGTCACATCCAAACACACAAACGTGCGTCATTCAGAAGGGCTCCAACACTTATATCCCTTCTGTCCAAAAGAGTATCCTAGGAAGATGCACTTAACAACCTAAGGATCCAGCTTTTCCACCAAGGGTCTGTGATCTCGAACGAAGCATGTACATCCAAATACTTTTGGAGGGACGATGAACTCATTTTTTCCTTTCAAGATCTCACATGGAGTCTTCATTCCAAGTATTCTTGATGGTATACGATTGATGAGGTATGTTGCAGTCATAACTGCTTCACTCCACAAAAATTTAGGCACATTCATAGTATACATGAGTGACTGGGCTACCTCCAAGAGATGACGATTTTTTCTTTCAGCCACTCCATTCTGAGGGGGTGTATCTAGACATGAGCTTTGATGTAAGATTCGTTCGGCTGATAAGAAGGCATCAAATTCCTTATTTACATACTCTGTTCCATTATTTGTTCTTATAATCTAGACATGGGTATTGAATTGATTCTTGACATACGCATAGAAGTCTTGGAAGCATTTTAGCACCTCTGTTTTGTGTTTTATAATATAAATCTAAGTCATACGAGTGTGGCAATCAATAAAGGTAACAAAATATTGCATGCCACTAGCAGAGACAACAGGAGATGTCCATACATCAGAGTGCACAAGTACAAAGGGGGACACACTGCGGAGTCCCTTATTTACATATGAGGATCTAATGTGCTTTCCAAATTCACATGCAACACACATTAGTTTACTCCTGTCCACTTTGTTCATTACATCAGGAAATACCTTACTCATAGTTTCAAAAGATATATGTCCCAGTCGATAATGCATAAGAATCACCCTAGCCTCCTCTTCACTTGACGTCGCCACCAAAGCAGTACATATCCCAACATCTCCCTCCCTTGGATCCAAGTACCACAACCCATTACTCCTGACACCAGTCCCAAGCTTTCTGCCATTCTGTCTCTCCTGAAAAAGATAAGTTTCTCGATCAAATATAACCCGACAATCCAAATGATCAACCAATGAACTTATTGAGAGCAAATTGACTGGAAATGATGGAACATGTAAAACCCGATTAGGCTTGCGGGGATGGGAACAGTTACGGCTCAAGTGACCCGTCTCACCACAATCAAAACAATCTCTTGTTTCAGTTACTGCAAAGGCAGGACGAGTAACTGGCAATGCAATGTTTGTCATCACCTTTAATCTAGTCTCTTCTTGAGCAATAGCAGCAATTGCTTCCTCAAGTGTAGGAAGAGTAAGCTAGTGAAAGATAGTAGCTCGCCTTCCATCAAATCTTGGATTTAGCCCTTTCAAAAATTCAATCACTTGCCTGCGTTCAATCCACTTCTTAACAGTGGATATGCAATCTGCATGAGGCAACTCTAGAGGATCGTAGTGATCTAGATCAACCCACAATCACTGTAATTCAACAACATACTCCATCACGGGGCTCTCCCCTGTCTCAGATCACTAACTCTCTCCTGTGTCTCAACCATCAACATCATATTTCCTGCTCCCGAGTACAACTTTGATAGAGTTTTCCATACCCCAGCTGCATTTGAGATGGTCTCGACAGCTGCAGCAATAGTCGGAGACACTGAGCTCAACAGCCACGCCACCACTAGTGAGTTGGTAGTACTCCAAGTTCATCATTCTGCACCCTTCTTGTCCACCGGTTCAATTGATTCTCCTTTGATGAAGCTCTCTAGCCCTTTTGTCCTTAAAATCAACAATGCCCTCCGTGACCAACTCAAGTAATTTCTCATACCTTCCACCTTTACATTATTCGACATCAATTCTATTTTCTGCATCATCTCATCATAAGGGACAATTACCTTGCCTGAGGACGATGACCCACCCATCTTCTCTGTAAGAAGTTGTGCCAACTTCTCGAGCACATGCTGCAGTCCTTGATTCTCCCCATAGCTCACTCCGGCAGCACTTTTGCTCCTCACAACAAACAAAGAATAGGCCTTCCTCCTCACAGCACTCTCGCTTCTCCCCTTCTTCTACTGAAACAAAGCTTCCTCCTCAGCACGCTCGCTTCTCCCCTTCTTCTACCGAACCCCTTCTTCACCGCGCGCCGCAAGTCCCTTCCTCCTCCTCCCGCGTGCGAGCTCAGGGAACCTCCTCTTCTCCGCGCGCCGCAGCGAGCTCAGGGGCTCTTCTCCACGCGCCGCCGCAAGCTCAGGGGCCACTGACGCCTTCAGTCCCTTCCTTCTCCTCCCGTGTGCGAGCTCAAGGCGAGCTCTCTCGCCCTCCTCTTCCCCGCGCGCCGCTGTGAGCTCAGGACGCTTTCGGTCCCTTCCACCTCCTCCCGCGTGCGAGCTCAGGGCCGCCTCTCCGCCGCAAGCTCAGGCGCCGCCTCCCTGCCTTCCGTCTCCACCAGGACCGGGCACCACCACCAGCACCAGGCACCGCCGCCACAGCGTCTAGGGTTAGGGCACAGGTGAGGGCTATGATACCCTGTAGTTTTGGTGTATGTTTTCTTTTGTATTCACTATTGCTCACTTGGTATATACATACACATTATATGGGTCACATGGGCCGGCCGGTATATGGCCCATGTACTCAACATTAACACATCTACTGCAAAAGCAAATAGCAATGACAAGGCAGGATTGGCAAGGCTGCAATGTTAACTTCTTCCATGGCTTAGCAGGATTGGCAAGGCAGCAGCTCTTCTAAGAGCAGTCTGTGAGCTCTCCATCAGTCCATCTTAATCCTCAGGGTTCTAACACAAGAAGACATCAACAGCATCACATGTGACGACATCAAAGACAAACTGTTAATAACATTGTTATTTTTACAAAGATCAAAGAATCAGACCTTCAGCAGGGAATCCAGCCACTTAAACCGATGACAGCGCTGAGGGTGATCGGGTACGCAATGCCACTTGTGAATATCCCACAAGCATAGCACGCAGCAGAGTGGAGGGCGGTGGCAGCACCCATGCTGAAACAGCCTATCCCAAGCCTCACTGAAATTGCTTTTTTTTTTTCAAAATTACTAAGGTGACTAATGAATCTTTTATTTCCCCTCTCCTTGCTTCGCTGGACAGCGCGACAACTGAGTTCCTTCACCGTGGGCAAAATTTTCCTTTAGCTCGCACCTCGTGTTTTGATTCCTGTAAAATGTATCAATCCTTCCTATGTTCCAAACGCACAAATAGTGTTCCTTTTCTTTGGAAATCTCCACTTCTACATTGTTTTTCCCCCTCAATCCAAATGGAGCAACTTCTTCCTTTCTCACAGGGAATACGTCTGAATTCTGATAGTTAAAGTGATCCGAATTGTGTTGTATTCATGTCGGACACGACGTTGACTGGTGCTAGATGTGGTGCTGAGGGATGCAACCGACTCTAACTTAGCTTCCTTCTAATTTAAGATGCTGAGTGGCGCAACCATCCGATTATTTTGCATCATTCCCTGCAAAATAAAGAGAGATATTTGAGGCCACCATTGCCTCAAGAAAGAATAATGCCGTCTAATTAAAGACTCCAAATCCTCCTGCCGGTTGCAGTTGCACGATCTCACCAGAAAATTCTCGAGTAAAACTGCCTCCCTAGTTTCTTTCGCTTCGCTCCTCCTATCCTCTTTTCTGATGACAGCTTGCAGTTGCAGCGACGCATGGCGGACGCGGAGCCGCAAACTGTTTCCGGTCTTTCCGGATGCAGATTCAGCCGTGGGGCTGTGCACTTTGTGCTTCCACAGGTTTCCAGAGTTAGCCTACACACGACAGGAGAGCAAGCCTGCCTCTACTTGCAGCAGCAGCTAGCTTTTGCAAACACACCATGAGCTATGGTTCTGCGGCCTAGGCGAATCCGGATCTTATGTATATACTATACCAGTCTATAATCATGCTAGTGTACACAGTGTCAATATTGATGAACATCATTTCATATATAACAAATTTAAAGATAAACATGCTAAGTTTGTTAAATAAACAATTGTTGTGACCTTATGATCGAGTTTATATTTATTCAGCCTCGCAGGGCTTAAGCACTAAATAAAGATAACAGCAGCGGAACAGAAAAAACTTCAGCGGAACTAATCGACTTGCCACAGGCAACCGACGGAAACAAGACCTAACGATAACCTCCTCGAAGTATTGCTCCTACAGAAAGGTTGTAGACTCTTCCTCTTCGTTAACTGAGTGATGATTATTGTAAGAGTGAGTATATGGAGTACGCAGCAAGTTGAACCACAAAAATTCAAATATATATGATGACTCATTCCAAAGGATATGACTTGTAAGGTTGTTTTTTTTTATAAAGAGATATTTCAATTGAATAGAATATGTATAGATAAAAAAGCAATGAGTAATACGACAATAATATGTAAAAAAAGAATTTGAACACAAAGCTTGCACATAGCTAGTCCATTTCATTCACATAGCCATCCTTCGCAGTTTTTATTTTTGAATACTACCCCTTGTGTGAAATCCCGAGTATGTCCACGACCGCGGACAAGTGTAAGAACCCGACAACTTAAACTAATCTAAACGACGATACTCGGTAATTAGCAGTAAATGAAAACAAGAACAAAACATAACTACAGATGAATATCGAACACATCGCCAAACAAATACATACAAGATATATTCTCAAAGGTTCATCAACAGAATTTACAACATGAACTATTATAGCAAAATTACATCATCGATATAACTCAGAGACAAGTACAAGAATCCAGTACAAACAGACATCCAACATTAATACAACCTCTGAGATAAGTTATAATAAGAATTCATCGCAAGCGAAATTAAAACATTAATACAAACTCGAAATTAATTATACAAACTCTTTACATCAAAGATTAAATAAATAAGTACAGCTTTGAGTACATTACAAAAGAAAGATAAAATCTTGCATGCATATCACTGAAGCTTTCCTTGCATCCTTATCCGTATATTGTCAGCCCGTCGAACCCATTCCTCAGCAAATCCGAAACCCTGCCCACATTTCCATCAACCGCCAACAACCAAAAGATCGACACAAAACCAAAAGCGATAAAGAAGAGTTAGAGTATAAATGGATTGCCATCAGATTGCATAGAGATCATCGAGGTTCCCAGACCGACCTAGGTCAGTTAGCACCATCTCACTTCGGTAGGTCTCATCACCCGACAGTTATAGAAAATCCGACACCCACATTATACCGACTTACCATCAACGCAGAAAATCCGTCAAATAGTGCATTATAGACCATTGGTCCATAGCTATTACCTAGCTCAACAGTAACATTAGAGGGTGAAATGGATGAGAGGGGCAAAGTTGGTATGAATAGGCCAAGGGAGAGAGCATAGCCGAAATGCCTCTCTGCCTTAAGCCCTCCTCCCCCACAAAGTCCTCATTCATTCACAACCAGAGCAAGTCAAAGCCTCTCAAGCATTCAGCTCATAGCCAAGAGAACACCCACAGTCAGTCGAGAGAGCAAAACCACCAAGACCAAACAAGCCAAAAGCTAGCACAACCAGAACTAGTAAGCCAAGGCCACCACATGCAAGCCCAAGCAAGCTCACTGCCAAGCAAAGCAAGCCACACCTCACAACAACCACACCACTACCTCAACGAACAAACCCACCATAGAGAGGTAGTGAAAGAGGAGGGGAGCTCAAAGGAGATGGGGAAGACGATGAAGCGGGAACAACAAGCGACAACCAGAACCGACAACAACAACCAAGGACCACACCAAACCAACAAGGGCAAGGAGGACCAGAAGCGACCAAAGGGAGCACTGGAGGGCACAATCATCATTGCCATTCCATCCACAAACCGACCAAGCCAACCAAGGTAGCCCACCATTCACCCCCACTGTCATTTTATCCAATAAGAACCACCCCGTATGAATTAAAATGTTTCACTAGGGGCATGCCTCAATCACCATATCATCACTAAATCCATCACAGAGCAAGGGGGGAGGGGACGAGATAGGGCGTAGAGAGGGGAGTAGTCTACCTAGATAGCACCACCGCCGGCACCGCTATGTGCGCCCGATGGCCTCGCACTCCTCGGCGTGCGGGAGGCCTCGAGCCCCACCGTAACTAGCCACAGCAGCCACCCCATCACCTTCTTCATGCATACATGAACATCAATCAACCCACATCAGAAAAACGAAATCGAACTCAAACCATAAGAACCGAAGCAGCAGAAAAGGAAAACAAAATGGGAAAAATCCAAAACCGAGGGAAGAAGAAGCCTCCTAGCCTCCACCCACACAAAACCGAAGCCTCAGCGCGTGAGTGGGCCAAGCACGGGCGCTGGCGGGCGCGCATGGCCGCAGAGGCGTAGGCCGAGCTGGGCAAGCCGGAGGCGAGCGACACAGTCTGAGCACAGGGAGGTGCGTCGGTGGCCGAAGGCGCGGTGCAAGCTGAGCCGCACGAGCGCAGGCCGAGCCGCACAAGCGCAAGGAGAGCCACGCAAGCCAGGTAGCCAAGGCATGGGTGGGCCGAGCCAGGGAAGCACGGGAGGGCCGGGTAGAGGCACACGCGTGCGGGAGGACCGAGTCGTAGGGAGGCGAGCAGGGGCGTGCACTGGCAGCCGGAGGCGCAAGCCGAGCCAGGGCCAAAGGGAGGTGGCACTAAAAAAAGTGTCAGGGAGAAAGAGAAATCGGGAAGTGAGGGTAGGAAAATAAGGAAGAAGAATGGAAGCCTAGTGCATTTGGCAGAATGGGATAAGGAAGAGAGAGAAAATGAGTAAAGAAAAAGGGAATAAGTAAAGAGAATTAAGGATTAAGAAAAAGGGGCATAGAGAGGTAACTTCTTTGGGGGGGGGGGTAACAGTAGATTTAACAATAGAAATGAGCACCAGTGTTAATAGGTGTCGGCACTGTGAATTTGTTGGACCAAACAAATTTGTGAATCGCGTGAGCAATAGCCCGACCGTTAGAAAATAAAAAAGGGAAAAAGTGTAAAATTAATCTAAGACTTGTTAAATAAATTAAGTCACTGGTAGAACTCCATAAATTAGTCAAATAATCTGATACGCTAAAAATGATTTAATCATGATAGAATAATTAAATTAAACAACCTCGGTAAATATCACCCATAAAACGAACTAGCTGTAATTGTTAGTAATCTAACGCCAAGACTTTAATTTATTTAGAAAATTAATTAAATACATACACACCTGAGTAAAATCAATTAGGCATATTTGCACGAGTGAATAGACCTAGTTGCATGCGGATATGTGTAGTATTTCATTTTCGTGCAATAGAACTAGAGTAGGCAACCTTGATCCTAGAGCTGACAGACGGTAGAACAACCGCAATTGGGGGTGCTAACCTAACGGGGATCCGAAAAATATTATTAAATTAAAATCTGATGAAAAGGAAGATCAACTGATTAACATACAACTAGTAGCACAAAAACAACTAAGTATTTATTTATTATTCGCATCTGCCGTATAACTGCAAAGGACGAACCAACGCAGGTAGGTGCATCTGATCCAGAATACATTGACGTAGATCTTTACTACGAATACAAAGGGAAGCCTATCTTTTGAACATCAACCTAGTTATATTAAATGTAAAAGTTATATTGCTGTATCATATATGTATGTGCATTAAAACAATGTCTCAAAACCAAATCGGATAAAAGAGATAAAGAGAAAAGAGATGAGAAATAAGAAATGAGAAAAGAGCAGTCCAGTTGAGAGGAGCAGCTGGGCTGTAAAAGAAATATTAGGCTAGTAAAGGGGGCCCGTGGCAGGAAAGAGAAGAGGGAAGAGGTGGGACCCTTTACATATGGTTAATATATAAGGACCAACAAAACTCTCACCCGGATAAGGGGCCGTATTTAAGTGCCAACATTTTCCATTTCGGCGGGCAGAAAATGCTACCTTGTTACGTGGCTATACTCTCCACATCGCATAAGTAATATTGCATGTGTGAGTTATAGAGGAACCCAGGACCGGTAGGAAGAGTCTGGAAGTAGGGGATCCAAGGCACTATAGTATCGCAAGGTGGAGTGTTGGGTGCGGGGATGACCGGCCCGGCCAACATTATTGGAACTTAGTGGAGGACTGGGTGAGCGCCCCAGGACACTGACGAAAAGTAATGGGTGGAGACTTAATCACGTAACCTAGAAAACGTTCTGTATTCTAAACTCGAAACCGCATCAATAGAAATACAGGAGACCCAGCGTAAAGAGAGCTCAGAGTAGCTATGGGTAAAGTGGTACAAAGCCTACGCAGTGCTAGAGAAAATCATGAATTCATGCATATCTCCTTGATTGGAGTCTACGGTGACCGCTAGGGATTTATCTTCTTACTTGGTGACAAGTAGTCTTTTCATAATTAAAATTTGCCACGTAAATCTTGGTAAATTATTTTCCAGAAAAAGAGATGAGCTAGAAAAATATGATAACAAACAAAGAAAAATCATATAGTGCATATTTGCTAATAAATGCTTGCTGAGTACAGTAGTACTCATCTTTGCCATTATTCTCCTTTGTTAGATCCTAGTCTGACCGAGAACTATCTCAAGTGGGATGAAGGACACGCAGGTGCCGAGGAAACCGCAGGAGGTGATGGCGCTTACTGCGAGGACCAGGGCGAGGTGGATCCCTTATTCGGCGAGTGGGACGAGTAGATGGCCGGTGGAGCAGGGCAGGCAAGCGAGGGGAATTATTTTCCCGTTGTAATTAAATAATTGTATTAAAGACCATAGCCTTACGTGGCTAACTGCTGTAATAAAGTACAATTTCTATCTTATTGTTCTGCTGCATTAACTTTGCTAAGGCTTACTATTCATCGAAGCGGTGTCCTACAGAGCATACGAATAGTAATCCGTATGCTAATAAAATAGAAATTGTTGCCTTGCCAATGCGTTAGGGCCACGCTAATAAAATAGAAACTGCTGCAGAACTTAAGTATGTTTTTCTCACTTGCTATATCGCACTAAGTACAGTACTAATTCTTGTCTCCATATCAATTTCTATTCCAGTCTCGTCTCAAAAGTATTATGTTAAAAAGCTCATATTTCTTAAAGTGACACCAATACTAACATAGAACCATCCCTTTTTGCAGGATGACTAGGTTCAGTGTTCCATCTGAGAGAGTGCGGGGTGGGGGGGGCATGTGCTTTGTCATAGGATTTGTGTTGCTAGCTCATGCTGGCAAGTTGTCAGGCTAGCATCTCGACCTAGGATAAGTGATTTGAAAATTAGGTATTATCGTAAGATAGACTTTAGTGCCTGGGACTAGAGGTATGGAGTAGAATTCTGGCATGGAACTGCTTTTCCACTTTTGGATAAGTATGGACCATACATATAGAATTCCTTACCTTTTCATCTGTATAACTAGAAAGACTTGTCAGCACTCTAAATAAAACAAATGTGATGAAAGAAAACAAGTAAAGGCTGACGGCGTAAAAATGTGACTTAACTCAATTCTAAATACTAGATTTCCCAAACGAGTGGTTCGTGGCGCTCCCGAGCGCGTAGCTTGGGCGTACCCAAGAGCGAAATCCTGGATGTACTGAGGAATGAACCCTGAGCAGTCCCAAATATGTGGTTTGGGTGGACTCGAGCCAGATCTTGAGCGTACCTAAGCGCGTGGATCTAGGGTAGTATATGTCGCACTCAAAGGAAAGCTCTGAGCAGTCCCAAACCTGTGGATTTGGGCGGTCTCTAGAACAGGATCTCGAGCGTGACTGAGCACGAGACTCAGATAGTGTAGGATTTGGATCTTTTTGCCTCTCATTGTTTCTTGGTGTTATTCGTTCACTGTGTATGGCCTAACACAACTCACCCAAGGGTAAATCTCTGCCAGATAAATATGATATCTTCTTCTCTACAACAAATCACTGTTGAAAAAGAAAGGATTAGTATAACCAACAGAAAAGACTCCTCGAATAAAATACTACAAGAACGACTGCTAATGCAAATTAACACCTCCCCCATCGGATGGAAGGTCAAGGAAACGAGGAACGAGGAACGAGGATTGGGACTAAGGCTAGGACTTTTACCGCAGGCTTAGTCATTAGAAAATCCACCTGTAGATCTTCAAGGGACAGCACTCGGCCAATCCTGAACTACCACAATACCAGAAGCCAGCCACCCGACAACCACCGGAGCAACAGATCCGCTAGGAGTAATGGAAGATGTACTTAGATACTAAAAGAAGCCCAAGAAAATCGAAACCATTTCATGGAAGCTCTATTAATCTGAGTAGCACCTACCACCTTTCAGCCAGCATGACGCAAGTGACTGGCTAGTAGAAATAGAAAAGAAACTTGACACCGTAGGGTGCTTAGGCATAGAAAAGGTTCGGTATGCATCACACGAACTGACTGGACCAACAACTACTTGGTGGCTCAACTACAACCGCAACCGTGTCAATGAGCAACCAATCACTTGGGTTGAATTTATGTTGCATTTCTCAGAAACCCATGTGCCCATAGGAAGAATGGAACTTAAGAAGCAGGAGTTTAGAGCCTTGACCCAAGGAGGAAAAAAGATGACAGAATATCTCAACCAATTCAACAAACTTTCCCGCTATGCTCCAACTGATATAGACACCAAAGAAAAGATGCTCCTATCCATCCATAAAATCGCCGAATTTCAAGACTTGGTCAATAGGGCCATCATTCTAGAAAATGAGCACTCCAATCTAACCGAAGAGTGAAGGAAGAAAACCAAAACAGACCACCGCCCACCACCTACTCATAGGCCTCGTCCCCACATATAGCAACAACCACCACCTTGATACGGACCAACCAGGCCAAGACCCTTTAACCCATCCTTCCAGAGACCCACAGCCCAACAGCAGCCAGTTGCAATATCACTGAGATGCATGAAGTGTGGAGGAAGCCACCTGACGAAAGATTGCCTGAGAGGCACAAATGCATGTTTCCATTGCGGGAAGCCTGGACATCGTAAAGTCGAATGCCCCCACCTGTAGAGGACATCTGAACCCTACCGCAACCATCGTTTATGCCAAGACTACCTGCCCTAGCTCCACTGCAGATCAATCGCCTAAATCAGCCCAGAGGCAACCAACCCGTCATGGGAGGAGCTGGAAGAGGTGGACCAACACGCCTGGCCCACATGACCACAGAGCAGATTCAAGTAGCCACAGATGTGGTCACGAGTAAGCTGTTAATTCTACCATCTATGGGTGCTATTCTGTTTGACCCTGGAGCGACTCACTCATTTATATCTCGTAAGTTCCTAGCAGAACATGATCTAACAACCAACCCACTAGAAAAATCTATGGGGGTTAACACACCTGCTGGAACAATAGAAGTGATGTCAATTAGAAAGAAATAGGCTATCATAATTCACAATACCAAGTTCCTAGCAGACCTGTTTGTAATCAATCTAAGTGGCCTAGAAGTAATTCTGGGTATGGATTGGTTATCCGCCCACGGGGTAAATATAGATTACGAATCCAAACAAGCCTCAATTAGAAAGCCCGACGAGACACGATTGCAATATCTTAGAATCAAAACCCGACAGAAATCATCTGATCCTAGCCTGACCAACCTTCTAGCAAAGGAAGTAAAAGACATACCAATAGTAAGAGACTTTCCAGATGTATTCTCTGAGGAATTACCCGGTATGCCCCTAGATAGGGAAGTAGAATTTAACATCAACTTAACTCCGGGAACCATGCCAATCTCCAAAAGGCCCTACAGAATGAATGCAAGGGAATTGATAGAACTGAAAAAGCAATTAGATGAACTTGAAGCCAAGGATTTTATTAGGGAAAGTATTTCACCTTGGGGATCCCCGGTATTGTTTGCAAAGAAGAAAGACAGAGGAGTAAGGTTATGCACAGATTACCGGGAGTCGAATAACGTTACCATAAAGAATAAATATCCGTTACCCATAATAGATGACCTATTTGACCAACTAAAAGGAGCACGTGTATTTTCAAAAATTGATTTAAGATCCGGATACCATCAGATCAGAGTCAACCCCACAGACATTGATAAGACAATTTTTTTCTCTCGGTATGGGCACCATGAGTATACCGTAGTTCCCTTCGGAATGACCAATGCCCCTATCGTAGTCATGAATCTAATGAATAAATTATTCATAAAGTATCTGAAGAAATTCATTGTTGTCTTCATCGACGACATCCTGATCTATTCTAAAAGTGAGGAAGAACATTTGTAGCACCTCACTATCGCCATGGAGATCCTCCGGGAAAAACCAGTTTTTTTTGCCAAATTCAGTAAATGTGAATTCTGGCTTGACCAAGTATCATTCTTAGGACATATTATATCTGGGAGAGGAATAGAAGTATATTCTTCCAAAATTGAAACTGTCACATCATGGAAGCGTCCAACGAATACCACAAGAATTTAGAGTTTCCTGGGATTCACAAGATACTACCAAAGGTTCATAAAAGGATTTTCTCAAATCACCTCACCTCTCACGAAGCTCCTGAAGAAAGACGCGAAGTATGTATGGACAGAAGTATGTGAGAAGAGTTTCTAGGAGTTAAAGCAGCGCTTAACCACAACACCTATCCTAGCGCTACCTAAAGATGGAATTGACTATGTGGTATATTGTGATGTCTCAAAATATGGACTGGGATGTGTGTTAATGCAGGAGGAGAAGGTCATCGCATATTCTTTGAGACAATTGAGGCCTCACGAGATGAATTATCTTATTCATGATCTCGAATTGGGAGCCGTAGTGTTTGTCCTGAAGATCTGGAGACATTATCTCTGGATCTAAGTGCACATTGTACAACGACCATAAAAGCCTCAAATACATCTTTACCCAGAAAGAGCTGAATATGAGGCAAAGAAGGTGGTTAGAATTAATCAAAGATTACGATCTAACCATGAATTACCATCCCGGAGAAGCCAATGTGGTAGCCGATGCCCTTAGCAAAAAATCTCAATGCCATCACATTTCTGCGGAAAGTCACACAATTGACCTAATTCAAGTCTTGGCCAAAATAAGGATATAAGTGAAGACTACTACCTCCGTAGCTAATATCTCAGCCATGATATTTCATCCTACTCTTCGTGACCAAATACAAGAACAACTCTTAGATCCCTTCATCACAGAAGAAATCCAAAGGATTAAGTCAGGCCAACCCTCGGAATTCAATATAGATGATTCCGGAGTCATATGGCGACAAGCACGGATCTGCGTTCCCGACCACCAACAAATCAAAGAGGCCATTCTACACAAAGCCCATGACACCCAGTACACAATTCATCCGGGCAGCACAAAAATGTATAGGGATTTAAGATGAAACTTTTGGTGGGCAAATATGAAAAGAAAAATAGCGGAATACGTGAGTCAGTGTGATACATGTCAAAAGGTTAAGGCTGAACACCAACGTCCAGCAGGATTATTAAAGCCCTTAGAAATACCTGAATGGAAATGGGTGGACATCTGTATGGATTTCATAATGGGATAGGGAGTAGAGAGGGGAGTAGTCTACCTTGGCAAAGACCACTGCTTACATCACACGCCAGCATTCGACAACAAGACTCCCGGCAAAGGGAGGCCTCGAGCCCCATCGTAACTAGCCATAGCAGCCACCCCATCACCTTCTTCATGCATACATGAACATCAATCAACCCACATCAGAAAAACGAAATCGAACTCAAACCATAAGAACCGAACACAAAATAGGAAAAATCCAAAACTGAGGGAAGAAGAAGCCCCCCGGCCTCTACCCACACAAAATCGAAGCCTCAACCATGAAAGGGCTAAGCATAAGGCCAAGGGGTGTGGGAGGCCTAACGAGGGAGGCACGCTATGGTCGAGGCGCGGCGCAAGCTGAGCCGCACAAGTGCAGTCCAAGCCGTAAGGTCGCAGGGAGAGCCACGCTGCCAAAGTGCTGCACCCAAGGCCGAGCTAGGGAAGCACGGAGGGCGGGCAGAGGGCGATGCAAGACGGGAGGACCGAGTCAGGGAGGCGAGCAGGGCGCTGCTTTACAGACGGAGGCATAGGCCGAGCTAGGGCCAAAGGGAGGTGGTGCTGAAAAAAGTGCTTGGAAGAAAGAGAAATCGGGAAGTGAGGGTAGGAAAAGAAGGAAGAAGAATGGAAGCCTGGTGCATATGGCAGAAAGGGATAAGGAAGAGAGAGAAAGTGAGTAAAGAAAAAGGGGTTAGGTAAAGAGATTAAGGATTAAGAAAAAGGGGCAGAGAGAGATAAATTCTAGTGGGGGGAAGTAGCAGTAGATTTAACTATAGAAATGGGCACCAGTATTAACAGGTGTCGGCACTGTGAATTTGTTGGACCAAACAAATTTGTGAATCGCGTGAGAATAATTAGTAGTAGCCCGACCGTTAGAAAATAAAAAGGGAAAAGGTGTAAAATTAATTTGAGACTTGTTAAATAAATTAAGTCACCGGTAGAACTCCATAAATTAGTTAAATAATTTGATACGTTAGAAATAATTTAATCGTGATAGAATAATTAAATTAAACAACCACGGTAAATATCACCCCTAAAACGAACCGGTCAGAATCTGTTAGTAATGAGCGCGCACCACAAATTTATTTAGAAAATTAATTAAATACATACACACCTGAGTAAAATCAATTAGGTATATTTGCACGAGTAAAATTGAATAGACCTAGTTGCATGCGGATACGTGTAGTATTTTGTTTTAGTGCGATAGAATGAGAGTAGGCAACCTCGGTCCTAGAGCTGACAGACCGTAGAACAACCGCAGTTGGGGAGTGCTAACCTAATAGGGATCCGAAAAATGTTATTAAATTAAAATTTGCTGAAAAAGAAGATCAACTGATTAACATACGCCTAGTAGCACCAAAAACAGCTATTTATTTATTTATTGCTCGTGTCTGCCGTATAATTGTAGAGGACAAACCAACGCAGGTAGGTCCATCTGATCCAGAATACGCTGACGCAAATCTTTACTACGAATACGAAGGCAACCCTATCTCTTGAACATCAACTTAGTTATATTTAATGTGAAAGTTATATTACTGTATCATATATGTATGTGCATTAAAACTATGTCTCCAAACCAAATCAGATAAAAGAGATAAAGAGAAAAGAGATGAGAAAAGAGTAGTCCAGCTGAGAGGAGCAACTAGGCTGTAAGAGAAATATTAGGCTGGTAAAGGGGGCCTGTGGCAAGAAAGAGAAGAGGGAAGAGGTGAGACCTTTTACATAAGGTTAATATATAAGGACCAACAAAACTCTCACCTGGATAAGGGGCTGTATTTAAGTGCCAACTATTTTTCTATTTCGGCGGGTAGAAATGCTACATTGTTACATGGCTATACTCTCCACATCACGTACGTAATATTGCCTGTGTGAGTTATGGAGTAACCCAGGACTAGTAGGAAGAGTCCGGAAGTGGGGGATCCAAGGCGCTATAGTACCACAAGATGGAGTGTTGGGTGCAGAGATGACTGCCCCGACCAATATTACTGAAACTCGGTGAATGACTAGGTGAGCGCCCTAGGACACCGATGGAAAGTAATGTGTGGAGACTTAATCATGTAACCTAGAAAACGTTCTGTATTCTGAACTCGAAACCGCATCAAAGAAAATGCAGGAGACCTAGCATAAAAAGAGTTCAGAGTAGCTATGGGTAAAGTGGTACAAAGCCTGCGTAGTGCTAGAGAAAATCATGAATTCGTGCCTATCTCCTGGATTGGAGTCTACGGTGACCGCTAGGAGTTTATCTTCTTACCAAGTAACAAGTAGTATTTTCAGAATTAAAACTTGCTACGTAAATCTTGGTAAATTATTTTCCAGAAAAAGAGATGAGCTAGAAAATGTGATAACGAATAGAGAAGAATCATATAGTGCATCTTTGCTAATAAATGCTTGCTGAGTACACTAGTACTTATCCTTGCGATTATTCTCCTTTGTTAGATCCTAGTCCGGCCAGGAACTATCCCGAGTGGGATGAAGAACACGCAGGTGCCGAGGAGACCACAGGAGACGATGGCGTTTACTACGGGGACCAGGGCTAGGTGGACCCCTTATTCGGCGAGTGGGACGAGTAGATGGTCGGTGGAGCAAGGCAGGCAAACGAGGGGAATTCTTTTTCCGTTGTAATTAAATAATTGTATTAAAGACCATAGCTTTGCGTGGCTAACTGTTGTAATAAAGTGCAGTTTCTATCTTATTGTTCTGCTGTATTAACTTTGATAAGGCTTACTATTCGTCAGAGCGGTGTCCTACCGGGCAGACAAATAGTTATCCGTATGCTTAAGTGTGATTACCCTCCGGGGTAATAACACGGGGCGCTGCAACAATGCTATTTAAATATATTTGATTAACACTCTGTAGAGGTTGTACAACTTTTCCCACAAGATATGACCAACGACATGGTTGTGACACGTTTCCATGGACATATGACCTGGAGGATCATAAAAGCATTTTAGAGACTTTACCCCAGCAATTAGCTCTCCCGGTGACTTTCCTACACCTTTATTCTATACACAGGGAATATCACAGCACAGTGAACATGCGTAAGGGTACACCGTTGGATTTCAAAAAGAGAACCACCCATGATGTGGATCATACACAACACAACACACCGCACCCCCACCCTACACTCAGTTTAGCCTACTTCCTGAGGAAGATAACATTGAAACTAAGTAACTTACTAAGTCAGGATCTTCCCATTAGAGTATGTGGTTGTACCATTGTGGCTTAGTTCAATGGCGCACAAAGTAAGTCATTAATTGTCCAGGGCAAGACCACCCAATGCACTAAGCTTACACATAGAAACATATAATTTGACACATAGTCCACCACACATAGTTTAACACTAAGTCTTGTCAGTTGCCTCAACCTAAATCATTTTCCCACCCAGTTGATTATTATGCAACATATGCCATCAATATGTGACAACACATGACACACCAAGATTCACAAAGACATCCCATAATCCGATAATCAGGTGTAGATTTGCATTTCAAAATGATATCAATAACCCGTTGCAAGGCTAAGCATACTAGTTGTGTCTAACCAATCGACGTTGGTACTATAAATATTACCAACTAGTATTATCTGGTCTAGGGTGTTAACCCGCTCGCCGATGTCTACACACGCGAATGCCTGAACACAAGAACACACACACACACACACACACACACACACACACACACACACACTAGCATGGACAGCAAACAGAACACACAATTGATTTTTGGTGCTACTGAACTGCCGTAGCTTTTCTCCTTTTTTCTCTCTATTTATTCTCACGTGAAAGAGACTACATATACGTTACAAGAAACAATGTAAAGAAAACTAACTGAAGACACTACAGCCAACCATTACCACTCAGCCATAATACTGGCCCATAACTAGTGTTAATACTCAGCCATAATGCGCACGGCAATGCAAAACAGTACATGGCTGCTAATCAAAACAAGAAACTGAAACCACTAACCAGAATCAAGGATTAATCAACAAACACCCCCTAATTCTTGATGCGTTTTCTTGATCTCGACGATACCGATCCTTGTGCGTAGCTCCTAGAACTTGACGTCGTCGACGTCGCCGGCCATGTCGCTATCGCTGTAGCCAACAAACCGTGGCCCCTCCAACTTCTTTGCGTAAGGACAACCATAGCTCCGTGTACCAGCAATGTACCGGAGTATATGCTTGATTGCCGTGCGCCGCCTGGTGTGGCACCCCGACCGTGGCGGGACCGTGCGTCGGCCGCACCGTGCCACCTGCCATTGAGCCACGCGCCATGCGTGCGCCCGCAGACACCGCCGCTTGACGCCGGCCACCGAGCCACCCGTGTGCACCCTGCAGGCCGCCCGCGCCAACCGTGCTGCCACGAGGCCTCCCGCACTACTTGTTGCGGCACTTATTGCACCCTTTGCGCCACGCCCGCGCATCGCCGCCGCCCCGACGTCGTGCTATGTGTTCGCGCAGCCGCCGCTTTCGCCGCCGCGGCGCCTCGGCCGCGCTAACTGCCGCTGCGTTCGAGCTCGCCACATGAGCCTCGGGCCGAAGTTGCCGCGGCGTCGCCAGGTCGGCCGCCGCCGCCGCCCCATCGCCCATCGCCGCCGCTCGCCGTTTCCACGTGAACCTCTAGCACCGCCGCCGCCATTGCTGCCGCGCCGCCGCTTCGAGCTATGCCGCCAAGCACGCGCCGAGACATCGTTACCTCCGCCGCCAAGCAGGTTTCTACACGCCGCCAGACGCAGTTACGCAGATCGTCGCGCGCTGTGCGCTATCGTGCCACTTCGCGTGCACACCCCTTGGCCGCTTGCACTCCGCTGCATTGCCACGCAACACCGCATGCCGCCGGCTCCCGAGCCCGATGCGCGTCACCAAGCGCCATCGCTATACCGCGCGGACAGGCAGACTGGCTGTGTAATGCCGAGGGTGAGCATATAGAGTTGGTTGCGAGTGCGGTTTACCCGAGAAAGTGTGCGACGCTACTGGTCACGAATAGCGAGCACGCCGTCCTGGATGAGTGTCTGGTAACCATTCCCGTCGAGCTGCCCGAGACTAACTATGTTGCTGCGCAGTTGTGGGATGTAGTACACCCCCGTCAATGCAAGGTGCTCCCTGTTTCGGTAGGTGAACAGGACGGTGCCACGACTGCGTATATCCACCACAGAGCCGTCGCTGAACTTGACAGAGCCGGTGATGCCCTCGCCAATCTCCATGAAGCTTGCCTAACACCTAGACATGTGATTGCTAGCGCCGGTGTCCAGGTACCAAGCATCGTCATGGGCGACCTCATCGCGCCCTAGATGCACCTACCCATGCACCTCACTGAGCACCACATCGCGTTCGTGCCCACGAAGCTCGCGAGCGCGCACACCGCGCCATGAGAAGCGAGGTTCGCTGCCGCCGCCGCCAACTCCGCGCCGATTAACTTGTTTCGAAGACGCTTAGACTTGCGGCAGCTTCTCGCAGAATGCCCGTGATTTGTCGCAGCTTGTAGCATCAACTCGCGACATGTCACGGCGCACACCGGACGAGCCATCGCCCTGCCGCCATGCCGCCTTTGCCGCGCCATGGCCACGCGGCTTGCCGCAATAATGGTTATCACCGCCAGAGGAGCCGCCGCTTGCTCCTCTTCTGACGCCGCATGAGCCACTCGAACTCCTTGCGAAGGGTCGCTGCTGACTCTTCGGATAAGAGCAACCACATACCGCAGATCGCTGGTGTTGTCGACCAGATCGCTGCTCCACCGCCGGGTTTACCGCTGAGCTCCTCAAGTGACAACGTGCTTAAATCAAGCAATGTTTCGATCGCGATTGCCACCTAGGTGTACCTGGATGGCACAACACGAAAGAATTTGTTCACTACCTTCTCTTCTTCCACCGTGTCGCCGAGGACTCGAAGGCGGTTGACGAGGCCCGTAATTCTCATGAAGAATTCGTCTACCGTTTCTCCCTCCTTGAACTAGTGTCCTCAAACTCCTTGCGTAGCTGTTGCGCATTTGCCTCGCGGACGCGATCCACGCCCATCCTCATCATCTTCACAGCATCCCATGCCTCCTTGGCTGTGTTCTTCACAGCCAACGCGGACAGCATGTCCGGCGTCACAACTCAAAGGATGGCTGCAAGGGCCATCATGTCGTCCCTCTCGCTGCCGTTGCCGGGATTGATTGCCGCCTACAGTCCTTACGCCCTCAGGTTCACACTCATCACGAGAGCCTAGTCAGGGTAGTTCATCGTCGTCAGTGTGGGGTAGACGACCGATCCCATCGTCTCCCTTACGACGCGCTCCTGCACTACCAGCCCGCGTCCTCTCCTTCATGCCCTGCTCCGTCCGCGCTCCCAGGGCGGAGTACGTGAGCCGGACTAGGATCGTGAGGCCATGGTAGTCAGGCTCTGATATCAATTGTTAGCCCGCTCACTGGTGTCTACGCACACGAACGCCTGAACACGAGAACACACACACGCTAGCGGGGATAGCAAACAGAACACACAATTGATTTTTGGTGCTACTGAACTGCCATAGCTTTTCTCCTTTTTTTCTCTCTATTTATTCTCACGTGAAAGAGACTACATATACGTTACAAGAAACAATGTAAAGAAAACTAACTGAAGACACTACAGCCACTACAGCCAACCGTTACCACTCAACCATAATACTAGCCCATAACTAGTGTTAATACTCACCCATAATGTGCATGGCTGCTAATCAAAACAAGAAACTGAAACCACTAACTAGAATCAAGGATTAATCAACATAGGGTGACAAATGATCATGCCATACAATCATGATGCGACCAGATTATCAATAACAAATGTTTCTGATTTGCCTCATTTAATACTTGATCAAAACAATGGGCATGACATTATCAAGGTCACAAAGGCAAGAGGATGTCACGCATGTTGTTCAAACCAAGGAAAGAAAACTCAATGTATGCATGTTGTACTTGAGCAAAGGTATGGAGTCAACCCATGCATATACATGTGCACGCATGTCTGTTGGGTGTGTTTGATCCAGAGGAGGACATGCAAAGGCACGCCAAAGAGTTTGAGTTCCTTGAGTTCGACATTGGTACGCTCAGGAAGGCCACTCGGATTTGTTTAACAAAAAGGAGATCGTTTCAGCCAGAGATTATGTCTACGCTTTCTTTTTCTCTATGCAATCTTGGATGGGGCCACCAAGTCAATCAAGCCGCTTCAATAAGGAGATATGGCGACTAGAAGTTAATCTAATAATTACTTGTAATAGGATAGTTTAATCTATTTTCAGCAATTAGAGTAGCTTAAACATCTATGTAAAGTAGGAGTCCTTTTTTGGTTCGGATTACTGTTCACGTGAACAGTACCCGACTCGGATTACTGTTCACGTGAACAGTAATCGGACACGGTTACTGTAGCAACTCGGTTTGTGAGTTGTGTGCTTGCGTGGGAGGCTATATAAACCCCCCATGGCCGCACTATAGGGGTGGACAAGTTATGATTTAGATAATAAAAATCAGAAAAGCCGTTTTGGCGATATCGTGTGTTCATGAGTTGTGATATGAGTTGGAGAGATTGAGAGAAAAGATTGAGAGCGAGATCAAGATATCTATCTCTTGCTTCGAGTACTATTCACCGAAGGCTACTACTTGCAATTCAATCTATTAGATTGGTTTGTGAGTGTATTATTTTTCTTACAATTCAATTCACCGAATTGGTTTGTGAGATTGCTACTGATCTTCGAGTGCACCGTGAAAGATTGGGCCAATAATCAGGATTCATCTAATCAACTAGGTGGATCCTTATCAGGTGGTAAGGTAGAATAAATGACAAATAGGTGACATAACTATCCCTTGGAAGTAATAAACATTTGCTAATTTAAAGTAGCATGCAATAGTTTGAAACAAGGTAATTTTGTAAAACTGGGTTCAATATGATCAATGCTGAACTTGCCATGGAAAATGTTTTGGTCCTGGTCTTGATCAACCTTGACTCCTTCGTACGCTCCCGGTATCTTAACGTCTACTTGCAAAATACAACATAAAGTAAATAAATGAACATTAATGACACAAAGTAAAAATATATATAATAAATATCCAGGAAGGTAGGTTTTGTTTTTATATGAATTTAGAAACTTGAACGAGCTCAATCGGAGTTCGTATGAGAGAGAACATGCTTCTAGAAGTGGCTCGAGTGGAATAAATTTGGAAAATAGCAAAGGAGAGAGAAAATAGAGACTGATGTGGGGTCAAGGGAAAATTTTGAGAATTTTTATTTTTGAAATTTTGGAAAAAGGCTGAGGGACTGATGTCGGGACCCAAAAATGCAATTCTGGACCCTCTGTGTATAATACATTAGTCTAGGATCACGCTAGTTCACGCAATGTCAACATAGGTGAATATTGATCCACACAAGACGAAAGAATAGAATAAACGAGTAGTTTGAATAACAAGTAACCGTTGTGACCTTAAGGTCGAGTTTACATTTATTAAGCCTCGTAGGGCTGGCAATAATTGAAATAAGCAGCAGCGGAACAAAATAAACTTCAGCAGAAACCCATCGATTCAATATAGGCAACCGACTGGGATCAAGACCTAGCGATCGGCACCTTCGTAGAACTCCTCCTCAAAAGCAGGCGAAGACTCCTCCGCTTCTGTTGATTGATTATAGCAACCATGAGTACACAACCGTACTCGCAAGTCATACCACAGAATGCAATGTATACATGATGGCTTATTCCAAAGGAATGGCTTCTATGGTTCTTTTGCAGAAATGCAATATTTGCAATTGAATATGGATAATAGATCAAAACATGATTCAAAATAAATAGACATTATTAATTTATCAATTTTTTCACAAAGAACACAAAACCTAAACAAATTATTCACACAGCCATATGACTTAGATCACACAACTCCCTTCCCAAGTGTTTTATGAAAATCTACCTCTCGTGTGAAATCCCCGAGCATGTCCATGACCACGGACGCAGCTATTTGAATAGTTTTGTTTAACACTCTGCAGAGGTTGTATACTTTACCCACACGATATAACCAGTGTAGCTAGCACTAATCATAACAAAACATTTCAGAAACTTTATCTCAAATATTGACACCCCCGATGTGTTTTACTGACGACGCTAACGCCTACACAGGAAATTAGCCTGTCACACATCGTTGGACCTGAAGACGGCGAACCGCTCATAAATGTGAATCGCCACGGAGACAGAAACACACCTCTACCCTGGCACAAAGCCTAACATACTTCCTGAGTAGTCAATGTTGAGACTCCATAACTTACTAAGTTAGGCCCATCCCATCAGGCATGTGGTTGTACGAAAGGTCTAGTTCAATGGTGTACAAAATTAAGTCCTTAATTGACTAAGACAAGACATTCAATTTCTAACTAAGTAACCATAATTCAAATCCCAAGCACTGAGCTTCACCATATCACAGAGTTTCCATCACTTGCCTCAGTCTAAATCTTTTCCCACCCTGTTGGTTAAGTGCAACACATGACATTAACGAGTAATAGCACACAGCGTACACAGTTTTATCACAAAGTTCCATATTCACTTAGTCAAATTCATATTTACAACTCACATGAAATGATGACCCGTTGCATGGCTAAGCAATCTACTCGTATCTAACCAACCCCCGTTGGTGCTATGATAATACCAACTAAATAATAACCAATCTAGAGTGACAAAAGATTATGACATAACAATAGATAAGGTGGATATAAACAATTTGGATTAATAACTAAACCCAAAAGTATTTAAATAAATACTTAAAGTAAATGCATTAATTTGAATCAAAGTAATTTTGAAAACTGAGTTCAATATGATCAAAGGTACAACTTGCCTTGGAATAGATCCTGGTACTGGTCTTGGTCTTGGTAAACTCCTTCTTCTTCAAAATTCTACGAAGAATCAACGTCTACTCGCAAACGAAGCAAATAAACAAATTGAATAAATTACAAAGAGAAAAAAACTCTAAAAATTAAATACAAATCTTATTAAAATAGATCTCAAATTTAGATGAATTTAGAAATTTGATTGAGCTCAATCGGAGTTTGGATGAACAAGATATGGCCTTTGGAAGTTCCAAATCTAAAGAAAAACCTAAATTGGAATTTCTGGATTATTCTGAATTATTTTTCTATTGAAAAATCGGAATATGATGCAAGTTGACGTCAGCCCTGAGATTTTCTGAATTAAAATAAATCTGGAGAAATGGCTCTGAGGCTGACAGTGGGCCCGCGGTCCATGGACCGGGTCCATGCAACTGGTTCAAAGGTCCATGAGTGCACTGGTCTACGGAACAGTAAGGCTGACAAGGGGACCCACAAGTAAGCAGCTTGGTCTATGGTAGAATAGATCTATGGGATCTGGTTTAGGGTTTAAATTTGATGCGCCACGCAAGCGCTGACACGCACGACACGTGTGCGACACGTAGGCCAAAGTGATGACACGACTAATGTGGTGGCTGCATACGTGGATGTCACGTCAGCTCAACGGCGGCAAGGCTCGGGTCCCTATGGCTTCGAGCAAATGGCGGGGCTTTGCTAGCATTGAATGGTACTAGTGTGTAGAGGGGACTATTGCACATCTACTGATGCACTCACTCGTGGCTGAGGTCGATGATGGCGGCCGGCGGTGAGGTTCAAGTGGAGACGAAGCTTCAGTTTTGTCGAGAAGTCCCTCCGGCGGTGCTCTGGCGGTGCGAAGAGGTGCTCGTGGTAGCGCAGGTGACAACAAAGATGATGGCATGGTCGATGACGTTGGGGCGGCAACAGTGGCGGCGCAATTCGAGATCGAAGAGCTCCGACGACCAAACCCTAAAACCTAAATCGCGACGGCGCTAGGGTTTTAGGAAGGGAACGGGGTGGGGATTCGGGATGAGAGAACGATGGCGATCCTAGGGGTTCTATTTATAGGGTTCGGGCGTGCCAGATTTGGAAATGTCCAAATCGCACCGTTTTCAGACTCTTTTGTACTTAGAGATATAATACGATTTGGGATATAATTTTAAGAAAGTTGGAAGAGGACGACGACGCACGCGGGCCCACCTGGCAGAGGGAAGGAAGCGGGCCAAGCATGGGGTCAAGATGGTGAAGCAGTGTCTTGAAGTGGGGCTAGAGGAAAACGGAAATGGGCCGAGTCTAAGGAGATTCGGCCCAAGGTTATTTCTGAGATTTTAAATACTTTTTCTAATTTAGAAAAATACAGAAAAAGGCAAATGACAATAAGAAAATAGCAAATGAACTCAAAAAATTTCTAGAAAAATCAAGAAAATGTATCAAGCACATAGAATCCAAATAAAATAGTTTTGACAATAATTGAAGTTGGTATTAATCATATTAAATTGTTTTGTTACTGAAAATCCATATTAAGCTTTAATTAACTTTAGATAAAATCTCTTGGGTTAATTTTCCAACTACTAAACTATTCAAAAGACTTTTAAAGCACATAAAATTGGGATGTTACAAACCTCCCCCACTTAAAGGAATCTCGACCGTGAGATTTAGGCTAGCTAGAGAAAAGGCTAGGAAATTCGACTTTCAGCTCTTCTTCACGCTTCCACGTTGCTTCTCCTTCTGAGTGGTTGCTCCATTGAACCTTGCAAAAACGAATGGTCTTGTTTCTAATCCGACGTTTCGCGACATCCAAAATCTTGACTAGTTGCACTTTATAAGTGAGATCTTCTTTCAACTCAATTGAATCCAAAGGAGTTTGTTCTGTCGGCACACGGAGATACTTCTTCAACTAAGAGACATGAAACACCTCATGCACTCCTGCTAACGACTGTAGCAGTTCAAGCTGATAAGCAACAACTCCTTGGTGTTCCACAATCCTGAACGGACCAACATACCTAGGGGAAAGCTTCCCTTTAGCATGAAACCTTTTGACACCTCTCAACGGAGTGACTCAAAGGTAAAAAAAATCCTCTGGTTCAAAGCTGAGATCACAACGACGCTTATCAGCATAACTCTTCTGCCTCGACTGAGCATCTTTAATCTTTCTCTAATCATAGACACTTGTTCTTCTGCTTCTTGAATAATATCTGGTCCGAATACTAAACGTTCAGTTGTTTATGATTAATTCAAAGGGGTTCTGTATGCACGGCCATATAAAACTTCAAATGGTGATATTTGCAAACTGGCTTGATAACTGTTGTTGTATGAGAATTCTGCATACGATAAACTTTTATCCCAACTGGTAGCATTAGCTAGAGCACAAGCTCTCAACATATCTACCAATATTTGATTTACTCTTTAAGTCTATCCATTCGTCTAAGTGTGATAGGCAGTACTGAAATTCAGATGAGTTCCCAATGCTTAATGCAGACTCTGCCAGAATTGAGAGGTGAACTGAGATCCTTGATGTGACACTATCTTCTTAGGCACACAATGCAAACTGACAATTCTTGACATATATAACTCTACAAGGCAATCTCCTGAGTAAGTGGTTTTGACAGACAAGAAATGGACAACCTTCGTCAAAAGGTCAACTATTACCCAAATCGAATTGTAACCTGATTGAGTTTTGGACAAAGTAGTAATGAAATCCATTCCAATTTCTTCCCATTTTCACTCTGGAATCTTCAAGGGTTGCAACAAACCTGCTGGTCACTGATGTTTTGCCTTTACTTTCTGACATACATCACACAAGGCAACAAACTCTGCGACTTCTCGCTTTAGATTTGGCCACCAAAATTTATTCTTGATATCCTAATACATCTTAGTACTCTCAGGGTGAATAGAATACTTTGAATCATGAGCTTTCTTTAAGATTAGCTGTTTTAAACCATCGGCATTTGGCACGCAGATACGTCCATTAATCCACAGTATATCTTGATCGTCTTTGGTGAAATCCTTGAATTTTTCTTCTGCCATTTTGAGCTTGATGTCTACAATAACGTGATCATTTGGTTGGGTAGCTCGAATCTGTTTCTCTCGGGTGGATTGTACTTCTAGACTGGCTACGAATCCTTCGATTACAACTTTCAACTCTAACTTCTAAAATTCCTTCTGAAGTTCTGAATAATTCTCTTTTACTTCCATAGCATTGTAGTAGCTCTTACGACTTCAAGCATCTACGATGACATTGGCTTTTCCAGGATGGTAGTGAATTTCAAGATTATAATCCTTTATTAATTCCAACTATCTTCTCTATCTCAAGTTCAGATCAGACTGAGTGAAAATGTACTTCAAACTTTTGTGATCTGTGTATACCTCACAACGAATATACACAGCGGTTACCAATAAGGTAATAACGCCAAATCTTTAAAGCATGCACTACGGCAACAAGTTCCAGATCATGATGTCAGACCCCAAATTTGGAACTTAAGATCTACTGTGTATATTTGTGTCATTCCCTGAATCAGTAACTGGCACACACAGTTACATTGTTGGTTCAAATACATATCACGAGAATGTAAAGTTATTGCATAATATTAAACAAAGCGTAAATATACCTTACGACTTTTGACTTGTAGAAGCCGGGCAGGCCAAATACTTTTCAGAAAATAGTAGCGAAAGTAGAATCAGAGTAGAACACATGGAACCCTCACGATATGCCCACCGGCATTCGACTGTGGGCTCGCGACCTAGTTCTTGGCCTTTTTGATCTTTAGTCTTGTCCAATGCTCATATTTGTCCCTGTAGTCTTCTTTTGTGCTTACTAACTAAAAGAATGTAAATAGCGAGCATGGGTACACAATCGTACTCGCGAGCCAATACACAATGCAATTATTATAGATGCAAGGCTAATCAAAGGAAAGGCTTATGGTTCCTTTATTTTGCACAAAGCCATTTCTTGAAATAGAGTAAGTAATAGCAAATCCTGAGACTTAGCATTTTACTAACACAAGTTTTATAAACTGAGTTTTCGTTGTAAAGTACTAGTGGAGATTTCATCTCCTATACCATCCCAATATTTCCAATCCCTCAGCTCCAATCACATATTTCCAACCACTAGGATCCAATCCCATATTTACCACTAGTTCTCCATCCATACCATCCCAACTTTCTGGGTTCCAACCCAATATTTCCAATCACTTAGTTCCAAACCAATATTTCCAATCACGGGGCTCCAGCCCAATCCATATCACTTTCCTGGGCTACATCCATCCAGCAATTCCAAGGCTGCAACCACCTGGCAATTCCGGCCAGCCTACACCTGAAACTCCGGGCCGAATGCCCCTAGCGACTCTCCGGCTGCATCACTCGGCAAAACTTAGGTCGCAATCTCCTTTCCCAGTAGGAGAGACCACCCTCGAATCCCGAGATTGCACCACCCTTGAGCCCAAGGCGCATTCCCCCGCCAATTCCCAGGCTGTACCCGTCCGCTAATCCCGAGCTGCATCCACCTTGCGAATCCTGCGCTTGAATGCACCCAATACTTTCCACTGGTCCTCGACCAAGACAACTCAAATCCTCGGGTTCCAACCCAACTTTTCATCCCATATTGACGTAATCCCATACACATTCATTCCTTTCACATACCCAAGTCTACAACAATTTCCAAGTTCTCCCGTTTGAAATTCCTTTTTCCTTTTTAAAATACCAGCCAGGCTCCAGCCTCGACTGCTCAAATTCATTTTCAAATGTTTGAATATGATGTCGGGCAATTTAATGTCCAAATGACAACGTATCTAAGTAAGGCTAAGCATGACACTTAGATACAGACTTATATATAGTATGTTAACCATTAATTCTAGGGTGACAAGGATAGTGTCTAAATTCAAGGATTGAAAGTTTATACACAATTATTATTGAGGCATTAACTATGAGCTAGACCAACATATTTGTATAAAACATAGCAATGCAATTTCATAATTTAAAACAATATAATTGCAAAAATTAGGTGCAATATGATCAAAGTATTGACTCGCCTTGCTCAATATTCTGATAAAGCTCAATATTCTGATAATAATCCCGCTCAACGTGTTGATAATCATCCTGTTCAATGCTCAGACAATCTTGATTCTGGCCTTGTTCTTGTTGGGATTGTTGTCCCATCACAGCTTTAGAGTCTAACTACGCATAATACAATTGAATCCAAAAGCGTCTGAAAATAACCAAATGAAATCCAATAAATCCAAATACATACAAATGAAAATACTTCGAATAAAAGCAAACATTTCTAACGACAACTTGGGAGGACGAAGTATTCCCGATGAAACTAATCACACCTAATGGAGTGGATGAAGGAAATACTTCAGATGAAGTATAACCCAAGGAGTTGATGAAGGAAATACTATAGACAAAAGTATTTCCACTGATAATTGGAATGAAGGAAATTCGTCATACCAAAGAAGATAATTCTAAGAGAGAGAGAGAGAATGTTCACAGGAACATTCCTCACTGGTTAACTGGATGAGAGAGATTACCTGGTTAGGTAATACTCTTGGATCTGCTTACGGGTCAGGAATTATATTGCTATTGGGAATGGATGACAACGGATGATACCTAGGGTCTAGGTGATGTTGTTTTCCTTAACAGGCTACCTAGTACTCACAAGTACTCTCTCCATGTATTCTATGTATACATCCACGATGATCATACAGTCAAAATCAATCCTCTTATATGCTCTCATGATTATTTTAGTTATTACTCCCTATTTACCGAGGAAGTTCCATATGAGCTAGATGAGACCTATGCATATATGCGGGGTTTGCATAGTGTATACTTATGTCTCACCGACACATGGGACTTAGCGCATTTATTAGTTTATCTTATTGATTTATATTTATCAAGGAAATTCCATGAGCCTTAGCTAGAACTCCCAAGCATTGACTAGATTCCAGTGTTACCACCTTAGTGTTTAATATTACTAATGGTCGACACGGACACATTACTTGACCTAAGTAACACGATGACCTATTCGCATTACCTTATCATAAGTCAATACACTATATTGGGTTAGCCTCTACTGAAAATCTAAACAATGACTTAATGCAATTTCTAATCAATGATGTACCCTACTGCTATTGAAGTTAAATAAAACTTATACTGTGATGAAATACTTAACTGATCTAGTTGTTCAATTAAACTATACTATTCTTGGTTTATGTCCAACTCTAGTTAACCTGACTTCCTTAAATCAAGGTTAATGTCATACTTCTCAGTTAGTCAAAACTAATCATTTCTACTGATCCTGATTTATTTTCCGAATTATCACAATTTAAGGATGCATCTTTCTTACTTGATTCATTCATTAACTAATATCATGTGAGCACATCCAATAATGAATTACTACAAATAAACCTTTAAGTCTTAGTGGGGCCTACTGACATTTTAGATTTGGTTACTACTGCTAGCTCAAAGAACAACCGACTAATTAGAGCAAGAAGACAACATTTAACTACTAGAATAAGCCATGACTTTAGTCTCCTGACAATTTCTAAAATTCTTCATATTACTATTCATATACCTACAACAGCAAGTTCTACTGAATTATAGAGCTATTTTTTCAAGTATTCTATTGACTATTCAGATTACCTGATCCTAATTCACTTTACCTGGATCATCAGAGATCCTAATTCACTTTACCTGGATCACTGATGATCTCCTGTGGCTCTACTTGTTTAATTCAATCACTACTTAACTCAATTAGGGAGTAAATTGCTAAGAGAATGCTACTAGTTGATCATCCTACTAATCCCTGTTTAGTACTAATCAACCTACCATCCTCTACTACTATCCATTTACTGGATTGAACCTGCAAGGTGCTGATGGCAATGATAGAAACTAGCTAACCACCTATCTAATTAATCCCTTGCCTGCAAGTCTTACAGTGAGCTGCTCATACACACTACATGTTCTGCTAGCTAGATACAACTTTGTGGCCCTTACTACTGACATTTAACTATCTAAACCATTCACTAATTAACTTCACAAAATACTAGTGTATGCTAGCAGTAAATCTTACAAATTGGATTCAACCAGACTCTCACCTCCATACATATCTACCAGGGACATATACACATACACAGAAAAGGGAAGAAGCAGAGAAGGACCGGAGGAGGCGGCAAGGGCGGCATTCGACGCCGGTGATGGAGACGGCGGCGGCGGCCACTGAAGGAAAAATGGAACGACGCAACGAGGCGGCCCCGGGGATGGTAGCAGCGCAGCTCGGGTGGCATAGGCATTGGGGCGCGCTGGCGGCGCTGTGCGGCGGCCGGGCGTGGGGCGGCGCAACGAGCTCATCGTGGGGGCGACGCTTCCGGAAGGGGGAACTCAAGCGGAAGGTCGGGGGAGGACCAGGGAGCCATGGTGAAGCTCTAAGGGCGGCGAATCGATCTGGAGTTCCACGGGCGAGGCACGGCGGCTCCGGCGGCTTGGCGGCGGACCAGGCGGAAATGGAGCTGCCACGCTCGGTCCTCTCGGTTTGGCCTTGTGGGGGAGGTTGATGGAACGGGGGAGGTAGGAGAGGAGCTGGGAAAGGGAAGGCCGGGGAAGATGGCTGCGGCTTGGCGGCCGGTGCGGCAGGCGGCGAAGGGACGCGGTGGCCGAGCGGGCGCATTTGCCATGGCCTGAGCTGACTTTGGCTTGTGGTTGAAGAAGGGGGAGAGGAATGGCTGAGAGAGGGAGTCGAGGGAGCTCCAGGCCGGCTTAAGTAGGGCGAGGGCGGAGGGCACGATGAATGGTGACGGCATGGGCGGCAAGCGGCGCGCGTGGCACTGGTGCTGGTGCTGGTGCTGCGTTGGAGGAAGAAGCCTAGACTGTGGGGCCGGCTGGCAGTGGAAGTAAAGAGATTAAGTTTCAAAAAGCTTTTGAATAATGGCTGACAGTTATAGATTCCAAATTCCAAAAATTAGTTAAATTTAGGGGGAGATTTACAACACACTGTATATTATTATGTAATTGTTTCATAGTTTTATGTGCTATGTATTTTTCTCTAAAATTCTTTCAAGTTCTTATTTTCATGCATCTTTATTATTTGATTTGAGAAAATCAGTAATACATGATTTAATTAATTTTTCCTATTTTACTACCAGCATAAACTCACCAAGTTTGGATTTTCATTTATTACATTTTGTTTCAAGTTGTTTTGATCTTTAATTAGTTTTATATTCTTGTCATTCGATTCCTTAAGGTTTTCATTTAAAAAGTTTTAAAAATCTCGCATTTTTGCATTTAAGCATTTTTGAGATGTTATACATGAGTAGGATAATTCTCCTCGTGAGGTCTTAATTGTCTTGACGCATAAGCGACAGCCTTTCCTTCTTGCATCAGGACACATCCTAATCATTGACACGAATCATCACAGTAGATATCAAAATCTTTCCGGATATTTGGCAGAGTTAACACTGGGGCTAAAGTCAAACGCTTCTTCAGTTCTTGAAAACTTTCTTCACAAGCTGGGATCCAAGTGAACTTTTTCTCCTTTTTCAACAACTGTGTAAGAGGCTTAGCAATCATTGAGAATTCTTTGATGAAGCGGCGATAATATCCCGCCATTCTCAAGAAACTGCGAATCTGAGTAACAGTCTTGAGCTGTTCCCAGTGTAATGCTGCATTAACTTTACCGGAGTCAACTGCTACTCCCTCGGCTGTCATCACATGACCAAGGAAATCAACTTCCTTTTTTTTCAGAAATTACACTTGCTGAACTTTGCATATAAGTGATGCTCTTTTAGTTTCTCTAGGATTAACATCAGGTGCTCAATATATTCTTCTTCTGCCTTGGAGTAAACCAAAATATCATCAATGAACACTATCACAAACTTGTCTGAGGCGGTGGTAGAGTCCGGCTCGGGGAAGAAGCACAATAACCCCTAGGTCGGGTCTACCTGTCAATGATGGCATGGCGCATGTGGACACATGTCGCACACGGATGCAATGCAGTGACCAGCACGAGCTGGGCTCGTTGGGTTGCATGGGCGACGGTGGCTGGGCCGACTGTGCTGGAAAGAGAGAAAGAGAGAGATAAGTGGAAAGAGAGAAAGAGAGAGATAAGTAGGTCTAGGATGGTGGAATAATTTGGCCCACTTGACCTTCTTGATTTTAAATAGATTTATTCTATTTTAAAAAATACAGTAAAATAGAAATAGCCAATAAAAATAGCAAATGCACTCAAAAAATTCCTAGAAAATATGGAAAATACTTTCAAGCACAAGGAACTCAAAGAAAATAGTTTTGGATTTAATTAATGTCCATGTTAATCATGTTAAATTATTTTATATTTGGAAAGTCCCGGTTAAGCTATAATTTAGTGAGGAAAATTGGTGAAACTTTTGTGGGAACCTAATTTGCACAAAGATATTTTTAAAATAAAAAATTGGTATGTTACGGTGACAATGGTGCATGGTAACTTACCATACATACTGCTGCTCCAGTCTTCTATCTATCTACTACGTACTCACTTTAATGATATATATTTTCAGAAGTGCACAAACTGCAAATTAGATAGATAAAAGTGGGGATTTCAGGATTTACCATTATGAGATAGATGGATTTCAGAATTTGCCTCCCTGTATCTATGACATGTGGATTCACATGAGGGTAAATTCTAAAACATATCTATTCACATTAGCAAATCCTGAATTATTCCTAGATAGAAAGAAAGAAAGATAGATAGATATCAGAAGCTAGCTGGTGCTAGTCTGAATGAAACCTAGCTAGACATGTGAAGCACATATGGGAGGCCAAAGAAATACTACAATGTTCATCCCCCAAACACATCAGGGGTTTGCGCAGGCTGATGAATCACCACGTAATAATTCTTTGATCTTTTGGAAAAAAAATAACAGTGTTAATAATAGTTTGTCTTTGATGTCCTCATATGTGAGGTTCTTCATATCTTCTTGTTTAGGACCCTGAGGAGCAAGATGGAGAGCTCACAGGCTGCTCTTAGAAGAGCTCCTGCCCTTGCCAATCATGCTCAGCCATGGAAGAGGTTTACATTGCTAGTGTTTTGCAGTGGATGTGTCAATATATGTTAAATCTCTTGCAAATTGTAAAAATACTAAAAAAACGGCTTATTTCTTTTGTGTTCTTCCCGCTGATGAGGTTGTCAACTAGAGAAACGGTGAGAGGTCAGTTGAGTCTGCGATCGACGGGTTTCTCATATCTGAATTTCAAAACCTACAACGGGTATAGATGAACATAATTAATTTTCCACATGATCACTTTTCTCTTTCATATTTCTAAAATTTAGCAGAGCTAACTTCATGTCACACATGTAATTTTAACGATGGCAGCCAAAGCGGTTTCGGTAGAAGTTGAACTTGATGAAGCTGATCGACTTCAAAACATAGTATGTTTGCAGCTGAGCTTTGCTCCACTTCGTATAGTACATAGTGATCGATACACCTCCTCTGGTTACTAGCTTTGCTCAGTGTAAGACTTGATCTAACTTTGAAGCTGTGATATATTATTGGGAAATGCTAGAAATCTGTCGACTGAAAATTTCTTGGAAATCAGTCAATTTTTAGGCCGTTGAATGCGCTTTGTGATTGGTGAGTGAGAGAGAGAGGCCATCCGATGCGCTCTGTGATTGGTGAGAGAGAGGGAGAGAGGTGGGAAGTGAGATTGGATTGGGGATATAGAGGGAGGGGTGATACCTGGGGCATTGGATCTCCATCTGATGACTCAAAAAGTGACTGATTTTCAAGAAAAAATCAGTCGAATGTTGTATAGACGCAGGGTTAGTTCTGAATATCTCATCTCGTCTTTTGATGTTTAGGGAAATCTGATGATATGACATGCAACAAAAAAGTACACTAACCTGATCTAGAGCACAAGTATACTATAACTGCAAGATTAACGAGACTCAATAGCATTATTACTGGCCCGCGTATTTGTGTGTCTAAATTTGTTTCAAAATTTGTATAAATATTTGATAATATATTTACGTATCTTGTAGGCTATTTAGACTTCTTAACATTGGAAATAACAATAGAAACTTGAAGGAAATTATAACATTAGTAACGTAATCGAAGTATGTGATTTGATGGAATATAAACATTGAGCATAATAAGTTGTTGGGATTCCTAGAAATTAACCACTCTCCATCATGCAAAGAACATGTAATTGCATGCCCCTATTCTTACTCTATTAGTTTTTTTTCAAATTGTATGCATGCATATGTATCTCTATTTAATCTCAAGCAATACATTGATTATGTGTACGGAAAGTTATCTTATTAGTTCACATGGTATAATGTATTAGAGTATCTTGCTCACGCATACACTGATGGACCATGGGCGATCTACCTTGACTTATCTTCCCTCACATGTCGACTGCCCCACCAAATCGTGTGGTTTCTATCGCTTCTCACCGTCACAGTTTTTTTGCTTCAACCTCCAACAGTAAACCCAAATCTTGATCGATCCCTCAGTTGCTACCCCTTCTAATGTAATACTTTACCACATAGTTATCTTCTACGTCTCTCTAATTATTGCTTATTGCTAATCATTGCAACATCAGCACGCATACACATGCAACCATCATCGATCCCAGTCGGGGACACATGTCACGTTCTCTCAGATGACCCCGAGGATATTCCCTACAGACTACGGTTGTGTCATCTCTACTCCAAGATTTTACTCCTCTACCTTTGTACGCCCTCACTTCTATTCGTACGGATGCATGCATGTACATGCGCATGCATGATGTTATACATACTTGACGTCCTTTTCTCTCATGCTAGTCGCTCCTCTTCTTCAACGTTGGCCAACTCAACATTGTGGTTTTCTCACTAACTGTGGCGACCTCCTATCTTCACTAGTGTCGGCATGTCTGCTTTAGTCATTGTCTAACGATATGAAGAATCTTTTCGTCATCTCCGGCGATGACGGCCCCTACACCAGTGATGGCACACTCCTAGCTACCCGATGGCTCCATATCATCTATAGCTCGTCTTCAATGCAAAACTTCATCTCCTCTCTGCCAAGGCTTCCCCATCATCGGACTTCTTTGGCCACAACTTCTTCAACAACGCCTACGCTCACCACTTGTCATCGCTGCGCTTGGCTCCTTCAACACTGGACTTTATCTCCAATGGCTCTAGCAAGCAGCACGATATTGTCCTCATCTTCGTCGCCGCCGCCTCGGCACTTCGCTTTTCCGTGGGTCAATATATTCTTGCAGAACATATCGATGTCATTGTACTCTTTCGTGGTCTCCTCCGATGCCATTCATACTATCCTCGTTATAACTTGTATTTTTTGATCAAAATTTCAGTTATTTTTTATTTTTATTACATAGGAAGCAACAATAGAAACACGTGACCTTGTGAGCGAATGTGGTGGCTTCCTTTGTGTCTCCTTCGATACTATTCGTGCCATTCTTGTTATAACTTTTATTTTTATTCATATTTCGGTTATTTTTATTGCAGTTTGTATACAAATAAAATTGCTAAATTTATTTAATTTATTCCAAATTTTAGTTATTTAGGATTTTACTTTAGAATTTGTATGGAAATCAAATAGCAAATTTTGTTTTTTTTTTGAATTTCTATTATTTTTCTTGGAATTAGTATCAAATCTAATTGCTATTTTTCCTTTTTTTTTCAATTACTGTTATTTAGGGATTTTACTTTGGAATTTGTATTGTAATCAAATTGCTAATTTTATTTTATTTTATTGTTGTATTTTATATACAAATCTATCTATCAATTATTGTTTAATTTTTATTCGAATTATAGTTATTTGAATTCATATCTAAATAAAATTACTAATTTTATTTTATTTTCATTCCAAATTTCAGTTTTTGTTAGATTTCATATACAAATCTAATTTCCTGTTTTATTTATTTATTATTCGAATTGTAATTATTTAGGATTTTACTTAGAAATTCGTGTGGAAATCAAAATTGCTAATTTTATTTTATTTTTATTTCAAATTTCAGTTTTATTGTACTTGATATGTACACTTTCTTTTAATCTAGACCGTTATAATCTGGACACGCCACGATCGACGGTGTAGATCTTTCTCTTTTTCCACCAATTAACATAAAAATTCTAGCCTTTGAGAGCGAACTTGGTGGTCGGAATTATAATTATTTAGGGATTTTACTTAGAAATTCATGTGGAAATCAAATTGCTAATTTTATTTTATTTTTATTCTGAATTTCAGTTTTATTGTACTTGACATGTACACTTTCTTTTAATCTAGACCATTATAATTTGGACACGCCACGATTGACGATGTAGATATTTCTCTTTTTTCACCGATTAACATGAGAATTCTAGCCTTTGAGAGCGAACTTGATGGCTTCTTTTACTCTGCTTTAATAAAATAATAGGTAGAAGATAGATGTAGTCAAACAAGCAATACAATACTACATTACAGACATCCTCTTTAATGATAACAAGGTACATTACTAGTAAACCACAACTGTAACACGAAATGCAATCGTGAGGAAAGCAAATAGTGTTACAAGCTATCAAGCCATGACAGACAATTCACATAACCTATCAACCTTCTCCTGTATATTGTCAATACCTTTCCTTTATATATCACTACCAAAAGCCCTTGCACTGCTTGCATATCTTTGATTTAGCCGCGAGATCGATCAAGTCCCAGCCATGAGCTGAGCCACTTGCAGACATCGTCCATTTCTTCAGGGATAGTATAATGGCCCAGTCTGCATAAATGTCACGATGTTAGTTCTTCTAAATTTCAGAAAAATGAAAGAGAAAGTGATCATGTGGAAAATTAAGCATATTCGTCCATACCCGTTGTAGGTTTTGAAATTCAGATACGAGAAACCCGAGGATCGCAGAATCTCAGCTGACCTCTCACCGTTTCTGTAGTTTACAACCTCATCAGCTGCAAGACACAAAGAAATAAGCCGTTTTTAGCATTTTATAATTTGCAAGTGATTTAACATATATTAACACATCTACTGCAAAATACTAGCAATGTTAACCTCTTCCATGGCTGAGCAAGATTGGCAAGGCAGCAGCTCTTCTAAGAGCAGTCTGTGAGCTCTCCATCTTGCTCCTCAGGGTCCTAAACAAGAAGACATCAAGAACATCACATATGAGGACATCAAAGACAAACTATTAATAACACTGTTATTTTTCCAAAAGATCAAAGAATCAGACCTTGAGCAGGGAAGCCAGCCACTTAAACCGATGACAGCGCTGAGGGTAATCGGGTACGCAACGCCACTTGTGAATCTCCCATGAGCATAGCATGCAGCAGAGTGGAGGGCAGTGGCTGCACCCATGCTGAAACCGCCTATCCCAAGCCTCACTAAAATTGAAAATTTTATCAATATTACTAAGGCGGCTAATGAGGAGAGAAGTATAATAATACTATTATGATGGCCTGCACATCTCTTCTTGGCAAAGTATTTATATGCTCCACCAAGTAGAAAATTGCATAGATTTTAAAGTAAATATTAAGTTGACGGCTGATCTACGCTGGTCAATTAGTTGCTACATGCGCTTTATGATGCACGCGTTTTTTTTTTTTTTTGCTGTTTTATTTTGTTGCTACGGTGTAATTCTGAAATGAGTACCATCAGATGGCTCGGAGGACAATAGGTTTGCAACATGCGCAGCTGAAGCATCCAGCCCTTCAATATCGTCACGGCCATCCACCGAAGCGTCCTCCACATCAAACCCTGTTTTTATTTCAGTAGAAAAAAAAGAATCAAATCTTTCTCAAAAAAGAATGGCAATATCATTTTGTCTCAGAATTTGTTGCCAAATTGCAGCTGTTGGAATAGTCCCTCGTTGATTGTGGAAGGGCAGGGACCTAACTTAAAAGTAGAGGAGCCCCTCACCTCACAAGCCAGCTTTTGGGGATGAGAATGCCCTTGCGATCATACAATTGGAATCAGAGCTTGATTCTAACGTCTTTGGCCCGATGGACACTAGTGTATGAAGTTCTGAGGGACCGTCGGTGTACGGTGAAGGGGCAGCAAATAGCTGAGGGACACCAATGTGCGAAGGAGGAGATTGTTGGAATAGTCTCATATTGATTGTGAGAGGACAAATGACCTAACTTAAAAGTAGAGGAGTCCCACAACTCTCAAGCTAGCTTTTGAGGACGAGGAGACCTTACTATCCTACAGCAGCAAAGAAACAGCCTAGAAACTTAAGAAAGCAAAGCTGCAGGCTTTGCAGCCAAGTCATATGTAGTTCAGAAACCCACATGCAGTGCAAGGGAATCCACCGAAAGCCGCGACAGGCCGTGTTGGTGCAGTAGGGCAAATCCATTTGATCTGCACAAGGATGAGATAAGCTTCAGAGTCAATAAACTTAGAACTAGCAGGGTACAGTGCTATGGCTAACCTAGTGATTCAGATAAGTTTCATTAATCTGAAGATAGCAAGCAGCTACACTTATACTACTGTACTCAGGGGAATAGGAATAGGATTATAGATGGCTGCATGATTGACCCAACTGCAAAGTAATAGTGTAGTATGGTTTCTTACATTAGGCAGTGGAAGAGAGTCCAGGACCTGGGACCAGCTGCAAGACAAAATTATGAAGAAAAAAAGAAAGAAGAAGAAACAAATTAGGTCAGTGTTTCAAGAAAAGTATCACAACTAGTCAGCAACTGGTGTAGATATTTTAGCTCTAGCTTCTCATAAATTATAGCTTCTTCTAACATTACCATGTCGACAACGCGTGTTATTACTTATTAGAAAGCATTGAGGAATAAGAGAAGTAAAGTGTGAGGAAAGAATAAAACATGACATATGACAGACTGGATCTATTACCGCAACTACTGAGGCTATAGGAGCATATATGTATATAATTTAGTTTATCTTTTTTTTTTCCTGAAATCTCATAGCCTGTCATCAGGTAGTAAAATAGTTAGCTTACTAATGAAACATGCCATTTAGTCAGTATTGATTGGAAAAGCAAATAAGTGGGAAGAGAACAATTGAAGCTGACACTTGACAGTTGACACGTGCATCTTGAACTCGGAAAAAAGCAAATTCATGCCAGGCATATTCTTTGCTTTGCTCCCAAAACTCGTAGAGGAGGACAAGACCAAGAAAATTTATGTTATTTAATGCCCCTATCACAAAACTGAGATGCTCCATGCATTCTTGTTGGCAGACAGAACCTTCAACCTTGCGTGAGCTAACCCACAGCTTTGCAATTTATATTAATTGGTATTAACCCTTGAACAAAAGCTCTTGACACTCTTCGAGAGTGTAATTTTACACTTACTCAAGAAAAGACCGCACAAATCCTGAATCAAGTAATCAACTACCGTCATTAAGCGGTAAGAAAAACTTTGGCCTTTGTGTTTTTTAGATATGTACAGTTTTCTTTCCGGAAAGCACGGAGCTATCCACGCTCCCGCATCGCTTCTTTCGCTTGTACTACAGGAAAGCGAAGGGGCGCTTGCATTCCACGGTTGTTTCTTAGGTAGCGAACAGGAGTCAGAACAAGGAAAATTGTTAACTTTGGAGTAAAGAGATGCTAGGAATATATGCATGGACAGAAATGGTGAGGCCGTATCAATCATTTCTACCAAAGGAAGGTTGGGAGAATAAAGTGATTGAGTGCATCAACGTCTGGACAGCCTAACCTAGTTCTCCCATGTCATCTCACCCCATACGTGTCTCACATGTCGAGCAAGGTTGCATTCAGACTAGCAGACTAGCAACAGCCAGCTAGCTTCTGATATCTATCTAATAGTACTTTGCAGTTTGTTCACTTCTGAAAAATATGATCCTTATGTGCAGTAGCATGTTTACCTTGCGCCATTGTCACCTAGGCCATGGAGCCACACAATGGTGGCCTGGTGCCTCCCCTTCGGCCTCACCACATAGGTCCTGCCGTACTCGACTCGTCGGCTACTGCGCGTCCCTGCATTTTTCATGGACAATCAAGCATTGATCGGTCAGCATCTGCAGTCGCCATGAGTGCAAATGACCATCGAGGTAGAAGAGAGAGCTAGCAAGGGCACAGACCTGAAGAGCTGCTCCCATAGCTCATGGTGTGTTTGCAAAAGCTAGCTGCTGCTGCAAGTAGAGGCAGGCTTGCTCTGCTGTTGTGTGTAGTCTAGCTCTGGAAACCTGTGGAAGTACGAAGTGCACAGCCCCAACTGACCTGTATTTATAGTGTGATCCCGGGGGGAGATCGGAGGGAATATGAACAGCCCCACGGCTGAATCCGCATCCGGTAACAGTTTGCGGCTCCGCGCCCGCCATGCGTCGCTGCAAGCTGTCATCAGAAGAGCATCCGGGAGCACGTGGAAAAGGAAAGGCAAGATGGCTAGCTCAGCTAGCTGTAGCATGGGATAAAAAGATTGGGGGCTTTGTGTAGTTTGTGTGTGAAGGCTTGCACTTGCACAAGGTAGTAGCTGGCAGAGTGGGCACTGGTACAGGTTACAAGGCTTGCCATTTCCATGCAAAGGAGGAGCATGCAATGCCTAGCATTTGGGCAGGGGTTTGGCTGATATGGCACTGTTACCGGGCGTAATAGCAACATTAGTCTCCTCCTGACCGTAATGCTAAAAATGACATCACGGAATTGTTGATGACAACACCTAGCGAAGTCCGGTCCCCAAGAGGCCGGACTCCACCTCCACCGTGCCCCAAGGGCCGGACTTTCTCTCGCGCGCCACGTGTGAAATCCGATGCTCTGGGGCAGGGTGTTGCTGAAGATAGTACCCCAGGGGCACAGTGCATGAGTATGTTGTTAGAAAAATAGAGACACAAATTTTTACGTGAAAAACCCTTACGAGAAAAACCACAGACGCCAACCGGCGATGATCACTATATGAGGAGTGTTTACAAAACGCAGAGGAATTACAATGAGGCGTTGACTCTTCCCATGCGGCTTACAAGAGGTATATAAGGGGGTAAAAAGATTTGGAGTCCAAGTAAGAAACTAATCCGCTAATATGGCATATTCCGGATTCATCCATATTAGAAATTCGGATCACATATATCAACAATCTCCACCTTGAGACGAATTTCCTCTTGTAACATAATAAAGAATCATCAATCACCCAAAAAAAACTCCATAATAAGATAAAAATCACCGTGCGCCAACTAGTCTCTAGGACTAAACGGTAATACCAACTAAGTTTGAGCAAAGCTCAAACTGCTCAAACTTTGTAACAGGAACTGACTTTGTCATCATATCAGCTGGATTATCATGAGCATTTATCTTGCACACTTTGACATCATCTTGAGCAATAACACCTCGAATAAAGTGATATCTCACATCAATGTGCTTTATTATCTCATGGAACATCTGATCCTTTGTGAGGCATATAGCACTCTGACTATCACAAAATATAGCAGTGCAAGAATTATCTCCACAAAGCTCAGTGTACAAACATCTCAACCAAATAGCTTCTTTACAAACTTTAGAAATAGCCATATATTATGCTTTAGTGGTAGATAAGGCAACATTAGCTTGTAAACTTGCCTTCCAACTAACAGTACAACCACCAATGGTGAAAACATAACTTGTGATAAACCTCCTCTTGTCCAAATCACCAGCATAATCAGAGTCAACATAACCATCAAGTTCATCTCTAGAATTCCCAAACTGCAAACAAGCATTAGAAGTGCCACGCAAACATCTGAAAATCTACTGAACTGCTTTCCAATGCTCTTTTCCAGGATTAGCCATGTATCTACTAACAACACTCAGTGCATAAGATAAATCTGGATAAGAACAAACCATGGCATACATAAGAGAACCAACTGCACTGGAATATGGAACTCTAGACATGTACTCAATATCATAATCTGACTCAGGACATAAGGCTGAAGATAATCTGAAATGCGAAACTAATGGAGTACTCACTGGTTTTGCATCATGCATATTAAAACGATGAAGGACCTTCTCAATATAACCTTGTTGACTAAGGTATAACTTGCCATATTGCCTCTTTCTAATAATCTCCATACCAAAAACTTTCTTTGTTGCACCTAGATCCTTCATCTCAAATTCATTACTCAATTGTGCTTTCAGTTTTGCTATTTCTGACTTATCTTTTGCAGCAATCAACATGTCATCAACATAGAGAAGCAAATAAATAGCTAAACCATTAACAACCTTTAAATAAACATAGCTATCATAATCAGACCGCTTAAAATCATGAGAAAGCATAAATGAGTCAAATCTATTGTACCATTGCCTAGGAGATTGCTTCAAACCATAAAGAGATTTCTTTAATCTACAAACAAGGTGTTCTTTTCCAAGAATAACAAAACTCTCAGGTTGATCCATATAAATATCTTCTTCCAACTCCCCATGTAAGAATGCAGTTTTAAAATTTAATTGCTCAAGTTCATAATCATGCATAGCAACAATACTGAGTAAAGTGCGAATAGAACTATGCTTCACAACTAGGGAAAAAAAACATCATTAAAATCAATACCTGGAGTCTGACTATAACCTTTAGCAACCAACCTTGCTTTATACCTTGGTGGTTCAGTAGGAGAAATACCTTCATTTCTTTTGAAAATCCACTTTCAGCGAACAGGCTTCTTCTCCACTTATTACAATCAGTGGAGTTAATAGCCACAGAGTATGATGAAGATTCTGTATTATCTTCAATTTCTTTTGTCACACTCAAAGCATAAGCCACAATATTACCTTCTTTAATCAACCTCTTGAGTAGATTAATCTCCCTCCTAGACCTGCCAACTGCAATGAACCGTTGTGGTGGCTGCTCAACAATAGGAGGATCCTCAACAATAGGTGCATCATGAACAACAATATTTTTCTTATTTGATGTGTCATCTGAACCAATAAAGTGATCCACCTGAACACTTGAATTCTGCTCACTCTCAACAGAACACTAGTAGACAGTTTATCATGAAACATAGCAGATTCATTAAAGACAACGTTTCTACTAATCACAACCTTATTTGTTTCAGGATTCCACAACTTATATCCTTTAACGCCAGATTTATAACCAAGAAAGATGCACTTAACAGCTCTAGGCTCTAATTTTCTATTATCAACATGAGCATAAATAGTACAACTAAAAACTCTCAATTCTGAATAATTTGCTAGGGAACCAGACCATACCTCAATTGGAGCCATTTTTTCAATTGCAATAGAGGGTGACTGATTAATAAGATAGCAAGCAGTGGAAGTAGCTTCAGCCCAAAAACGCCTATGCAAACTTGCATTTGACAACATGCAACGAGCCTTGGAAATGATGGTCATGTTCATACGCTCAGCTACACCATTTTGTTGAGGAGTATGGGGGAATGGTGTAGTGCCTAACAATGCTTTCAGTCTTGCAATATGATTCAAATTCATTAGAACAGAATTCCATCCCATTATCAATGCGAAGTTTCTTTACCTTCTTTTCAATTTGCCTTTCAACCATAGTCTTCAACTCTTTAAATGTTGAAAATCTTTCTGATTTATGTTTCAAGAAATAAGGCCACACTTTTCTAGAGTAATCATCAATAATTGTTAACATATAATGAGCACCTCCTAGCGATGGCTTGCGAGATTGTCTCCATAAATCAGAATGCATATAATCCAAAATACCTTCTGTAGTATGAACTGAAGTATTGAACCTCACCTAACATACAATGCTCACAAAATTTCAGCTTGCCGATGCTATATCCATCAAGAAGTCCTCTCTTGCTCAATTCTACCAAACTAATTTCACTTATATGCCCAAGACGCATATGCCAAAGATCAGTAGCATCGGAATCAGATAATGAACTTAAAATTACAACAACATTACCTAATATTGTAGTACCTCGCAGATGGTATAGATTGGCAAATTTAATATCAGCTTTCATGACAACAAGAGAGCCTTTTGATTTCTTCAAAATTCCACCTTCACCAGAATACTTGTATCCTTTAGCATCAAGAGTACTCAAAGAGATGAGGTTCCTTTTCAAATCTGGAAGGTGCCTCACATCTGTCAAAGTTCTGACAATGCCATCAAACATCTTGATTTGAACTGAACCAATTTCTGCAACCTTACAAGAAAGTTATCACCCATCAACGCAGTACCACCTTCAACAGGTTCATAGGTGGCAAACCAATCCATATTAGGACACATATGAAAGGTACAAACGGAATCAAGAATTCATTCATCATTGGTCTTAGCACATCCATCAAAGGCAATAAGAACTTCTCCATCAGAACTATCATCAGCAGCAAGAGAGGCTTTACCTTCATCATCTAGTTTACCTTTTGGCCTATAATAGACTGTTTTCTTTTCTTTATTATGCAGCTTCCAGCATTTAGAGATGTCGTGCCCACTTTTCTTGCAATATTTGCACGACTTGTACTTGCCTCTGGATTTCGACCAGTCCTTGTAGCTGTTCAAACTTTTGCCTCGAGATCCATTGTTTGAGTTCTTCTCCTTTTGCTTGCCACGAACAAACAAGCCTTCTCCTTGCGAACTTGAATTTTCAGAAGGTGTCATTTGTTTCATCTTCTCCTTAGCATGCAAAGCTTCATAAACTTCATTAAGAGTGAGAGTATCTCTACTATATAATATGGTATCTCTGAAATTTGAAAAAGAACTAGGCAGAGAACACAAAAGAATAAGACCAAAATCTTCATCATCATATTTTACCTCCATCGACTCTAGGTCGGCAATGATCTCCTTAAATACTGAAAGGTGATCAAGCACAAATCCTCTTTCTTGCAATTTGTGCAAGTACAACTTTAGCTTGAAATGCATCTTGCTGGTGAGATCCTTTGTCATGCAAATTTGTTCCAGCTTCAGCCATAATGCAGCATATGTCTTCTTTGTCAAAACCTCCTGCAAAATATTATTTGATAGATGAAGGTGAATCTGAGATAAAGCCTTACGGTCTTTACGCCTCTTATCTGCGGTCCATGTGGTAGGTTGTTTCTCAAATCCTTTCAATACATCATCTAAATCTATCTGTGCCAGCACAACCCTCATCTTGACTTGCCACAGCGAAAAACCTTATGTCTCCACCCAGGAGTAGAAGATCATACTTCAAAGTCGCCATGTGGACTAAATCCTGAAATTGCTGGTACTGATCTATGTAAACATAGCAAAAATCATGGCCTCTTTGGTACACCTTCTGTGTACGTGAATCAAAGATCTTCGAATCTTCTGGTACGCTTCTCGGGTGGACGTAACAAAATTCGTCAAAATTTGGATCATTCCACGTGATCAAACAGGAATGCTTGCTCGGTGATTTATAATAAAAAAAAACTTGGGACCTGTGCTGCTGGAGAACGGCTTGGGGCTTCACGTGTCATGCTGCGCAGCTTGCCTGGGACGAGCACCGATGTAGGTGGACGGGCGGACGTAGCGGTGACTTTGATTTCGCTTCAGCCTGATTAAAAAAATTGATCTGGGTAGGACGAATTTGCTTCAGGCTTCGAGAGCGGACGACGGCCGGGCGATTTTGTCTCTAGATCAGAATCGATCTGCTTGCGCAACGAGCCGACGAACTCCACCACACGTGAAAAACTCGATGAATCGACGAACGTCGGCCGTAAGAACGATCGGATCTCTAATGCTCTGATACCACTTGTTAGAAAAATAGAGACAAAAGAGACACAAATTTTTACATAGAAAACCCTTGAGAGAAAAAACCACGGGTGCTAACCGATGATGATTACTATACGAGGAGTGTTTACAAAATACAGTGGAATTACAATGAGACGTCGACTCTTCCCGTACGGCTTACAAGTGGTATATAAGGTGGTAAAAGAATCTATAATCTAAGTAAGAAACTAATCCGCTAATATGGTATATTTCGGATTCATAAATTGAGATCACATATATCAACATACGTCCCACCAAATAATTGTACTAGTAAGTAGTACTCGTGCTATGTGTCACAGCAACTAGCTAGTAGAAAATTAATGTGCGTACGTTCGCTTCATTATTTGGCTCATCATCAACGAATAATTAAGTAGTTGATTCGTCAACTTGTCATGCATGTTTCCCTAAGTTATCATGCATGTTTCCCTAAGTTATCACAGTAAGTGCTCTAAGAATAATGAGTAGAGCCAAAGTTTACGGTTCAGAATTTCTAATGCAGTGTCCGTGCGCACAGATATCAATGGCAAAACACACAGAGAGAGGGGAATAAGTATTGAGCAGCGGAGACGTACCTCTGGCGTCCACAGTGCCGGCTTGCACCGTGCCCCTGGTCGCTGGGTCCGACCCATAAGGGATCGGATTTCACACATGATGCGCAAGAGAAAGTCCAGCTCTTTGGAGCACGGTGAAGGTGTAGTTCGATCCTCTAGGGATATGACTTCACTAGGTGTCGGCCGCCGGTAACTCCGTGGTGCTATCTATTATATTATTAAAACGATAGAAAAAGAAGTCACCACGTTCGCTCTCAAGGTCTAGAAATTCCCACGTTAATCGGTGAAAAAAGAGAAACATCCACACCGTTGATTATGATAGGTCCAGATTATAACGATCTAGATTAAAGCAAGAGTCTATACCAGGTACAATATATGAATAAGAGTCCATCTCAAGTACAACTTAAAAATAATTGAAATTCAGAATAAAAATAAAATAAAATAAAATTAGCAACTTAATTTTGATACTAATTCCTAAGTTTAAAAATAACTGAAATTCGGAATAAAAAATAAAATAAAATTAGCAACTTAATTTTGATACGAATTGCTAAGTAAAATCACTAGATAAACATAATTCGAATAAAAATAAAAAAGGTAATTGGATTGGTACACGAATTCGAACAAAAAATAATCGAATTTGGAATAAAAACAAAATAAAAATAGCAAATTGATTTTGATACTAATTCCTAAGTAAAATTCCTAAAAATATATAATTCAAAATAATTTTTTGATTAGTATCTAATGCCAACAAAAATACCTAGATTTCAAAATAAAAATAAAATAAGAAATTTGATTTCAATACTAATTCCAAGATAAAAACCCTGATAATCGTAATTAGAATATTTTTATAAAAAAGTAGCAATTGGATTAGTATACAAATTCCAACAAAAATTTTAGCAATTTGATTTTGATGTGAATTCCAAATTAAAATCCATAAATAAATTTAATTCAAAGATAAAAACTAAATAAAAATTAACAATTGGATTAGTATATGAATTCCAAAAAAATAACTTAAATTAGGGACAAAAATAAAAGAAAATTTGAAATTCTATTTCCATACTAATTCCAAAGTAAAATCCCTGAATAACTAAAATTTTGAATAAATTAAATATAAGTTATAATGAGGATACCATGAATGGTGTCGGATGAGACCACAAAAGAGTGCAATGATGTCGATCTGTCCTACAAGAAGACATTTATCTACAAGGAAACGAAGAGTCGTGGCAGCGACGATGAAGAGAAAAACAATTTCATGCTACTCAGCTTAGCCGTTCCACGAGGACAATGTCTTGCTACTCGCAGGAGCTACCGAAGAGAAAGGCCGGAGTCGAAGGAGCAAAGTGTTGTGACGATAAGTGGTGAGCATCAGCGTTGTTGAAGAAGTTAGTGGCCAAAGAAACTTGATGATGGGGAAGCCCTAGCAAAGAGGAGATGAAGCTTTGCATTGAAGACGAGCTATCGACGATATGGGGTTATCACGTAGCTAGGAGCTACCATCGTTGGTGACACGGCGTCGTCGGCGATGACGAAAAGATTCTCAATATCGTTAGACGGTGACTAAAGCAGATATACCGGCATCAGTGAAGATGGGAGGTCATAGCAGTTAGTAAGGAAGCCACATCGTTGAGTTGGACAACGTTGAACAGGAGTGACCAACATGGTAGAAAAAGACATCGAGCAAGTATAATATCGTCATATGTATATACATGCATGCATCCATATGAATATAAACACGAGCGTACATAAACAAATGTGCAAAGAGCTCAGAGTAGAGATAGCGCAATAGTAAGGAATAAGCTCGGGGCCACCAGGGAGAGTGCGGAGGGTGTCCCTGGCAAGGATCAACGATATTTGCACGTATGTGTGTTGATGTCACAACGGTTAGTATTAAACAATAATTTGAGAGAAGTAGAAGATAACTATATGGTAGAGTATTGCATCGGAAGGGGTAGCAGCTAAGAGATATCGATCAAGAATTAGGCTTGTTGTTGGAGATTGAAGCAGAAAAACTGTGGCGGGGAGAAGACATAGAAGACACACGGTTCGGTAGGGCAACTGACGTGAGGGAAGATAAGTTCAATGTAGGTCACCCATGGTGCATCGATGTATACGTGGGCAAGGTACTCTAATACTATGTAAACTAATAAGATAATTTGTTGTATATATAATCAACGTACTGCTTGAGATTAACAGACGTACATGTGCATGCAAATGTTTTGGAAAAGAGTAACCAGTGGAATAAAAAATAAGGGCCTGCAGCTACATGATGCATACATGATAGAGAGTGGTTAATTTATTATACTAGAGATTTTCTTCCATCAAAACTCATGCATCAGTTACGTTCCTCAAGTTGTGTTTTTCTTCAAGCTTCTATTGTCAATGTCAAAAACAATATAGAAATAAGAGTCCATCTCAAGTACAATGCAAAAATAACTGAAATTCAGAATAAAAATAAAATAAAATTAGCATTTTGATTTCGATACGAATTCTGAAGTAAAATCTATAAATAATTGTAATTCAGCATAAAAATTAAGTGAAAACTAACAATTGGATTAGTTTACGAATTCCAACAAAAAATAATTGAAATTAGGGACAACAAATAAAAGAAAATTTGCAATTTGATTTCCATACGAATTCCAAAGTAAAATCTCTTAATAACTAAAATGTTGACTAAATTAAATATAAGTTATAATGAGGATATCGTGAATGGTGTCGGAGGAGACCATGAAAGAGTGCAATAGTGTCGATCTGTCCTACCAGAAGACATTGGTCCACAAGGAAGCGAATAGCCGAGGTAGCGGCGATGAAGATGAGAGCAATTCCATGCTGCTCACCTTAGCTATTCGACAAGGACAATGTCGTGTTGCTCGCTGGAGCCATTGAAGAGAAAGACCGGAGTCAATGAGCCAAGTGCTGTGACGACGAATGGTGTGCATCAGTATTGTTAAAGAAGTCAATGGCCAAAGAAACTCAATAATGGGTAAGACATAGCAGAGAGGAGATGAAACTTTGGATTAAAGACGAGCTATCGATGATATGTGATCATCGGGTAGCTAGGAGCATGCCATCGTTGGTGAGTGACATGGCGTCACCGGCGATGGCTAGAAGAATCTCCCTATCGTTAGACAACGACTAAGGTAGACATACCGACATTAGTGAAGATGGGAGGTCGTCGCAGTTAGTGAGGAAGCCACATCGTTGAGTTGGACAATGTCGAAGAAGAGGAGTGACCGACATAGGAGAAGAAGACATCGAGCATGTATAACATCGTGCATGTGTACATACATGCATGCATCCTACGAATAGAAGCATAGGCGTACAGAAACAAAGAGCTCGGAGTAGACATACCGCAAATGGTAAGGAATAGGCTTGGAGCCACTAGAGAGAGTGCGACGGGTGTCCCGGTAGGGATCGACGATATTTGCACGTATATACGTGTAGATGTCACAACGGTCATCATTATGCGATAATTGGAGAGAAGTAGAAGACAACTATATGGTAGAGGATTGCATTAGAAGTGGTAGCAGCTGAGAGATATCAATCGAGAATTGAGCTTGCTCTTGGAGGTTGAAGCAGAAAAATTATGGCGGGGAGAAGAGATAGAAGACACACGGTTTGGTGGGGCAACCTACGTAAGGGAAGATAAGTTCAAGGTAAGTCGCCCATGGTGCATCGGTATATACGTGGGCAAAGTACTCTAATATCATGTAAACTAATAACTTAATTTTGTTGCACACATAATCAATGTATTGCTTGAGTTTAACAAAGGTACATGTGCATGCAAACTTTTTGGAAAAGAGTTAAGGGCATGCATCTACATGATGTTTACATAATAGAGAGTGGTTAACTTATTATACTCATGATTTTCTTCCATGAAAACTCATACTTCAATTACATTACTCAAGTTGCATTTTCCTTCAAGTTTCTATTGTCATTTTCTAATATTTATGATATATTAAAAAATCTAAATAGCTACAAGATACGTAAATATATTCTGAAACATCTAAGTTATATCATTTGTCGCTACAAACTTTAAAACAAATCTAGCAGCGCAAATGTGCGGGTCACCCTGCTAGTTTTTGGCATTATGACAGAGAGAGGGCTAATGTTGCTATTACACCTGGTAACAATGCCATATCTGTCAAAAACTCGAGAATAGATGCATCCTTGCAGTGGAGAAGGAACCGAAATATAGAAATATTGCTTAAGACCCCTTTTATCCAATTTCCTAACCACCCAGTTTCTCACCCTGGTGATGATCTTGATAAGGTACTAATGCCCACTAGTTCGGCATCACAATTCCTAACATAATATATATGTAACCTTAATCGAAATGACAAGGAATAAGCATAAGTGGATTTTATTTTATTTTTCGTATGGAGAAAGAAATGAAAATAATAAAGGAAGTGAATGTCTCACTATCTCAGTGCTGAGGGAAGGTTCTTGTGAACAACACCCCATATTTAGCAGGAAAAGGCAGAACGTTTGGTACCTTTTCTGGTTGGATCAATGTTTCTGCAGGAGGCTTGTTTTTATTTTCATACTCCTTCCTATCATACTGTGATCAAAAGCACCAATGGACGAAAATGCACAGCAGCACAAGCATTAATTAATTCTTGCAGGAAATATCGGTAGTTTCAGTAGTGTTTAAGGCGCAATTCGACGCGGAACGGAAACTCTAGGAGCTCTAGATGTGGCAAGTAGTACTGTTTATTATGCTAGGCAGGTACAGAGAAGAATTCTGCAGCAAGGAAGATTCCAGAAATATCTCGAAGGTGTCGACACTGACACAACACAGATATCAGGCCAACTTGGTAGAATTGCAGGTTCTTTCTCATCCATGGAGTCATGGACACGGAGGCGCTGTTCATGAAGGAATTGATACTGCAATACCGCAAGCAGAACTACTCAGTGCTCATCATGAAGCATATTCAGGTACAAAGATAGTAACACTTAACTGTAAAATTGAGCATTGAGAGGAACTACAAGGACTTGTCTCGAAGAATTATGCGCACTTTGCTACTATTCCTTCGTGGTACTTACATCTCCGTGACAAATCTTGTCACGTTTGCATAGACGATCGGCCAAAATATTCCTCAGCAACACGCCTTTTTCTCGTTTGAGTTGAGCTTTTCTAACAAACTGCTATTCTTAGGTTCGGCTTGCGAAGAAAGTGATGCAACTTTTCTTTTACAAACGATGCAGGGTAGCTTTCAGAATAGTGGTAGGCTTTGATCCCCTCTCGACGATGCAAATTTAAAAGGGATTAAACAAAAGGCCTAAGTCAAATCTAAACTAACCCCTAAGCATTTGTGATAGCAGAATAATGCAAAGGATTGCACCAAGTTTTTCTTGTGTCAGCCCTCAGCCCCACTACAAACAGCAAGAATCATATGCACTCCAACTCGGCATTTTCTATTCATTGAGATTAACAATGTGTGTGTGTGGGGTGGGGGGGGGGGGGTGTTGGGGAGGCAGCTAAGGATAAACTATGTGGGCTACGTGTGATTTTTGTCCCTATCTTGCCTTGAGAGAATAGAGGCTGCATAGGGGCTAGATGAAGTTTCTCTCAGAGACAAGTTTGTTAACTACCTAATCTTTACTCCTTGGTAGAGATTATAGGCCATGATTGTGTTGTTTCATAGGGCTTGGAGCCTGCATACTCCTTATTTAGCATAGCTTTGTTCTAATTGCATATGCTCCTATGAAATGTGAAGCATCCACAAAGTTTCTTTAAAAGTTATATTCTGAAAAGGCTGCACGAGTGAAATATCAACAATTGTCGTTACTGAAAAGCTTACAGTTTGTGGGCTACTGGGAACAGCAAACAAAATTTGCACAAATATTCGAACTGATTTTTTTGCTTATTTTTATCGATGGTTGAGTACATGAGACTCATGAATTCACTGGTTCAAAATCCCATCTGTTAAAGAGTGTCCTGTAAGCCTTAAGCACCCTGTAAGTATTTTTTTTTCGAGAACACGCCGGAGAATTGCATGTCATACCATTAACAAGAAAAGGTCCTTTTACAAACGCGCAACCCTCTTGCCAACAACAGGACTTGCTATGAAGAAAAGGAAACAAGGGCAGCTGATGATTTGCACACAAGAACAAGGGTTAGAAATGAAGTTGCATTTGGAGACCCATAGGGGGCATTTTGTCAGAACATCCTAATTTGGGGATTCCAAGCATATTTGATGTAGATATGGTATTTTTATGGTATGATACATGTCATTGTAAACGTTACTATTTTCACAAGATTCAAAACCTTGTCGGTTCGAAGTAAAGCTGAGCTGATGCCAAAGTACACAATGGCCTCCTGCACACCCCCTGTTCCATTCTTAGGTGAGACGAGGCAATTGCAACTAGGAGGATGAGAAGTATTTCAACCCTAAATGCTGTCTTCACCCATGGATTTTGCAGGATTTTTTGACAACAATACATATGCTCTTTGAATTGTCTATGTGTGTCTGAAATAAATAACCGCTTCTTTCTTTCTCACAGGGAATACTTCTGAATTCTGATTGCAGTATGCTGCAAGAAAGCTTCTGATTGCGTATGTCGTTAGGTACGGTCCCCTGATTCATCATCTCCCACCGAATAAAACACCGGAAAAATGACTTTACTGTATGATTTGAGTCCACATCAAGGCCTAATTAACAGAAGTCAACAACCAAAATGCAACAAAGAATGATGCAAAAATAAAGAGAGTTATTTGAGGCCACCATTACCTCAAGAAAGAACAATGCCATCTAACTAAAGACTCCAAATCCTCCTTCCAGTTGCAATTGCACGATCTCACCTGAAAATTCTAGAGTAAAACCTGCTTCCGTACTTTCTTTGCTTCTTAATTCTGTGGTTTCTATTTTATGTGTACAGTTTGTCTTTTTTTCAGTTTCTACACTTTGAAGCTTTTAAAAAGTGTTTTTGGAAGGAAAAAGATATTTAAAAGTGAATTTGAGTGCAGAACTTATCCTCTGATCAACGTTCAATAATCCAGAACAAAAGTAGTTTTGTTTATCTGGCTGCTTCTGAATTGTTTGATAAATGTTCTTTCATGTGAAGGAAAAAGGATATGAGATCAAAAGCTAAAAATATAATATTGTTAACTTTAAATCAAGCATTCACATGAGCACACAAGATAAAGTTTCAAAAATCGGATTATATTCCTCCCATGGGTGCAGCCATTCTATGTGCTCCCTTGGTGCCATATTTTGTCAGCATTCCATGAGTTGTAAGCTAGAGAAACCTGCCATTACAAGTTTCGTTTCTGCTTGCAGTAATTATGTGTTTGGGTGCGCTGAATTGGCAAAAAAGACCAAACAGAATAGTTTTTTTAGACGAAATGGAATAGTAATTATGTGTCTGGGTACACTGAATTGGCAAAAAAAGATCAAACAGAATATGACGATGTGTACAAAATAATTGTTACGCTTTTCTTCACTTGAAAGAAACTATGCATGGTGCACACTTCCATTAACTATAATATCATCCATGTTATGAATAGAGCTTGTATTCAATATGAGGCCAATGGGCCGGTATATATACACAAAGTACATGTGGTGAATATGCAAAGAACCCATCATAACAATGGGGAATAACAAACTATACATATATCTCTAACACCCCCCCTCAAACTCATGGTGGATCAACAACACTGAGTTTGGAGAGGTAGAAGCCGTGCTGTGCTCGAGTCTGGGCCTTCGTGAAGAAATCCGCTATCTGAAGCTCCGAAGACACATACTGAAGAGCAATCACCTGATCATGCACACAAGACCTCATGAAGCAAGCATCAACACCAATATGCTTGGTGAGCTCATGCTTCACAGGATCACGGGCAATACTGATAGCACCTGTACTATCTGACAAGAGAGGAGTCGGTGTAGTGACAGAAACACCAAAATCCTCAAGTAACCACCGTAGCCAAGTAATCTCTGCTGTCAAGAGAGCCATAGCTCGCAACTCAGCCTCTGCACTCGAACGGGACACTGCAGTCTGTTTCTTCGTCTTCCAGGCAATGAGAGAACCACCAAGAAAAACACAGTAAGCAGAGATAGACCGACGATCAGAAGGATCGCTGGCCCAAGTAGCATCTGAATAAGCCTGAAGCTGTAACGAGCTGGAGCGTGGAAAGAAGAGACGGCGAGAGATAGTCCCACGAAGGTATCGCAGAACTCGAAGAAGGTGGTCAGAGTGAACTGAGTGGGAGCGAACGAATCGACTCGAAATGTGAATCGGATAAGTGATATCCGGACGAGTAACAAAGAAGGTAGACAAGACTCCCAACAAAATGACGATAGCGAGTCGGATCGAGAGAGGCTCGCCATCGAGGGTCGGAGGTGAACATTGAGCTCCATGGGAGTCTCAACAAGATCTGTTGATCGATGAGAGAGGCGCGATCAAGAAGATCCTGAATATACTTCTCTTGGGACATAAAGAAACCATCTGGAGTGGAAGTAACCTCAATCCCAAGGAAGTAACGAAGAGGACCCAGATCCGACATAAGGAACTGCTCACTAAGATGAGCCTTGACAAAGGCAATGTACTCAGAATCATCTCCAGTAATGATCATATCATCAACATACAGAAGAAGAAGAGTCCGACCACGAGACGAAGTGTGGACAAAGAGCGCAGGATCATGATCACTCGCGGAAAAGCCAGCAGCAGTGACCACAGAGGAGAAGCGCTCAAACCAAGCACGAGGGGCTTGCTTAAGGCCATAGAGAGAGCGACGAAGGCGACAGACCATGCCCTCAGGAACGGAATACCCAGGTGGCGGATGCATGTAGACCTCCTCACGCAACTCGCCATTAAGAAAGGCATTCTTGACATCAAGCTGTGAAACAGACCCGATGGCGAATGCGCCACCGAAAGAAGAGAAGTCGCGACAAGTGGTCATGTGAGCCACAGAGCAAAAGTCTCGTCGTAGTCACGACCATGCTCTCGCTGAAGCCACGGGCAACAAGACGCGCTTTATAGCGCCAAGAGAGCCATCGAGCGAGTCTTAATCTTATAGACCCACTTACACGTGATGGGACGAGAGTGAGATGGAAAGAGAACAAGATCCTGTGTACCAAGACGCTCAAGGGCAGCAATCTCTTGGCCATGGCATGCTTGCCACTCGGGGTGAGTAACAAACATCCCAGAAGAAACAAGCTCACGAGTAGTCTGCGCCAAGAAAAAGCAAAAGCAGGCGGGGGCAAGCGATGGCGATCGCGGAGAGCGTGGCGAGAGAAGATGACCCATCGGGAAGATGGATTATCGAAGAGGATGACTCATCTGGAAGATCCTCAATCTGAGGTCGACGAGTGTGAACGAGTGTAGTGGGGAGCCTGAGGAGCCGCAGGAGACGGCAAGCGGCGGCATAACGGCGGAGAGGCCACAATGGGAATATGTGGAGACTCGATGGGGCCAGGTGGGCAAGGGCAAAACAGATATAGGTGTATCTGGAAAGGTCAAAAAGGACAGAGACTCCACAGAGGAAGCCGAAGGAGAGACAGGGCGTGGATAGAAAGGACGAGACTCGTCGAAAGTCACATCCCGAGAAATCCGCATCCGTCGACCAACAGGATCCCAGCACCGATAGCCCTTGTGCTCGGCACTGTATCCTAGAAAAACACACTCAACAGACTGAGCGGTCAGTTTGGTACGTTCTCGAGGGCGAGAAGAACGAGCAAACGCAACCAAATAGACGGCGCGAGTAGTCGAAGGAGACCACAGAGACGCTCAAAAGGGATTGCGCCCTGAAGAGCAGAAGAAGGCTGGATGTTGACGAGATAGGTGGCAGTGGAAACAGCCTCGGCCCAAAAGTGAGGTGGAATAGAGGCGGCAATCATCAGAGCACGAGCCGACTCAAGGAGATGACGATGCTTGCGCCAAAGAACACCATTCGAGCATGAGCACGGGACAAGAGAATCGAAGCGAGAGTACCTTTCGGCAAAGAAGGAAGCGTGGGTGATGAGAGAGATACTCACAAACAGAGTCGACGAAAGACACGAATAGGAGTGGAGAACTGTAAAGGACCATAGTAGCAAATTGTTTATAGATGGACAAGGCCTCACTACGAGAAGACATGAAATATATCCAAGTGTGGCGAGAGAAATCATCTATAAATATGATATAATATCGATGGCCCCCTTTCGAAACGAAAGGAGCCGGACCCCAAACATCTGAATGAACAAGATCAAAAGGACGCTGAGATACTGACTCACTATGAGGATAAGGAAGCTGAAGTTGTTTGCCTAACTTACAGCCCTGACAATCTAAAGACACGTCTCTGAGATAGACCCCAGAAGACCACGACGAACTAAAGACGACGACGAGATCCACATAGATGGCCAAGGCGGTGATGCCATTCTTTGAAAGAGCCGTGAGACGGAGTGGCGTAAGCGAGAGATCGGCGGCGATGGTGGCGCGGAAGGAAGGTGAAGCGCCAAGCTCCCAGAGACGCTGTGAGTCAAGGCGCCGAGGGCCGAACCAACCGAGCTCCGTGTGGCGGTCTGAACACAACAAGAGTCGAGTCGAGAATGACCCGACAACCAATATCGAATGTCATCAGAAAAAGAAGCCGCATGGTAAGGCGAGGAACATGAGCAATGTAAGGAACATGAAAAGATGAGTTGCTAAGGGATCCTCGACCGAGAGACGAAAGAGAGGTACCATCGGCGGTGAGAACGATGAATAGGAGAATCAAGAGGTGTAATGAAGGACAGAGTGGAAGCATAAGAAGTCATGTGAAAAGATGCTCCGAATCAAGAATCCACGGGAGGTACCGACCGTGTGTAGAAGGTGGTTTCTCGGTGCAGAAGAGTCGATGTGCGAGCCTCGCAGAACTGCCGAGGAGAACTCAAGCGGCAAGCGGCGTCGACGTCGCTATCTCTGCTTTCGATGAGAAATGGCCAAAGAGTCGATGTAGACGTCGATGTAGAAGCACCGATGTCGATGCTAGTAGAAGAACGACGTGAAAGATGCCGCTTCTTCTTATAGCACTGGACTCAATGTGGCCGACCTTGTCGCAATAGGAAGCGATGAGGACGGCCACCTCCGGATGGAGGACGGCCACCACCGCCTGTGGCGGCCATTGGAGGAGGAGGCAAGCTTTGGCGTGGAAGCGAGCGGTGTAGCAGCAGTGGGACGAGCGGCGAGCACAGAGGGGAGTGGCATCAGACCAGCACCACTCAAGCGAGTCTCCTCTGCGCGTATCTCGGTAAGAGCCTCCAGGAGAGTGACACGAGGGTGCCGTGCAAGGAGCTGGGCACGCCTATGCTCGAACTCAGGACGAAGGCGAGTAAGGAACTCGTAGACCCGCTGAAACTCCAAGTCAAGACGCATCTGGGCTAAGCGGCACGGACACGAGCGACAACCACCGTCTGGCGAAGTCCAGCTGACGCCCGACAAGTAGAGCTATGGGCGTAAAAGCGCCAACAGAGAGCATCACCCTGCTGAAGAGAGTGCTCCTGACGGACCACAGACAGGTACAAGGCATCACCAGAGGGCTCGTAGCGCTGACGAAGGTGAGTCCACATCTGGAAAGCCGAGGAGAGTCCCACAACCTCAGAAGAGAACTGAGGCCGACAACGGCAATGAGGACAAGAAGAAATGAAGGCGTCGTCGTCGTACCGAGTGTAGATGGTCGGTCGATCTTTGTAGGAATCGAGCCTCTTGGTAGGCAAAGCGACCTCATCATTAGCAAGGTGGCGGCCTCAATAGCGACCTTGTCATTTGTCGAGGCGGCCTGTGAGCGAAACTCCGTCGGAGGAGTAGGGCAAAGGCGGGCAGATGACATCGCCAGAGAGGATGCCCCAGAGACGAAGACCACGCATATGGATGCGCATGTGAGACACGAAGTCGGTGTAGTTAACACCATCGAAGATCACCGGGCAACGAGGGAGAGAAACAGTACCCATTGGTGGCGGTCTTTGGGCGACGGCGACCAAGGAACGAAATCTAACAGCGGCGCCGACGGCCAAGCGGTTAGCGCGTTTTTTGCCGACTTGAAGAAGAAAAAAAAATTGACTGCCAAAAAGAAACAGTTCGGCTGTTTTAACCCAAGGGGGGAAACCCTAGGGTTCCCCCGAGCTTCCTCTGGCGGCGGGAGGAGAGGGCGGCGGGGCCTGGCGGCGGCGACGGCGGGGCCTCGGGCGGCGGCGGGGCCTTGGGCGGCGGCGGCGGCCCTTGGGCGGCCGGCCGGGAGGACGCGAGCAGCCGGACGAAGGAAGCTGGGCGGATCCGAGCTCCCCAGGCGGCGGCGGGTTTTGGGCAGGCCCTTGCTCGAAAGCCACGACAAGCTGCGGAGATGGTGGCGGATCGGGACAGGAGGAGCCCGGCCGGGGACGGGGCGGCGCGATTGGAGGAGAGGCGCGTCCCCGATGGTATCCCACGGCGCGATCGCGCGGAGGCCGGAGAGGCGGCGGCGGTGGAGCCTCAAGCGGCGCAAGAACGCAGAGATCGGCGGCCTCCCCACACGGGAGAGCGGATGGAGCCGCCCCAAGCGATGGCAGCGGCGGAGACGTCAAAGATGACGACGAGCGGCAACCTCCAGATTGGATCCGAGAGGCGGCGGCGTGACAAGCGAAGCGACGGGAAACCCTAGGTATGGCTCTGATACCATGTTATGAATAGAGCTTGTATTCAATATGAGGCCAATAGGCCGGTATATATACACAAAGTACATGTGGTGAATATGCAAAGAACCCCTCATAACAATAGAGAATAACAAACTATACATATATCTCTAACAATCCAAAGCAAAGGAAAAAAAAGGAATTTGATCTCATTTACCACTTAAGTTTCTGGTAAGGCTTCTCTCCTAAAAAGAAAAAGACACTCGAGTTTCTGACATGACAAGACAAATTTCATATTCTTTGAAAATGTGAAGCACTGAAAGAAACTACATGGGCATAAGTAATTCTCCTCTCCATGAACTAATGCCTGGAAGTTCCCTGAAATGAAATGGGAGGAGGAGCGTGTCAACATCATCCAATTAAGCTATGTCGCCACGAGAAGCAGCGGGAATTTCTCGTGTTCTTGGCGCCCATGTTTTGACATCTAATCACTGAGACACTATCTTGCAGCTTATGGAATAGGGGAATCCAAGCATAATAATGTTCTTTCTTTTTTCCTTCTTTTTTGAAAACTCAGACAGCAGCATCGTGTAAATGTCAATGCATATACAAAGGACTACATCTTGGTAGCCACAAAAGTTCAGTACATACAGGCTGAAAAAGGGAGTGCGTATCGCGATTCTAACAACCTTGCATACGAGCAGCTGAAAAGGGAGGGCCAGAAAGAACATCCAACAGCTAGACGTCAATGTGCAAACGAACGAACTACAAAGCACTTTCAGATTTCATTTCAGACCTGAGAGGCCACCTACCAAGGCAAGAATCCGATCTGCTTCATACTGAACTTCTGCGTGCGTGTCGCTTTCGCCTTCGCCGTCGCCGCTGATCTGATCTCCGACCAGCGGTGGAGCACGGCAGAACAATGTCTGTCTACGGCCCCCATTTGCCTAGGGCATATTTTTCTTTTAACAGGCAGCAAGTACGCTCCTCTATGACTCCTAAGTTCAGCGACCTTGTCACACTCAACCTGTCCAAGGACACCACTCACTCGGCATCCTTCGTCATCTCTGAGATTTTCCGTAGCACAAGGAATATCGCGGCGCCAAACTTGGCAATTTGCGGAAGAATTAGATGTGTGTAGGTAGTAGCATTTGCATAATTGCATTGTAATGCATAGTTGACAGTTCTTCATGAGCTGATGTTTGTGCTGTTCAAAAGAAGAGAAAAATGAGTTGATGTTTGGTGGTGCGAAATGCAGAGAATTCAGAGAAGCATATTTTTCTTTGCTTTTGGGATGCTGAGGAGCTGTAACCAATAGCGCAGGGTAAGCATAGCAAACTCAAATCGGCTACTGCAGCCACGAAAATAATTAGATTATACTGTCGTTCACATTAGAACATGACGAAAAAAGGGCCCCCTTTTCCCTTTCTTTGCAGGAATGGGAAAAGGTGATGAAAAGAATAGAACAAAGATAAGCAGGTCATCCTCCGATCTTTTTAGAGTTTACTCATTCGTTGAAACTTGAAACCGAGATTGCCATGCAATGCAACCGATGGCTGCACGACTGGTAATCAAACTTGGAACAAAATAAATAGTACACAACTTTTCGATGGCTTGTCAAGAGTTCTCAACTTCTTATGCTCAGTGTAGTCAGTGTTGTGAAGTGCTTTTGGTATCTTATTTCTGTCTAAGGGGGTGTTTGGGATGGCTTCAGCTTCCGCCCAGAAAAGTCGGAAGCCGTCCCAAACGGGTGGCTTTTTTTCGCGACTTTGCTCGCAGCCGGAAGCCGCGTTTAATGGGAGAAAGCCGGAAGCTATCCATCGGCAGCTTCCCGTGGCTTCCCACGTTCTTCGTTCCAAGTTTATCCCCCAAGTTGGGGGGTAATTACCCGCGTTTGTCCCTTCGCACAACACCCCCCCCCCTCCGCTTGCCTGCAAACCCTAGTCGCGCACCTCCCTCCTGCACCCACCTCCCTCGCTCGCTCCCGTCTTCCTCCCACCTGCGCCCGTCCTCCTCCCTCGCCGCCTCCACCGCCCACCCTCCTCCTCCTCCCCACCGGCCCCCACCTCCTCCTGAGTCGGCGTCGCCCCTCCTCCCCACTCGCCACCCCCCCTTCTCCTCCCCACACGGCGCCGCCCCTCCTCTCCCTCGAGCCATCGGCGGCCTCCTCCCACTCCCCCGAGTCGGCCCCCACACCCCCACGCGTCCGGTCGCCGATTGGATCTAGGCTGCTCCCTGACCTCGAGCCGCCACCGGCCTCTTCCCTCTCCCTTTGCCCAGATCTGGCCGCCTCGCCGCCCTCCTCCCTCCACCGGCTCGCGCCGCCGCGGCGCCTCCTCCTCCTCCTAGCTCCCTCCCCGTTGGCCGAAGCCGCATCCCCACCTCTCCGTCTCCCCCAACTCCGGGTCTCCTGACACCCTAGGCCGCCCCAACGCCCCCAGGCCACCCTAACTCTCCCCAAGGCCGCCCCAAGTTCCCTCCTCGCCAGCCCAACCTCCCCTAGCTCCGGTTGACCCGACGCCCCCAGGCGACCCCACTCCCGACGTCCTCGTATCGGACCGGCATCCCTACTGTGGCCGCCGCTCTCCTAATGACATCCTCTCAAAATTTATGTGATTGGTAGCCCAAGATTTTGCAATTTTGTGTGATTGTGATGAAATGCATTACATCTTTTTATTGCAATGGATAATTCAGTGTGAGAATGTGCATGTTCTTGGTGCTTAGATTTTCCTGATAGGTGGAGTCATTCCCTTTCATGGATTTGCATGGATTCTGAAGTTTGATTCTGTATTTCTTGCAGTTGCAGTTGCAGTTCCCGAAGATTCTGAAATTTGATTCTGCAACAATATCTGAATGACGACTTCCTATTCTTCCCAATGTGTTGCTGAATTTGCATGTCAAGCTTCTTCGGTCATGTCTTTTTGAACTTACAATGTACTAGTACATCTCAACTCTGTAGAATACAGATTCTATTATCTTTGGTGTTTGCAGATTCTTCTGGTAGTGCTTTTGATCCAGCTATAACAATGAATGCCTCATGTTGTATAGATTGTGCTGCATATGTGCTTAGTGTCATCTTTCCTTAGTTTTGTTCACAATGCTTTCCAATATATGATTGCCAATAACCATCCACTGCTATTATAGATAACTAATGTCTCTTTGTTGTACAGGTTTGTTGAATTCATTTGTAATAACCGTTGACGAGGATCTAATAATCCTCATTTAATTATTCATCTGTAATTCATATTATAGATAGTAATATATTTATATTACTTGCAAGTATACCCCTTACCATTAATAAGGGAGAAGCTTAACCAAGTGGTCGTAAGTCTTGCTACGACCACCCCCTAGTCGTAAGACTTTTCTACGACTAGTCTCTAGTTGTAAGCTTTCCTACGACTAGCCTTAGGTTGAGAGTCTTCTCTATGAGCACCTTGTGGTCGTAAGTCTCTCTACAACCTAGTTGGTTACAACCACCCTGTCATTGATAAAGCTTATATATATGTGGGCCAAGTCGATCAGGGAGTCTAATGCGCTGTGTTTCACACACAAGGCAGTTAATATACATTGTTATTCTCTATGAATAATTGCATGTTTTATACCTCTGTCTCTAACAATAACTACCTGGCGACGTGGGAGAGTTATTTCTCTGATAGTAACCTCCATCAGCAGTTCATCATTTGGAACGTTGGGACGTCTCCTGGCTTGGAGGAACTGCCACCTCTCCATGCGCTATATAAAGGAACTGCCACTTCTCCAAAGAAGGCCTGAACCTGTATAAAATCCTTGTGTTATTCTCTGTGTGGTTCTATTTTCAGGAGTTTCCCCAAAACAAACAATCATACGTAAGATCGATATTAAATCACCAACAGTTGGCGCCATTCGTGGGGACTTTCCGGTGATTCCTTGTCGACAAGTTCTCTTTATTATATCAACTCTGATGCTTCCATGGCAGGAGAGTGGAACGAGGAGAATTGGTTCGACTTGGCCGACTACGCAGAACTCGATATGGATGTCTGCTACGACTACGAGCATAGTATTATTTCATCCAATGGTAATACCATCTCTAGAGATGTTTCACCAGATCTAGGAGATCATACCACAAACATAGTTGAGGAGGGATCATTTCCCCCACAACAGTACGTCCAAATGAGAAACCAAATTCCTTAGAGAGCAAGGGTCAACCCGACCACAATCGGGACTGCATCAAGGCAGGCTCAGAATATGACGAGGGTTCTCCCTCCAAATGTTTGAGTCCGTCTAAGGTCGTCCGATCTAGCACAACAAGTCCTAAAAGCCATCATTCCGGGACTCCATCAGCAACTAGTGGTCGTCTCTCTTCGGCTACCCCCACAGAGGATATGGGCGAGCACGCTTTTTCTACGGATTCGACCATACTCTCGCAGGGCTCACCTATAGATGGAGACGGTTATAACTCAGAATTCCCTTTCTTAGAGGGGGTTGCTCTAAGTTGTGAGGCATTATCGTTCGACTACACCTCAAGCCAGGAGGCCTTAAGCGCAAGTGAAGATCATATCAAGGGGGTTTTCGTCCCCCCTTAGACCTAGTCGCTCTCCTAGAGGCAGGACTGAGGATGCTCCCCGTCGATCACACACTCCGACCTCTCGTGGCAATGGCGAGGAGACCTCCAGCGATGAACGGGATCAACACTCTGATGAGCGTGGGAGAAATCCTAGAAATGATTGCTCTCCATTGAGGCAAACTCAAGCAACCTCAGATGTCGAAGATCCTGAGACTATCCGGAGGAGACAAATTGCAACCTAGAGGACTTTGCCTGGACACACTCAATATCGGTCAGAGGAGGCTTGAGAACTTCAACATATAAATGTCCTACTCGAGAACCCAACTCAAAAACTCAGACAAGCGCCAGGTTACGACCTCTTCGCTAAAGAGATCGCATGAAGGCTTTGGAGTACGATGGCCAAACTTAAGCAACCTCGCCGACACCTTTTTGGAAGTCGTACCGGGACGACTATATTGAACACCAGTCGCTCGAGTAACTCACCTAATGAAGATCGACATGACAATAGGTCACGTCACTCTCCTAACCTTAACTCCAGTTGGAGAAGAGTTCTTCAAACTTCTAATGATCGACCAGCTCTCAGGGGAGGTGATCGTTCACCACTCTGACCCTAAAATCTGCAGGTGGAATACGATGAGTATTACCCTTATAGGGCCGAGACCTATCATAGCTCGGGTCCGTCTACAGCCGAGTATCATCATATACGATCACCTGGGAATGTCAACCCTTCTTTCTCACAAAGGAGACGTCTTGATGTCATTACCGGATGTTGGGCGTTCTCACCTGATCTCTAAGCAGTTCGCTGGCCGCCGCGATTTTGACCAGTGAACATAGAGAAGTTTGATAGGTCGTATAATCCCATCAAATTTCTCCAGATCTACACGACCGATGTTCGAGTAGCAGGAGGAGGAGAGCATGTCATGGCGAATTACCTTCCTACTATGCTCGAAGAATATGTTCAATCGTGGTTGTTAAACCAACCACTAGAGTCAATCTATTTGTGGCAACACCTCTGTGACCTACTACTGGCCAATTTACAAGGCACCTACCATCGTCCTGAGAAGGAGGATGACCTGCATAAGATGAGACAAAACGATCACGAGACCCTACGCCAGTTCATCAGGCATTTCAGTCAGGTTCGCAATTTCATACTTGAAGTTTCTGATTCTTCTGTTATCATAGCGTTTAAGCAGGGAGTCTGCAGTAGAAGGATCACGGAGGATATCGCTTTGAATCCTCCGGCTACCATTGCCAAGCTCTTCAAGTTGGTCGATCGATATGTGACTGCTGCTGAAGCAGTCGAGTGGAACAAAACTATCGACCGAGATGACAATTTCTCAAGAAGCGGGTGAAGGTAGCAAGAAGAAGGATAAGAAGGCTAAGAAGTCCAAGAACAAGACCAAAGGCCAGAAGCCCCAAGTCAATAGTTCGAAGGAAGTCTTGGCTGTAAGCGATAAGGAGCCTCGGAGTTCTAAACCATACTCCGACTGAGGCAATGGCAAATGTCCCGAGCGGAAGAATGCCAAGCCTAGGTGGTGTCCTTTCCATAAAAAGGAAGGACACGACCTTCGCAATTGTCGAGTTTTTCAACAAAAGCTCGAGGACTATTATAACAGCAAGGGACCGCTTCCTACACTCGAGGAGGTAGGGTAGACAAGTGGTCGAAAGCAGTCGGATGATGATGAACAGATGCAGTTCCAAGATACAAAGCACACCATCAACCACATTTATAGGGGATCTTCGGCATACGAGTCAAAGAGACAGCTCAAGGATGTAGAATGCGAGTTAAACTCCATTGACCCTCCTCTTGTCAATAAATTATCGAAGTGGTCTGAACTCACCATCTCTTTCGAGAGGGGTGACTGCTCGATCCCTTCCACTCGACCGGGTCGGTTTCCGATTGTGGTCGAACCTACCATCAACGACTATCGAGTAAATTGAGTATTAGTTGATGGTGGCAGTTCATTAAATATTATGTTTACAAGTGCCCTAGACAATATGCAAGTACCTCGAACCATAATAAAACATATATGATAGTCTTTCCATGGGATCGTACCAGGTTCTTCGGCCAAACCAATTGGCCAAGTTTCTCTGCATGTAATGTTTGGTTCTCCAAGCAATTTCAGGACAGAAAAAAAAAATCTCCTTTGATGTAGTCGATTTCGACACGGCATACAATGTCATACTCGAACGACCAACTTTGGCACGATTCCTAATGACTGCTCATTATGGTTATCAGTGTCTTAAGATGCCAAGTCCCAAAGGAGTAATCACAGTCCGCTGTGATAAAAAGATAGCGCTTACATGCGACCGTCAATCCCTCAAGATGATTGGTCAGATACCAACTCGAGAAGCAAGCAAGAGTCAGCCTTAGACTAAGCAATCAAAGCTTAAAGATGAACCAAAGTTGAACTATCAAGTCAAAGAAGTTTCGCTGGATCCAGAGGAGCCTTCGAAGACTGTTCGCATCGGGGATACTTCCGACCCCTAATAGGAAGACACCATCGTCACCTTCCTCCGAGCCAACGCAGATATCTTTGCGTGGCAAGCATCCGACATGTCTGGAGTCCCTAGCAAGGTGATCGAGCACGGGCTAGCTTTACAGCCTGACAAGAAACCCGTAAAAAAATTATGAAGATTTGCACCTGATCGACGAGATGCTATTAGATCAGAATTGGACAAACTACTTAGAGCAGGCTTTATAAGAGAAGTCGACCATCCAGAGCGGTTGGCTAACCCTGTAATGGTTAGAAAGTCTAATGGTAAGTGGCGTATGTGTGTAGACTTTACTGATCTCAATAAAACTTGTCCAAAAGATGATTTTCTTCTTCCTCGTATAGATCAGTTGGTTGATTCTACTGCTGGTTATGAAATATTAAGTTTTCTAGATGCATATTCTGGTTATCATCAGATTAGTATGTGTTTAGATGATGAAGAAAAGACCGTGTTTATTACACCATTCGGAATATTTTGCTATCTCAAAATGTCGTTTGGTCTTAAAAAAATGATGACGTTTCTTTTCAATGCTTGATGCAAACGACTTTTTTTTACCTCAACTAGGCCAAAATTTAGAAGCCTATATTGACAATCTAGTCATAAAAAGCATCAAGCGACTTAAATCGTATTTCTGATCTGCAAGAAACATTCGACAACCTCAGAAAACACCGTTTGAACCTCAATCCTAAGAAGTGTGTGTTCAGAGTATCGTTAGGAAAATTGCTTGGATTCCTTGTCTCCGCATGAGGAATCGAAGCAAATCCTAACAAGATAAAGGCCATTGAACAAATGCGCCCTCCGACCATAAAGAAATAAGTCCAAAAACTCACAAGATGCATGGTGGCTTTAAGTCGTTTCATCGCATGACATGGAGAAAAAGGACTTCCTTTCTTCAAACTTCTAAGGAAACATGAGGGTTTCAAGTGGTCAAAAGAGGCAAACAATGCCTTCGAGGATGTCAAGAGGTATCTTACGAGTGCTCCTGTTCTAGTTTCTTTGAAATTGGAAGAGACATTCTTAATATATCTAGCTGCCACACCACAAGCAGTGAGTGCAGTACTAGTTGCTGAACGTGAAAATGTTCAATGACCAGTTTACTACGTAAGTGAAGTTTTACACGGGCCTAAGGAGCGCTACCCTCAGGTCCAAAAACTTTTATATGCCATCCTCATGTCTTCGAGGAAACTGCAGCATTATTTTCAAGCACACTAGATAATTGTGTCGTCTGAGTTTCCCTTAGGAGAGGTCCTCCAGAACAGGGAAGCAGCGGGATGCATGGCAAAATGGTCGGTCGAACTTGGAGAGTTCGACCTCCAATTCGTGTCCCAAACGGCTATTAAATCCCAGATCTTGGCAGACTTTATCGCCGAATGGACAAATCCTGAACCTGTTCAGGATCCCCAGTACAATTCCCACGACCAGTGGATGATGTACATTGACGGGTCACTTACGCTAAGTGGCTCAAGGCCTGGAGTAGTCATGGAATCTCCTACAAGACCTTAAAGTATGCTATTCAATTAAACTTTCATGTTACTGTAACAGCCCAAATTTTCAAAATTTTGTTAAAATTTAAAACTTATTTGAACTTGTGTAACTTCTTAAATTTTAAAAGCATGTCTTTAAATTGTTTAAAGCCAAAAAGAAATTTAATTCAAAATCTATGGTCAACTTTAACTTGGAATAATTTTATTTAAGTCCACAACAATTCTAAAAACTTATGTGATTTTTCCTAGAATTTTTGGGATTAATCTGCTAATTTCTAGAGCCTGAATGAATTAATCGGGTTATTTAAATTAAGAAATCCAAATAAAATCCTTAATGCATTTCGGGCCGAAACCGCCACGGCCTTCTCCTATCCACCGCACGTGCCGGCCTCTCACGGCCCAGCACGGCCTGTCCGCTCTCCACCTTTCCTCTCACCTCCTGGCCCTACCCGCTAGTGACCGCCTCCCCACTTCCACGCGGGCCCGCCCCGGGTCATCTCTCCCCCGACCCTTTCTTCCTCGCAGAGCGCCCGTTTTTCGGCCGCCATTAGAGCAGGCGGGAGCTCCGGAACCACCTCCCCAACCGCTTGGATTCGTCTTGTAACCCGCACGCACGAGCCGCCCCCACTCCCCCTCTCTCCCCTCTTCTCCGCGCCCATCTCGGCCACGCCCAAAAACCGCCGCCGCGCCATGGTCACGCACGATCTCTCTCCCCTCACCTCCCCTCACCCTATAAAGGAGCGCCCCGGCTCCGCCTTTTCTCGCCGATCCCAAGACCCCTACTCATCTCTCCTCCCGTGCTCTCTTCTCGCTGGATTTCGCAAAGACATCGCCGCCGGCCACCGTGTGCTTCCTCGCCTATAGCGCCGCCACCATCATCGCCGCGTCCACGACGTCGCCACCGTAGGCTTCGTCACTTCGTCGCGCACCCGGGGCCCGCCTTCGTGTCGCCGGAGCTCCACGGAACCACCTCGCCGCCGTCAAGCCAAACCCCGCCGCCGCTCTTCGCTTTCGCCACCGCCATCTCCGTCCGCGCCTTCCGTGTGGGTGAGCTCCCTAGGTTCCCGTCTCCTCCTTGTTCCGATCGCGCTCGCCGCCCATCAGTAGTCTTGACCTGACGGCCGGTGACCCTCGGTCCCGACAGCCCGCCCATTGCCATGGGCGTGGCCACCTCACGCCCATGTGGCGCCACCTCACGCCCATGTGGCAGCCACATCAGGGCGGGCGTGCCACATCACAGCCCCCTCCCGTGCGCAAGGCCCGTGGACTAAGTCCACGTGGGCCGTGTCTCTAACACAAGGGGCCCATTGTCAGATTTTGTTTTTATTTATTTAAATCCCGAAAATATCAGGGCTGACGTCACCTTGCGCAATAATTAGAATTTCCTTTAGAAAAAATAATTAGGAAATGGTTTAAATAATGATTTAGGATTAAATTTGTAAAATTCATAACTTTTGCATCCTAACTTCAAATTAGATGATTCAAATTGCTAAAGTCTTAGAAAATTATGATCTAACTAAATAAAATATAGTTATTCAATTTGGAGTTCAGTTTGGTCCTGTTTTAGAATTTAGAAATTCATTTAAATTCCAAATTGATTAAAATTTATAAAATTCATATTATCTGAATTCCAACTCCAAATTTAGTGAATTAAATTTCAAAAATTCTATAAAAAGATTATCTAGCTTCATAAATTAAAATTTGTTTGGAATTAGTTTAAATTGTCATTTTTAAGTTAAAACTATTTAAATTGCAAATTTAGGATTTAAACTTGTAAAATTCATATCTTTTGAACCCTAATTCCAAATTGAATGATTCCAGTTGCTAAAATCTTAGGAAATTATGTCCTAGCTAAATAAAATAAAATTATTTTATTTGGACTTAGTATAAGTTGTCTTTTTGAATTTATTTGAACTTCGTTTGATTTGTCGTATTTTCACGTTTAGATTACGACGATTCCGGGGAATTTGATTCTTCCGAAGAATTAGAATTTCAAGACTTCAGCGAAGGCAAGTTACACTTTGACCATGTTGCACCTACTATGTTAAAGTTATTTAATTCAGTTTTTAAAATTATTATTGCATGCATATTTTTAGTCAATTATTTTAATACCTTGTGTAAATGCTTAGTTATTCCATTGGTTGTTGTATGGCCAATTTTGTATATTGAAATGCCATCCCTTGTCACCATAGGTAAAATTGTTTGGAAACGCTTAGCAAATGTTTAGACCATGATTTTGAATTTGGGAGGATTTAGCCAAATCATTACAACTTGTTTAAAAATCAAATCTATGGTATTGTTTTACCATAGAGAGTTTGTAAAGGTGGTTTACACTAAAATAAAACTAAAATGGTTTGGACTTGGGCGAAACGGATGAATGGTGGGTGCAGGTTCATGCACGGGTTTAATCTGGTTAGGATTAACACCCAGGGTTTGATTTTGAACGACGCCCAAGTCGATTAAGGACCGGTCTTGGAGCCGCATCTTGCTATGCCCTACCGTACCACCACACGTCTTGTCTGGGCAAGACTTGGCTTAATAATTTGGGACACCTCGTAGATATTCGTGCCATTTTGTATGAGTGGGTGTTGGTTAGACAAGAGTCCCACCGGCGCAAGAGGGGCTCCCGGAGGATGGATAGTCCAATGGAAGCGAAACCTTAGCGGGCATGAGTTCTTTGGGGTAGACCATTGTAACGGCCTCGTGATAATTGCTTTGTCACACGCCTTAGGAAGCGTGGATTGGCCAACACAAGGAGCAAATTATCTCGTGTGGGTAAAGCTGTACAAACTCTGCAGAGTAGAAAACTATTCGAATAGCCGCGTCCGCGGTCATGGACATGCTAGCAAAGCCACTTTGAGTTAGACTTGCTTTTGGATTTAAAATAGTTTCAACAGATGTTTTCAGGATGGTTAGTCCTGGTGGGAAATTTGGGCGGTTAGCCATTGTGATTGGAGGATATCCATCACCTTTCTTGGAGGTTATCCACATTATTCCATTGTCATTTAAAATATGATTTTAATTACTGTATGAAAATGGCCTTGCAATCTATTATGATTATTTAAATTAAAACCTAGCGCTTTATGCAAAACAACCACGCCAATGTCCTTTGTTTACCTTATGCATGCATTACAATTCCATATTAGGTGTAACTTGCGAGCACGTAGTTGTGCTCATGCTTGCTTTATGCAACAAAATTTGAGAGAAGACTTCTATCGGACGGTGAGGACACCGACGCCTAGGTTACACCCCCTGCATTTATTGCTGTGGCGGATCGTTCTGGCCTACTACTATCTTTTTATTTCCGCTGTGTTATTTACTCTTTTATTTGGCTTCATGCCCATTTGTATCGAACTCTGATTTACTATTAATGAAATGCGAGACTTGGTTATGTTATCATTTTTGTAACTGTGTACACCGGAAATCCTGGACTGGTGTATGAACACAGAGGGTTCGGGATCTTTCGTTCCCGGGTCCGACAAAAGTGGTATCAGAGCCATATCGACTGTAGGTCGTGGCCCTAGAATTGCCTTAAGGACTTATCTTCAAAAACTAAAACTATTTTGAGTCTATCCAGAGTCATTTCTCAACCTTTCTCTTTAAAAATGTTTACTAACTCCTCTCTTTCTCAAAATTTTAGATGGCTGAAATACCGGACGCTACTTCCCACGGAGCCTTTACTGGATACTGGGCCGAGATACTTTGGGAAATGATCTGACACTGGTTACCGAAAGAGGCCAACTTTTCAAGGATTCAAGTACCAAGTGGGAGAACAACAAGCGTGGAGAGTAGAAGTGCTCATCTACTCCAATCTCAGACCGACACCGCCTTCCACGTCTTTGGCGCTCCGATCCGGCAATACCTTTGATGATGGCATTCAGGATGCGGCAAGAGAGCGATCCGCCACCTTCGTTACACCTACAATCATCGCCTTGAGGCACCGGTTTCATTACTACCCGATGCACATTCCGACCCGACTTCGACAAGACTTTCAACTCCGCTAGAGACGAAGATTCCCGAATCGACACACCGTGGATCTGGCTAAGGCTTTGGATTACGCCTCTGAAACACCTTGAATGACTTACTCACCGCCGAGCAGGACTACAAGAAGCGAGAAGAGAAGTCAAGACCGTAATCATGAGCTAGCTAGCTACAAGGCCGAGGCTAGCTCTAGTGAGCGGATTATACCCCAATACCCATAGTTGTTATCTTCCCTTTAGCTCGATCTTTAGTTGCGAAGTATGAGCTACTATCTTATTTGTGGTAGCCATAATCTTTGAATAAAATGAATTAATAAAGGAACTTTTTGGAAAATCTGCTCTTTGTCTTGTGTGCTCTTTGTGTTCTTGGGCTGTTAGAGTTTACCCCCTTTCAAACTTCCTATCTGTCTATCTCTCCTAAATCTTTGGAGTTCTAGCAGATGGTGACCACCCGTACCGGCAGTGGCAGTGTCCGAGGTTGGGGCAACGAAGACGCAGATTACCAGGAGGATCCCGTGCAGCAACCACCACCGCCACCACCGAAGGACCAGATTACGCGTCGATGATGGAAAACCGAATCATCGATTAACCTCCTAGCTCGATCCCTCGGCGGTCGCGAGAATGTGCGAGCAACAGCTCGCACCACTACCTCCACCTCTGCGAGAGATTGACCATGGCGGATTTTATGCGCATGCGCCCACCGACCTTCTCCAAAGCCAGAGCCGATGGATGCCGATGATCGGATCCGCAAATCGAGAAGAAGCCGGATGTCACTCGATGTCTTGTCGTGAGAGAGTCTGTTTGCCTCTCACCACTCACCGGTCCCGCATCGAAATGGTGGGATAACTACAACATCTCCTATCTTGATGCACGATCTATCACTTGGAAGGAGTTTGTGCGGGCTTTCGCCATGCACATATCCTCGAGGATAATGACCTGAAGAAGAAAGAGTTCCACAGCGCTCAAACAAGGCAACCCACGGTGGGTGAATACTGCACAAGTTCAACCAAATTGCTCGCTATGCCCCAAAGAGACGTGGCTAGTGATGAAGAACGGCGAGAAAGGTTCATGGATGGTTTGAGCGATGAGATCTCGATCCAAATGGTCTCCAATGACTACTGCGACTTCTAGCGCTTAGTGAATAAAGCTTTCGCCAGAGGCCAAACATCTGCGGATGGAGAACTGCATAGCGGAGGATGGCGCTCGAAGTTCAACTCGGAGGGCAACCCAAACCTCGCTTTGCTCGGCCTCGGCCACCTCGAGTGGAAGGTTCGATCTTCTACACCCGAGCTCGATCTGCAAGCAACAGCTCCAACTCTTCCGGCTTCGCAACAATGCATCTGCGAGGCGGTTTAATGAAGAACCCAACTTCATCGGTGGCGGGGTGACATGCTTCCATTACAACGAGATCGGACATTATGCAAACAAATGCGAAAGAGACAGCGATCTGCGACACCGGCCGAAGCAAGATCGGGAGTACCGACCACCGCGGCACCCCAAAGCCGGGCTGCGAGTTCATGAAGGGACGTGTGAACCACGTCACAGCAGAGGAAGCTCAGGCAGCACCAAATGTCGTCCTTGGTACGTTTCTCGTTAATATGATACCTGCATCAGTTCTGTTTGATTCCGGGGCTTCGCATTCTTTTGTATCCAATAAGTTTGTGGGCAAAAATGGGTTACCTATTTCTCCATTAAGTAATCCTATGATAATCCATTCCCCGGGCTCAGAAATGAGAACCAGTTCTCTATGCCCGAATCTTACCACAGAGATATCCTGAGTTTCCTTCATGGCGAGACTTGATAGTCTTGCATTCTCAAGGTCTGGATGTAATACTTGGAATGGACTGGCTAGCCAAGAATCAAGGACGGATAGACTGTGCCGATAGGTCTATCACTCTCACTAATGAGGAAGGAGTCATAGTTGAATTCAAACCCAATACCTGCACCGGAGGGAGTGCCATTCGACCCGCTTGAAGGAGTTAAAACTTGAAGATATACCGATGGTACAAGAATTTCGGATGTTTTTCACGATGATCTACGGCATGCCACGGATAGGGGCGTCATGTTCTTAATTGACTTAGTCCCAAGGACCGCTCCAATCTCGGCGACCCTCTGAATCTTGGCTAATGAATTGGCGAGATGAAGAAACAAATTGAAGAGTTGCGGAGCAAGGGATATATTCGCCAAGTTCATCACCACAGGGGCACCAAGATTGTTTGTCAAGAAGAAAGACAACGAAGATGAGGATGTGTGTGGATTATAGGTCACTCAATGAAGTGACAATCAAGAACAAGTACCGCTACCTAGGATTGATGATCCGCTCGATCAACCGAAAGGAGCAAGTGTATTCTCGAAGATTGATTTGAGATCGGCTATCACCAATCAAGATCGCACGTAAGATATCCCAAGACAGCCTTCACCACGGATATGGACTGCATTGAGTTCTGATAATGTCTTTTGGTTTGACGAACGCCCCTGCTTGCTTCATGAATATGATGAACAAAGTGTTCATGGAATTCTTGGATAAGTTTGTGGTTGTTTTCATCGATGACATTCTTATCTATTCAAAGAATGAAGAAGAGCATGAGGACCATCTCAGGATGATTTTGGGAAAACTTCGAGAGAGCACCGACTTTTACGCCAAATTCACAAGTCACGAATTTTGGCTAAGTCGTGGCATTTCTTGGTCATATTGTGTCGGCAGGAGGAGTTGCGATAGATCGGCCAAAGTCGAAGCGATAATGGATTGGAAACAACCCAAGTCATCACGGATGTGAGAAGCTTCCTTGGATTGGCGGGTATTATCGCAGATTCATTGAAGGTTTCTCCAAGATAGCAAGACCAATGACTCAACCGAAGAAGGAGAAGAAATTTGATTGAACAGACGCTTGTGAGGAAAGTTTCCAAGAACGAAGGCGAGATTAGTTTCAAGACTTTGTATTGGTCCTCTGGGACATCCATAAGGATTTTGTGATTTTCTGCGGCGCATCCCGTCAAGGACTTCGGTACGTATCTTGATGCAAGAGGACAAAGTTGTCGCTATGCATCTCGACAATTGCGGCCACATGAAGGAATTATCAACTCACGACACAGGAGTTAGCGGCGATTGTACATGCATTGAAGATCTGGCGGCATTATCTCATTGGTAACCTCTGTGAGGTTTTCACGGATCATAAGAGTCTGAAGTATATCTTCACACAGTCTGACCTTAACCTCCGTCAAAGAAGATGGCTAGAATTGATAAAGGATTATGACCTTGGGATTCATTATCACCCGGGCAAAGCAAATGTGGTTGCAGATGCCCTGAGTAGAAAGGCGTATTGCAACACCATCTTAGTTCAGAAGAATCAACAAGAGTTGTACGAAGAATTGAAGCACTTGAACTTGGAGATTGTTGATGAAGGATGTGTGAACGCTTTGGAAGTTCAATCAACACTTCAGAGTCAGATCAGGGAGAAGCAGATAGAAGATGAAGACATCAAGGAGATCAAGAAGAATATGAGAAGAGGCAAAGCCCCAGGATTCACCGAAGATGAGCAAGGAGCGGTGTGATGCGGTGACCGCATCGTGTACCGGATCAACAGTTTAAAGCGATCGATTCGAGGAAGCTCATGAGTCGCCTTATTCTATTCATCTGGCGGCACCAAGATGTATCGGGATCTAAGGAAAAGATATTGGTGAGTCGGCATGAGGCGAAAATTCTTGAGTTTGTAGCCCGTTGTGATGTGTGTCGTGAGTCAAGGCAGAGCATCAAAGACCGTTGGTTTCTTTGCAACCGTTGCCGATTCAGAGTGGAAGTGGGAAGAAGTTGGTATGGACTTCATTACGGACTTCCTAGGACCCAATCGAGGATGTGACTCTATCTGGGTGATAATTGACCGTTGACTGAAAGTAGCTCACTTCATTCGGTCAAGACCACCTCTGAATCGACAAGTTAGCGAGTTATATATGGCTAAGATCGTTTGTCTACGAAGTACCCAAGAAGATCGTGTCCCAACGAGGATCACAGATTTCGTCAAGATTTTGGCGATGCATGAAGCTTTGGGGACCAGACTCAATTTTAGCACCGCATATCATCCATGAGCGGATGGGCCAGATGAAACGAGTCAACCAGATTCTTGAAGACATGCTTGAGCTGCGCCTTGGATTCTGGAAAAAGTTGGGACAAGAATTTGCCCTATCACGAATTTTCAGATAACAATAGCTACCAAGCCGCCTTCAAATGTCCCCATTTGAGGCTTTGTACGGCGAAATCGAGAACTCCTCTTCTATGGGATGAGGTAGGAGAGCATCGATTTTTGGGCGAGTTGATCAAAGAAGTGAAAGTAAGGTTAAGGCAATAAGAGAGCATCGAAAGTAGCTCAAACCCGATGAAGAGTTATCTTGATAATCGTCGGCGAGAGTTGACCTTTGCAGAAGGAGATTTTGTCTATCTCCGAGTTACTCCACTCCGAGGAGTAAGAAGGTTCCGAACCAAAGGAAAACTCGCACCCAGATTTGTGGGACCTTACAAGATTTTGGCAAGAAGAGGTGAAGTGGCATATCAGCTTGAGCTACCAGCATCTCTGTCCGCTGTACACAATGTCTTCCATGTTTCACAGCTAAAGAAGTGCCTTGAGTGCCTGAAGATCAGACCCTTCTGGAAAGCATTGAGCTTCAAGAGGACCTCACTTATGTGGAACAACCGATCAAGATTACGGGCGTCGCAGAGCGTGTCACACGGAACAAGATCATCCGTTCATACAAAGTCGATGGAGCCACCACCCGAAAGTGAAGCCACTTGGGAGCGGGAAGAAGATATTACAGGCGGTATCCCCACCTTCTTGCGGTCAATCCACGAATCTCGGTCGAGATTCCCTTAAGGGGTAGGTTTGTAACAGCCCAAATTTTCAAAATTTTGTTAAAATTTAAAACTTATTTGAACTTGTGTAACTTCTTAAATTTTAAAAGCATGTCTTTAAATTGTTTAAAGCCAAAAAGAAATTTAATTCAAAATCTATGGTCAACTTTAACTTGGAATAATTTTATTTAAATCCACAACAATTCTAAAAACTTATGTGATTTTTCCTAGAATTTTTGGGATTAATCTGCTAATTTCTAGAGCCCTAATGAATTAATCGGGTTATTTAAATTAAGAAATCCAAATAAAATCCTTAATGCATTTGGTAAAACCGCCACGACCTTCTCCTATCCACCTTGCGTCTTAAGCCTCTCACGGCCCAAAGACGGCTGCCCGCTCTCCACCTTTCCTCTCACCTCCTGGCCCTACCCGCCAGTGACCGCCTCCCCACTTCCACGCGGGCCCGCCCCGGGTCATCTCTCCCCCGACCCTTTCTTCCTCGCAGAGCGCCCATTTTTCGCCGCCATTAGAGCCCGGGCGGGAGCTCCGGAACCACCTCCCCCAACCGCCCCGATCTTCGCCCGTGCGTGCGCGCGAACCGCACGCACGAGCCGCCCCCACTCCCCCTCTCTCCCCTCTTCTCCGCGCCCATCTCGGCCACGCCCAAAAACCGCCGCCGCGCCATGGTCACGCATGATCTCTCTCCCCTCACCTCCCCTCACCCTATAAAGGAGCGCCCCGGCTCCGCCTTTTCTCGCCGATCCCGAGACCCCCACTCATCTCTCCTCCCGTGCTATCTTCTCGTTGGATTTCGCAAAGACATCGCCGCCGGCCACCGTGTGCTTCCTCGCCTATAGCGCCGCCACCATCATCGCCGCGTCCACGACGTCGCCACCGTAGGCTTCGTCACTTGGTCGCGCACCCGGGGCCCGCCGTGTCGCCGGAGCTCCACGGAACCACCTCGCCGCCGTCAAGCCAAACCCCGCCGCCGCTCTTCGCTCGCCGCCGGCCATCTCCGTCCGCGCCTTCCCGTGTGGGTGAGCTCCCTAGGTTCACCGTCTCCTCCTTCCGTTAAATCGCGCCTCGCCGGCCATCAGAGTCTGACCGGCCGGTGACCCTCGGTCCCGACGCCGGCGCCGCCGCTGCCAGCGTGGCGTGGCCACCTCACGCCCATGTGGCGCCACCTCACGCCCATGTGGCAGCCACATCAGGGCGGGCGTGCCACATCCGACCCTCCGTCAGCAAGAGGGCCTGTGGACTAAGTCCACGTGGGACGTGTCTCTAACACAAGGGGCCCATTGTCAGATTTTGTTTTTATTTATTTAAATCCCGAAAATATCAGGGCTGACGTCACCTTGCGCAATAATTAGAATTTCCTTTAGAAAAAATAATTAGGGAAATGGTTTAAATAACAGATTTAGGATTAAATTTGTAAAATTCATAACTTTTGCATCCTAACTTCAAATTAGATGATTCAAATTGCTAAAGTCTTAGAAAATTATGATCTAACTAAATAAAATATAGTTATTCAATTTGGAGTTCAGTTTGGTCCTGTTTTAGAATTTAGAAATTCATTTAAATTCCAAATTGATTAAAATTTATAAAATTCATATTATCTGAATTCCAACTCCAAATTTAGTGAATTAAATTTCAAAAATTCTATAAAAAGATTATCTAGCTTCATAAATTAAAATTTGTTTGGAATTAGTTTAAATTGTCATTTTTAAGTTAAAACTATTTAAATTGCAAATTTAGGATTTAAACTTGTAAAATTCATATCTTTTGAACCCTAATTCCAAATTGAATGATTCCAGTTGCTAAAATCTTAGGAAATTATGTCTAGCTAAATAAAATAAAATTATTTTATTTGGACTTAGTATAAGTTGTCTTTTGAATTTATTTGAACTTCGTTTGATTTGTCGTATTTTCACGTTTAGATTACTGACGATTAAAAATTTGATTCTTAGAAGAATTAGAATTTCAAGACTTCAGCGAAGGCAAGTTACACTTTGACCATGTTGCACCTACTATGTTAAAGTTATTTAATTCAGTTTTTAAAATTATTATTGCATGCATATTTTTAGTCAATTATTTTAATACCTTGTGTAAATGCTTAGTTATTCCATTGGTTGTTGTATGGCCAATTTTGTATATTGAAATGCCATCCCTTGTCACCATAGGTAAAATTGTTTGGAAACGCTTAGCAAATGTTTAGACCATGATTTTGAATTTGGGAGGATTTAGCCAAATCATTACAACTTGTTTAAAAATCAAATCTATGGTATTGTTTTACCATAGAGAGTTTGTAAAGGTGGTTTACACTAAAATAAAACTAAAATGGTTTGGACTTGGTAAAACGGATGAATGGTGGGTGCGAGTTCATGCACGGTTTAATCTGGTTAGGATTAACACCGTGGTTTGATTTTGAGCAGCGCCCAAGTCGATTAAGGACCGGTCTTGGAGCCGCATCTTGCTATGCCCTATCAGACCACCACACGTCTTATGCAGGCAAGACTTGGCTTAATAATTTGGGACACCTCGTAGATATTCGTGCCATTTTGTATGAGTGGGTGTTGGTTAGGCAAGAGTCCCACTGGCGCAAGAGGGGCTCCGGAGGATGGATAGTCAATGGAAGCGAAACCTTAGCGGGCATGAGTTCTTTGGGGTAGACCATTATAACGACCTCGTGATAATTGCTTTGTCTGCGCCTTAGGAAGCGTGGATTGGCCAACACAAGGAGCAAATTATCTCGTGTGGGTAAAGCCGTACAAACTCTGCAGAGTGAAAACTATTGAATAGCGCGTCATGATCATGGACATGCTAGCAAAGCCACTTTGAGTTAGACTTGCTTTTGGATTTAAAATAGTTTCAACAGATGTTTTCAGGATGGTTAGTCCTGGTGGGAAATTTGGGCGGTTAGCCATTGTGATTGGAGGATATCCATCACCTTTCTTGGAGGTTATCCACATTATTCCATTGTCATTTAAAATATGATTTTAATTACTGTATGAAAATGGCCTTGCAATCTATTATGATTATTTAAATTAAAACTGCTGCTTTATGCAAAACAACCCTGCCAATGTCCTTTGTTTACCTTATGCATGCATTACAATTCCATATTAGGTGTAACTTGCGAGCACGGTAGTTGTGCTCATGCTTGCTTTATGCAACAAAATTTCAGGAGAAGACTTCTATCAGGACGGTGAGGACACCGACGCCTAGGCTACACCCCCAGACGATTGCCTGTGGCGGATCGTTCTGGCCTACTACTATCTTTTTATTTCCGCTGTGTTATTTACTCTTTTATTTGGCTTCATGCCCATTTGTATCGAACTCTGATTTACTATTAATGAAATGCGAGACTTGGTTATGTTATCATTTTTGTAACTGTGTACACCGGAAATCTGGTGGTGTATGAACACGAGAGGGTTAGGATCTTTCGTTCCTGTCCGACAAAAGTGGTATCGAGCCATATCATTGTGAGTCGTGGCCCTAGAATTGCCTTAAGGACTTATCTTCAAAAACTAAAACTATTTTGAGTCTATCGAGTCATTTCTCAACCTTTCTCTTTAAAAATGTTTACTAACTCCTCTCTTTCTCAAAATTTTAGATGGTTTGAAATCTGGACGCTACTTCCCACGGAGCCTTTATTTGGATCTTGGGCGAGATACTTTGGGAAATGATCTGACACAGGTTACGAAAGAGGCCAACTTTTCAAGGATTCAAGTACCAAGTGGGAGAACAACAAGCGTGGAGAGTAGAAGTGCTCATCTACTCCAATCTCAAGACCGACACCGTCTTCCACGTCTTTGGCGCTCCGATCCGTATAATACCTTTGATGATGGCATTCAGGATCGGCAAGAGAGGCGATCCGCCACCTTCGTTACACCTACAATCATCGCCTTGAGGCACGGGTTTCATTACTACCGATGCACATTCCGACCCGACTTCGGCAAGACTTTCAACTCCGCTAGAGCGAAGATTCCCCAATCCGACACACGGTGGATCTGGCTAAGGCTTTGGATTACGCCTCTGGAAACACCTTGAATGACTTACTCACCGCTTCGAGCAGGACTACAAGAAGCGAAGAGAAGTGAAAGACCGTAGCTGAGCTAGCTAGCTACTAAGGCGGCATGAGGCTAGCTCTAGTGAGCGGATTATACCCCGATACCCATAGTTGTTATCTTCCTTTAGCTCGATCTTTAGTTGCAAGTATGAGCTACTATCTTATTTGTGGTAGCCATAATCTTTGAATAAAATGAATTAATAAAGGAACTTTTTGGAAAATCTGCTCTTTGTCTTGTGTGCTCTTTGTGTTCTTGGGTCATTAGAGTTTACCCCTTTCAAACTTCCTATCATCTATCTCTCCTAAATCTTTGGAGTTCTAGCAGATGGTGACCACCGTCTGCGGCGATGGCGGTGTCCGAGGTTGGGGCAACGAAGCCTTGATTACGGGGAGGATCCTGCAAAGAACCACCACCGCCACCACCAAGGACAGATTAGCGTCGATGATGGAAAACCGAATCATCGATTAACCTCCTAGCTCGATCCCTCGGCGGTCGCGAGAATGTGCGAACAACGGCTCGATCGCACCACTACCTCCACCTCGCAGAGATTGACCATGGCGGATTTTATGCGCATCCCACCGACCTTCTCCAGCGACCTGAGCCGATGGATGCCGATGGCGGATCCGCAAAATCGAGAAGAAGCTGGATGTCACTCAGTGTACTGATCGTGAGAGAGTCCTGTTTGCCTCTCACCAGCTCACCGGTCCCGCATCAGAATGGTGGGATAACTACAACATCTCCTATCTTGATGCACGTCTATCACTTGGAAGGAGTTTGTGCGGGCTTTCCGCCATGCACATATCCTTGAGGATAATGACCTGAAGAAGAAAGAGTTCCACAGCGCTCAAACAAGGCAACCGCCGGTGGGTGAATACTGCACAAGTTCAACCAAATTGCTCGCTATGCCCCAAAGAGACGTGGCTAGTGATGAAGAACGGCGAGAAAGGTTCATGGATGGTTTGAGCGATGAGATCTCGATCCGTGGTCTCCAATGACTACTGCGACTTCTAGCGGTTAGTGAATAAAGCTTTCGCCAGAGGCCAAACATCTGCGGATGGAGAACATAAGCGGAGGATGGCGCTCGAAGTTCAACTCGAGGGCAACCCAAACCTCGCTTTGCTCGGCCTCGGCCACCTCGAGTGGAAGGTTCGATCTTCTACACCCGAGCTCGATCTGCGCACTGGCGCTCCAACTCTTCCGGCTTCGCAACAATGCATCTGCGAGCGGTTTAGCAGAAGAACCCAACTTCATCGGTGGCGGGAGTGACATGCTTCCATTACCGCGAGATGGACATTATGCAAACAAATGCGAAGAGACAATGATCTGCGACACCGGCCGAAGCAAGATCAGAGTACCGGCCACCGGCGGCACCCCAAAGCCGGCGGGCGAGTTCATGAAGGGCGTGTGAACCACGTCCACAACAGAGGAAGCTTCGGCGGCACCAAATGTCGCCCTGCGTTTCTCGTTAATATGATACCGCATCGATTCTGTTTGATTAGGGGCTTCGCATTCTTTTGTATCCAATAAGTTTGTGGGCAAAAATGGGTTACCTATTTCTCCATTAAGTAATCCTATGATAATCCATTCCCGGGCTCGAAAATGAGAACCGATTCTCTATGCGAATCTTACCACTGGAGATATCAGGAGTTTCCTTCATGGCGACTTGATAGTCTTGCATTCTCAAGGTCTGGATGTAATACTTGGAATGGACTGGCTAGCCAAGAATCAAGGACGGATAGACTGTGCCGATAGGTCTATCACTCTCACTAATGAGGAAGGAGTCATAGTTGAATTCAAACCCAATACCTGCACCGGAGGGAGTGCCATTCTGACCAGCTTGAAGGAGTTAAAACTTGAAGATATACCAGTGGTACAAGAATTTCCGGATGTTTTTCCTGATGATCTACCCGGCATGCCACCAGATAGGGACGTCATGTTCTTAATTGACTTAGTCCCAAGGACCGCTCCAATCTCGGCGACCCTCTGAGAATGCTTGGCTAATGAATTGGCGAGATGAAGAAACAAATTGAAGAGTTGCGGAGCAAGGGATATATTCGGCCAAGTTCATCACCACAGGGGCACCGATCTTGTTTGTCAAGAAGAAAGACAACGATATGAGGATGTGTGTGGATTATAGGTCACTCAATGAAGTGACAATCAAGAACAAGTACCGCTACCTAGGATTGATGATCTGCTCGATCAAGCGAAAGAACAAGTGTATTCTCGAAGATTGATTTGAGATCGGCTATCACCAATCAAGATCGGACGGAAGATATCCCAAGACGGCCTTCACCACGGATATGGGTATGCGAGTTCTGATAATGTCTTTTGGTTTGACGAATACCTCGCTTGCTTCATGAATATGATGAACAAAGTGTTCATGGAATTCTTGGATAAGTTTGTGGTTGTTTTCATCGATGACATTCTTATCTATTCAAAGAATGAAGAAGAGCATGAGGACCATCTCGGGATGATTTTGGGAAAACTTCGAGAGCACCGACTTTACGCCAAATTCAGCAAGTCGCGAATTTTGGCTAAGTCGATGGCATTTCTTGGTCATATTGTGTCGGCGGAGGAGTTGCGATAGATCCACCAAAGTCGAGCGATAATGGATTGGAAACAACCCAAGTCATCACAGATGTGAGAAGCTTCCTTGGATTGGCGGGTATTATCGCAGATTCATTGAAGGTTTCTCCAAGATAGCAAGACCAATGACTCAACCGAAGAAGGAGAAGAAATTTGATTGAATGACGCTTGTGAGGAAAGTTTCCAAGAAGCGAAGACGAGATTAGTTTATTTTGTATTGGTCCTCTGGGACATCCATAAGGATTTTGTGATTTTCTGCGACGCATCCCGTCAAGGACTCGGCTGTGTACTGATGCAAGAGGACAAAGTTGTCGCTTATGCATCTCGACAATTGCGGCCACATGAAGGGAATTATCCAACTCACGACCTGGAGTTAGCAGCGATTGTACATGCATTGAAGATCTGGCGGCATTATCTCATTGGTAACCGCTGTGAGGTTTTCACGGATCATAAGAGTCTGAAGTATATCTTCACACAGTCTGACCTTAACCTCCGTCAAAGAAGATGGCTAGAATTGATAAAGGATTATGACCTTGGGATTCATTATCACCCGGGCAAAGCAAATGTGGTTGCAGATGCCCTGAGTAGAAAGGCGTATTGCAACACCATCTTAGTTCAGAAGAATCAACAAGAGTTGTACGAAGAATTGAAGCACCTGAACTTGGAGATTGTTGATGAAGGATGTGTGAACGCTTTGGAAGTTCAATCAACACTTCAGAGTCAGATCAGGGAGAAGCAGATAGAAGATGAAGACATCAAGGAGATCAAGAAGAATATGAGAAGAGGCAAAGCCCGAGATTCACGAAGATGAGCAAGGAGCGGTGTGAACGGTGACCGCATCGTAACTGGATCAACGAGTTTAAAGCGATCGATTACGAGGAAGCTCATGAGTCGCCTTATTCTATTCATCTGGCAAACACCAAGATGTATCGGGATCTAAGGAAAGATATTGGTGAGTCGGCATGAAGCGAAATTCTTGAGTTTGTAGCCCGTTGTGATGTGTGTCAGCGAGTCAAGGCAGAGCATCAAAGACCCGCTGGTTTGCTGCAACCGTTGCCGATTCCCGAGTGGAAGTGGGAAGAAGTTGGTATGGACTTCATTACCGGACTTCCTAGGACCCAATCAGGATGTGACTCTATCTGGGTGATAATTGACCGGTTGACGAAAGTAGCTCACTTCATTCCGGTCAAGACCACCTCTGAATCTGACAAGTTAGCGAGTTATATATGGCTAAGATCGTTTGTCTACACGAAGTACCCAAGAAGATCGTGTCCGACAGAGGATCACAGTTTACGTCAAGATTTTGGCAGAGTCTGCATGAAGCTTTGGGGACCAGACTCAATTTTAGCACCGCATATCATCCGCATGAGCGGATGGATGAGATGAAACGAGTCAACCAGATTCTTGAAGACATGCTTGAGCTGCGCCTTGGATTCTGGAAAAAGTTGGGACAAGAATTTGCCCTATCACGAATTTTTCAGTATAACAATAGCTACCAAGCCGATCTTCAAATGTCCCCATTTGAGGCTTTGTCTGGCGAAATCGAAACTCCTCTTCTATGGGATGAGGTAGGAGAGCATCGATTTTTGGGCGAGTTGATCAAAGAAGCTGAAAGTAAGGTTAAGGCAATAAGAGAGCATCGAAAGTAGCTCAAACCCGATGAAGAGTTATCTTGATAATCGTCGGCGAGAGTTGACCTTCTTGAAGGAGATTTTGTCTATCTCGAGTTACTCCACTCAGGAGTAAGAAGGTTCGAACCAAAGGAAAACTCGCACCCAGATTTGTGGGACCTTACAAGATTTTGGCAAGAAGAGGTGAAGTGGCATATCAGCTTGAGCTACCAGCATCTCTGTCCGCTGTACACAATGTCTTCCATGTTTCACAGCTAAAGAAGTGCCTTCGAGTGCCTGAAGATCAGACCCTTCTGGAAAGCATTGAGCTTCAAGAGGACCTCACTTATGTGGAACAACCGATCAAGATTCTGGACGTCGCAGAACGTGTCACACGGAACAAGATCATCCGTTCATACAAAGTCCAGTGGAGCCACCACCCGGAAAGTGAAGCCACTTGGGAGCGGGAAGAAGATATTAAGGCAGGGTATCCCCACCTTCTTGCCGGTCAATCCTGAATCTCGGGGTCGAGATTCCCTTAAGGGGGGTAGGTTTGTAACAGCCCAAATTTTCAAAATTTTGTTAAAATTTAAAACTTATTTGAACTTGTGTAACTTCTTAAATTTTAAAAGCATGTCTTTAAATTGTTTAAAGCCAAAAAGAAATTTAATTCAAAATCTATGGTCAACTTTAACTTGGAATAATTTTATTTAAATCCACAACAATTCTAAAAACTTATGTGATTTTTCCTAGAATTTTTGGGATTAATCTGCTAATTTCTAGAGCCTGAATGAATTAATCGGGTTATTTAAATTAAGAAATCCAAATAAAATCCTTAATGCATTTCGGGCCGAAACCGCCACGACCTTCTCCTATCCACGCGACTTGTCGCCTCTCACGGCCCAAAGACGGCCTGCCCGCCTCCACCTTTCCTCACCTCACAGCCTACCCGCCAAAGGACCGCCTCCCCACTTCCACGGGCCCGCCCCCCATCATCTCCCCGACCCTTTCTTCCTCATGAGCGCCATTTCGCCGCCATTAGAGCAGGCGGAGCTCCGAACCACCTCCCCAACCGCCCGATCTTCGCCGTGCGTCTTGTGTGAACCTGCACGCACGAGCCGCCCCCACTCTCTCCCCCTCTTCTCGCGCCCATCTCGCCCACGCCCAAAACCCGCCAGCAGGCATGGTCACGCATGATCTCTCTCCCTCACCTCCTCACCCTATAAAGGCGCCCGGCTCCGCCTTTCTCGCCGATCCCGAGACCCCACTCATCTCTCCTCCGTGCTATCTTCTCGTTGGATTTAGCAAAGACATCGCCGCCAACCACCGTGTGCTTCCTCGCCTATAAGCGCCGCCACCATCATCGCCGCGTCCACGACGTCGCCACCGTAAACCGTCGCCGTCGCGCTTGACCCGGCCGTAGCCGTGTCGCCGGAGCTCCACGGAACCACCTCGCCGCCGTCAAGCCAAACCCCGCCGCCGCTCTTCGCTCGCCGCCGGCCATCTCCGTCCGCGCCTTCCCGTGTGGGTGAGCTCCCTAGGTTCACCGTCTCCTCCTTGTTCCGATGCGCACCTCGCCGGCCATAGTCTTGACCTGCCACGGTGACCCTCGGTCCCGACGCCCGCCGCCAGCCAACGTGGCGTGGCCACCTCACGCCCATGTGGCGCCACCTCACGCCCATGTGGCAGCCACATCGGTAGGCGTGCCACATCACGACCCCTCCGTCAAGCAAGGCAGTGGACTAAGTCACGTGGTAGTGTCTCTAACACAAGGGCCCATTGTCGATTTTGTTTTTATTTATTTAAATCCGAAAATATCGGGGCTGACGTCACCTTGCGCAATAATTAGAATTTCCTTTAGAAAAAATAATTAGGAAATGGTTTAAATAATGATTTAGGATTAAATTTGTAAAATTCATAACTTTTGCATCCTAACTTCAAATTAGATGATTCAAATTGCTAAAGTCTTAGAAAATTATGATCTAACTAAATAAAATATAGTTATTCAATTTGGAGTTCAGTTTGGTCCTGTTTTAGAATTTAGAAATTCATTTAAATTCCAAATTGATTAAAATTTATAAAATTCATATTATCTGAATTCCAACTCCAAATTTAGTGAATTAAATTTCAAAAATTCTATAAAAGATTATCTAGCTTCATAAATTAAAATTTGTTTGGAATTAGTTTAAATTGTCATTTTTAAGTTAAAACTATTTAAATTGCAAATTTAGGATTTAAACTTGTAAAATTCATATCTTTTGAACCCTAATTCCAAATTGAATGATTCCAGTTGCTAAAATCTTAGGAAATTATGTCTAGCTAAATAAAATAAAATTATTTTATTTGGACTTAGTATAAGTTGTCTTTTGAATTTATTTGAACTTCGTTTGATTTGTCGTATTTTCACGTTTAGATTACTGACGATTAAAATTTGATTCTTCCAAGAATTAGAATTTCAAGACTTCAGCGAAGGCAAGTTACACTTTGACCATGTTGCACCTACTATGTTAAAGTTATTTAATTCAGTTTTTAAAATTATTATTGCATGCATATTTTTAGTCAATTATTTTAATACCTTGTGTAAATGTTAGTTATTCCATTGGTTGTTGTATGGCCAATTTTGTATATTGAAATGCCATCCCTTGTCACCATAGGTAAAATTGTTTGGAAACGCTTAGCAAATGTTTAGACCATGATTTTGAATTTGGGAGGATTTAGCCAAATCATTACAACTTGTTTAAAAATCAAATCTATGGTATTGTTTTACCATAGAGAGTTTGTAAAGGTGGTTTACACTAAAATAAAACTAAAATGGTTTGGACTTGGTAAAGCGGATGAATGGTGGGTGCGAGTTCATGCAGGTTTAATCTGGTTAGGATTAACACCCGGTGGTTTGATTTTGAGCGACGCCCAAGTCGATTAAGGACCGGTCTTGGAGCCGCATCTTGCTATGCCCTACTGTACCACCACACGTCTTATGCAGGCAAGACTTGGCTTAATAATTTGGGACACCTCGTAGATATTCGTGCCATTTTGTATGAGTGGGTGTTGGTTAGACAGGTAGTCCCACTTTGGCGCAAGAGGGGCTCCGGAGGATGGATAGTCAATGGAAGCGAAACCTTAGCGGGCATGAGTTCTTTGGGGTAGACCATTATAGCGACCTCGTGATAATTGCTTTGTCACACGCCTTAGGAAGCGTGGATTGGCCAACACAAGGAGCAAATTATCTCGTGTGGGTAAAGCTGTACAAACTCTGCGAGTAGAAAACTATTGAATAGCGCGTCATGATCATGGACATGCTAGCAAAGCCACTTTGAGTTAGACTTGCTTTTGGATTTAAAATAGTTTCAACAGATGTTTTCGGGATGGTTAGTCTGGTGGGAAATTTGGGCGGTTAGCCATTGTGATTGGAGGATATCCATCACCTTTCTTGGAGGTTATCCACATTATTCCATTGTCATTTAAAATATGATTTTAATTCTTGTATGAAAATGGCCTTGCAATCTATTATGATTATTTAAATTAAAAGCTATTTGCTTTATGCAAAACAACCACCTTAATGTCCTTTGTTTACCTTATGCATGCATTACAATTCCATATTAGGTGTAACTTGCGAGCACGGTAGTTGTGCTCATGCTTGCTTTATGCAACAAAATTTCGTGGAGAAGACTTCTATCGGGGCGGTGAGGACACCGCGCCTAGGCTACACCCAGACGATTACTGTGGCGGATCGTTCTGCCTACTACTATCTTTTTATTTCATTTGTGTTATTTACTCTTTTATTTGGCTTCATGCCCATTTGTATCGAACTACGATTTACTATTAATGAAATCACGAGACTTGGTTATGTTATCATTTTTGTAGCTGTGTACACCGGAAATCTGGTGGTGTATGAACACGAGAGGGTTCGGGATCTTTCGTTCCGGTCCGAGCGATTACTAACAACGTGATGAATCTGAAGGTTTGTTGGCTGGCATATGAGCCGCGAAATCGCTCGGAATTCGACGACTACTCATGAAAGGAGATTCTCATCTAGTCGTGAATTAGATCGAAAAAGAGTACCAGTGCTCTAATTCGACTATGTCTCGGTACTTATCGGAAGTTAGAAAGCTTGAAAAGCATTTTTTTTTCAATTTCGATGTGCAATATATCTCTCGAAAGGATAATTTTCTCACTGACTAGTTAGCTCAAATGGCTTCTTCCCGATCACAAGCACCAAAAAGAGTCTTGTTGGAACAACTCTAGAAGCTGTCTCTAATTGAAATACCAGAAACATCTCCTATTGAGATAGACTCTCTAGAATACGAGAATACCTAGATGAATCCCATCTGCGGGTACCTTCATAAGGGTACAGTACCTGATGATGATCTCGTGGCAGATCATTATCCCGTAAGGCCAAAATATATACTTTGGTCGAATGGGTCCTCTACAAAAGAGGCACTCAAGAGGTTCTCATGCGATGCATATCGCAGAGAGAAGGATTAAACCTCCTTCACAAGATACATGGGGGCATCTATGGAACTCATGCTTCTTACAGAACATTGGTCGGAAAAGCCTTTCGATAAGGTTTTTACTAGCCAACCTGTTGGGCCACAGGGTAGGCTACGATAGCTACAAACAAAAATTTCTACCACGCAAACCAGGAAGCCAAGCAAGTAGATGATCATAGATTGTTACCACCAGACGCGCAGAGCAGCGGAAGAAGGGTTGGAGTAGCCTGGTCCAACGTAGAGCGCGTCGATGTAGTGGTTGTAGTCGATTGTCCAGCGTCCTCACGAGTCAATCGTCTCCTCCAGCAACGTCTGCAGTTCCTTGTGAAGATCGCGGATCATCCTCAAGCGCAACAGTCGCAGTAGCGCCTCTACGGTATCCACGTCGAGGAAGGAACAACCGTACATCGGTGTACTAGCACCAAGTCGCCTGCCAGAACTCTCGGGAAGATGGCGGCTAGGGTTTGATGGTGATTCACTCGTCGACCATGACCTCATGCATCTCCTTATATAGTGCTCGTGGCGGATCCTATCCGAACACGTTTGTCGAATCGTATTACGTCTTGGTTTGTTCCAACCCGTTAAGTGTGTGACCACAGCAGGTTCATGCGTGTCGGTTGTGACTCGGAAACCCTTCCGGATCACGAGTCGAAGCGGCTCCTAGCGAAACATAGCGATTCCGAATACACACAAATTATTTGGACGAACCTTAATGCAATATGATCTCTGATCGGTCCTCATCACTTACGACCAGGTCCTACTCTATCGACCGGTTAAGTATTTGGTCACGACGATTCGTAAGTCCTTCGACCGAGTTTCGACCACTCTGTGATTACGTTCGACCAATCTCGACTAGCTCGTAACTCCATACGACCATTCCGTAATTGTTCGAACTAAGCGACCTACTCGTGTATACTCCCTTTGCCTCACAATGTCTGGTTGAACTCCAGGTGAGATGTTGTGTCATCCATGGACTGTTCAATACTTTCTCGATCAAGTGTCGGATTACTTCACATAGTCGAACACTTCGACTACTATTAGCATGGCCATGCACTTTCTTTATCGATCTGTGAGGGCCGAGACATCTCTCTGTTATGTTAGGAGGGCAAATCCATATCGACCGATCACATTCCTCTGCATGTTTCATAGCATGCCCAAAGCTACCTTTATAACTACCTGAATTACGATTAGCGTTTGGCAACCCTAAAGTGCTATTATATATGTAGGAAACCATCTTGATCTCAGGTCTAAGGATTATACATCAACATTGCTTGAGACCAACTAACGACACATAGAATCATAACAATCTCAATAGTGTCTCAAGGTGGGTCTAATCCAACATCATGTTCTCTAACATGTGCCCATATTATTGGTTTGATATCTCCATATCCAAGACCTATGAAACATAGTCATCAACCAATACATATGCTAGTCTATTCATATGTGTCCTCATATGTTTCCGACCAGGGATTGTATACGAATAATTATCGCAGAAATATAGAGTTTCACAATCAAGTCACATACTTGATAATCAATATTAACAATATTATTCTTGGAACAAGATAACATTTTATCCAACATTATGAACATAAGGAAATATAATCATCTCTATGATTGCCTCTAGGGCATATTTCCAACACAACCGCCCTTCATGATGCCAAAGAGTTGGTTAAAAAAATGTGTACAATACCAGTTTCATAGCAAGCAAATACACCAACCGGCTCAGGCATTGCAAACTATACTCTATCGTGGCCTTTTGCGACCTAGGGTCTCGATATCCTAGGACCGTTCCCAAAAGCACCAGGAGGCTTCGAGTTCCTTTTTGTGGCTATTGATATGTTCACAAAATAGATCGAAGCTGAACCTGTGACTGGGATAACAATGGACGCCGCTAAAAGGTTCATGATAAGAAGTGTGATTACTCAGTTTGGTGTTCCAAGTCGAAGAATTACAGATAATGGAAAATAATTTTCTAGCGCAAAATTTCAAGAATTTTGCGAAGAATTGGGTACCAAGTTATGTTATATATATGTCGCCCACCCACAAAGCAATGGGGCAGTCGAAAGAGCGAATGGCCAAATTATACAAGAAATCAAAACTCGAGTCTTCAATCAGCTTGTAAAGCACTCAGGGCTTGGGTACAAGAATTACCCTCAGTCTTGTGGGCAATACGTACGACTGCTAGTTGGGCTACAGGTGAAAAACTTTTTTCCTAGTTTTTGGAGCCAAAGCCATGCTTCCACCAAAACTAAAGATTCAATCGACGAGGGTCGAAAACTTTGACGACTCTAACCAGGAACAACTTCGAGCGGATGACATCAAACTACTTGAAGAGAAGAGGAATCAAGTCTTAATCCGTTCAGCAGTCTACCAACAAGCCCTGCGCAAATACTATGATTGTAAGGTCCAACCTCGCAGCCTTGCTGTAGGTGACTTGGTATTGAAAAAGATTCAATCCCAGTCTAATCGGAATAAACTTTCCCCCAAGTGGGAAGGTTCTTACACAGTGGTCAAAGTTACGCGACCAGGTTCGGTACGACTAGCAATGGAAGATGGCCGAGTCCTCTCTAATTCTTGGAACATTGACCAATTACGCAAGTTTTATATGTAACTTCTTACTCTTTCAATAAAGTTCCAGTTCCCTTCCATCTTTATTGTCTTGCATTGAGCAGTGCTTTTATGATTTTCTTAATCATTTTTTTAAACACTTGGTTTTTTTACATTGGTCGAAGGATGGTAACATCACATAGTCGAAGTCTTTCCTCTCTGCACGTGGTCCTGCCCACTAGAAGGAACTTCCTAGTGTCGACTCGTTCCTAACTTTTGCTACCAATACAAAGAGACTGAGTTCCACAAAATCTGGTCGAAATCATTTCTAGCTAGCTCTTTCAACTTAGTTTATTTCTTCATTAATTTTGGAAAATTTTCTAAGTGGAGTATACTTTTATAGTTTGTTCGACTGCTTTTAGTAAACTCAATACGTTCCGACTGGTCGGAGAAAGACACAATACCTAGTCAAAGTCTTTCCTCTCTACATGTGGTCCTACCCACTAGAAGGAACTTTCTAGCATTATATTGTTTCTAACTCTTGCTATCAGTTCAAACCTATTGAGTTCACTACGAAAGGTCGAATGAATTTTTAAGGCACTCTGATCGTTTATCCAACTCATGTTGATGCTCTCAATTTGATTAGTATGGTCGGAGAACATAACTCCACTAGTCGAAGTCTTTCATCTCTGCATGTGGTCCTGCCCGCTAGAAGAAACTTCCTAGTGTCAATCCGTTACTAACTCTTGCAACCAGAATATGACAATCGAGATTGACAACAAAAATTGGACAAACCGCTTTTAAAGAAAACCCTTAAACACACTATTTACTTAGTTCATATAAATAAACTAAGAAAATAGTTGGGGGATAGGATAAAGTTATAAACATGACTTCAATTCTTAGTCTTGAATTCAATTTCTTTTCATTATCTTATGAGTTACTAACTACCCGACAAGATAATTTGCAGGAGAACAAGGTATATATTCATAATCAAAAGCTTGTCTTTACAAGATTCCTATTACAAACTACTCTGATGAAGGTGTAGGATCGTAATGGCAATCAGAGGGGGGGGGTGAATGATTGACCTCCAAATTCAATCTTCAACTTGTGCACTCGAAATCCTGGAACCTTATGCACACAGGTTGATCAACAAATCAAGAGACAAAGTTGAACGAATCTGAACTTTATTTCTCAAATTTGATTTGTGAATACAAAGCACTCATGAAGCACCTCTCAAAGCCTCCAATCAAAAGATCTCTCTAGCTAGAACAACGTAACTCAAAACAGCATGAAAAAGCTACAGTTCTGGCTCTATCTGCCAAGTGCCCGGGTTAGCTCCTAACCCTCCTCTTTTTATATCCTAGAGTCCTATCCGTGTTTCACACGACATGCACACGGATTCTATCTCTAAAAACATCCAGATATAGATATCCTTCCATATCTCAAAAACCTTCCAAAAAATCTGTCACCCTTTCCAAAAACTCCCACGCCGCAAGCCTCCAGGACTCCTCCTGTAGCTCCAGCGCGAACCACCTTTGATCTTCACGTGCTCCAGTGTGATCCAAACCACCTCGTGACATCCACGACCTCCAAGACCTCAGATCTCCCCATCCTAGTCCGAGTCAACTTCGTCACCAACTGTGATTCGACTCCACACTCTACCTGCACATGCAAAGACCAAAGAATATATATCCGGCACAAGTTCTCCAACTTGACCAACATTAGTTCAACACACGCATAACACACTCGCAATAAACATTTCTCAGATCAACCTTGAAGCAATGACCATTTCAAACAATATCCATGAAATATATATAAAGCTTAGACATCCTAGGAGGTCCGTGAAGACCTCCTTGGAGGTCCTGGAAAACCTCTTTGGAGGTCCTTTGAAAAGACCTCAGGGATGTGAGGTCCTGAAGACCTCCTCAAAGACCTCCGCAAAGACCTTTTGGGAGGTCGTGGATGGTCCTGATAGATCCACGTTGATGCGCTAGGGAGGTCCTGGACGGTCCTGATAGATCCACATTGATGCGCTGGGGAGGTCCTGGACGGTCGAGATTAAGTCCACGTGGTTGCTCTTGAGTGGACCTTGAAGACCTCCTGTGGACCTAGAGGGTGGTCTTTGCAAAACTGTAGGTCGCGAGAACTGGGAAAGACGCGGCGAAGAAGAACCATCCGATTTAGATTGGGTGGTCCAAAATGATGTGACGTTCGGACCATCCGAGCTCTTTATCTCAATCGAACCATTAAAACTCGATCGGACGGCTCAAAACTGATTGTGACGTTCGGACCATCCAAACGGCACAACTCAATCAGACCATTGAAGAAAGATCGGACGATCCAAACCGATTGTGACGTTCGGACCGCCTAAAAGGTACAACTTCATCGGACCGTTAAAAATAGATCGGACAATTCACACAAAGGGAAGGCGCGGAACCTGGAGCAGACTACGGAAGACTTCAAATAATCCCTCAACAAAAGCACAAATGATACCAATGCAAACCAAAAGCCAATATAATCAACAGCAAACACTTCGACCAAGCACCAAGGTCAATGTATTCATCAGTAAACATCACGACCAAGACCTCCTGGTCTAACAGAAGGAGATCCAATTTGCATCTCCTTCACGGTCTTCTGGCTGATTGGCTTCACTTCTTTAATCAGTCATACCGCTTCTGCCTCAGGGCAATCGAAGTCGGCTTCGATTGGTTGAAGATTGAGATTACGGTCATGTACCTTAAGTTTTGCCAAGGCAAACCTTACTGCACTTTCAACCACCTCCCTTATAGAGTCAGCTTGGTTGGTCCTTAGAGTGGCAATCAACCCCTCTACAGCTCCGACTTGTTCTCCAATGGCACTCATGTGGGTGCTTATAGTGTCTTCAAGAGGAGTCATCTCCTTAGCACCAAGTCCTCCGAGTACATTATTCAGGAGAGATATGTTGTCTTGAAGGTTGATCTTCATCGACTTCATCTCCTTCTGACTACGAGTTGAAGCTTCGTGGAGTCACTTTATTTCGACTACTTGCTTTGCAAATAGAGTACGACCAGTCAGAAGTATATTTCTTAACGACTAGTAAACAAAACTGGTCGCAGGTAAAGAATTACTTACCTGCTAGTCGAGAGTCGAGTTTCTTGACTTCGTTGTCGTGGGAGGCATCTTTCTTTGTGGACTACTCTTCCCACGACTTTATTTTTTGATCTTTTTCTTTAGCGATACGGGATAACTCGTTGACAACCAAGGCCTTTGTTTCAACCTTGGTTTGGAGTTTTTCTATTTCGACCTCTTTTTCTAAAAAGAAACAAGAGTTAGAAAATGAAATGAAAATCATAATTATAAGCAGTCTTAAGTTCAGAACTTATTGTTTATCTCATTCTGCAACTCGTGAGTTGCAGAATTTGCCTCATGAAGCTTCTTCAACAGGTCTTGGTTTTCTTCCCTTAGCTTCTACGTCTCGACTTTTTCGTAGTCGAGTGAATCAGCCAAGGATTTTTCGTCACTTTTAAACCTGCAGAGGTTAAAAAAGATATGAGTAATGGACAAGTGGTCGAAACACAAAAGACTACATGTGACAGTAACTTACCATCTTTCTGCCTACTCGTAGAGTTCAGCTTTTTGCTGCCTTAGCAGCATAAGTTGTCTGTGGTATTCATCGATAGTAACAACTTGTTTCAAAGCTCTCTAAATGAAGAAAGATAGTGAGACGCAAGATAAAAGCCAAATATGTAAATGCTTTATATCAGGTACTTACATTGATGGTCGATTGAGCAAAATAGATATACATCCTCTGGGGGTCTTTCAGTTCATCGATGTCTTTGACTTTGTCCCACCATATTTCTTGAATATGCTCGTCATCAAAAATATTCCCCCTATTAGAAATGTCCTTGGGGTGTGGGACTCGGTCACGATATCTGAATGAAGGAGACCTCATGATGGTTGCTGGGCCAAAGAACTTGGAGAAGAAGTTGAAGTACAACTCCTCGTGTTCTTTGGTTGCATCAGCCACTCCTCCTTGAGAACCGGGAGAAACGTCTTCCACGACTTCCTTCCCAGCACAGTGGTCAGAGGTTCTTCCACCGTCTTGATTGGAAACTCCTAGTGATCGAAGGACCAAGTCCTTTGTTCGATTATTGATGTCATTAATAACCGGCTCGATCATCATAGCGACCGGTCCTTCCACCGCTTTCGCCTCTGCATCTACAACCACTTCGATGGTCGCAGTAGCTTCAATGGCAGTGCCCTCCTCTACCACAGAGACAGTGGTCGATCTCTCGACCACCCCCACTATTATCTCTTCGATTGCAGGAGAGATAACAGTAGGCCTCTCGAGCGAAGTGTCCTTGGAGGTTGGAGGAGCAGGACTAGAATTCTAGAAAAGAGAAAACATGTCAAGAGTGTAAAAGAACAGAAGGTAAATGTTATCCTTATACTTTTAATTTTTACATACCTTGGCTTTCTGGCTTTGATTGTGAATCCGAAAGAGACCTTCCCTAAGAAAGTTCTATTTCTCTTCTTCTCATTGACCGCCTTAATCCTCGCGACACTTTCAGCCCTTGGGGTCTATCAGTGCCGCGAGATTGAGAGGTCGTGGCTTCTTAGACCATGTCTGGTCGAAGACCTTGTTGAGGGCTTGGAACCTCTACGACCACGTCTGGTCGTAGGTCTTAAATGAGAGCTAAAGCTCCTGAAGCTTCTTGCCCCCTTTGGTGGTCGAAACTTGTTGCAATAACCTGAGGGTCGGCACTCGCCTCGACCATGGTTTCTGCTGATGCGGCAGTGTCCTTCACAAAAGATACAAAACTCTTCTAGTTCTTCTTTTCTAGTTGCTTGACAAAGCCGTGGGAGGCATAAACTGAAAAGGCTTTGTTGTCGTAGTAGAATGGTACCTTGGTCTTGAGATATTTGGGAGCAGGCAATTCGACTGATCCCTTTTTCTCTGTAGCAATCACGTCTACAAAGAACTTCTTGATGGGACTGGTCGGAGGAAGAGCAGAGCTTGAGCCTCCACCTTGGTTATCGACAGCCCTCACAAGGCGGCGCCTTTTGGCCAGAGGAACTTTGACTTTCTCCACCCCTTTTGCGACAACCATCGATTCGACCTCTTAGTTATCTCGACGATCTATCATACCTACTTTCTGCAAAAGTCAGAAAAGGAAACATTACTTAGTGATCAATTTCTATGACTACGAGAATCCTAAAGAAGAAATCAATCTTTGATTACCTTTAGGTGATCCTCCCTTTTCTTTGCGAACACGACCGCTAGGATTCAAGGAGCCACTCTATCAGGTGGCGGAGCTTTTTCACTAACGAGTTTGACTCGGGTGTCAATCTCTTCCTGTAAGAGATCTGCATAGGTAGATAAGACATTCAACAATCGAGCTTGAAATTAACCAAAAAGAGCCGAGTTGAAATATTATCTACCTGCTTCAAAATCTCTGGTCGAATCTTTAGTCCCCGAGTACCTCCACATGGGATGTGCTCATTTCTTCAAAGGACTGATGTGGCGCGTGATAAAATCTCGCACCACATACCATCCGATGAGCCCCTCTTCTCTCATGTCTTTTATGGCTTGGATGAAGGGGGAGATCCGTTCGAGGTCGCTGGGAACCGAATCCCAAGAGGGACTATTCTCAGCAGTCTTTCCTACGAAGAAGAGGTTGTCATCGTTGGTCGTCGTCCAGTAGAACCACCTCTTCTTCCATCCCGGCCATGGCTACCGGGTGAACATCCAAATGTACTCTTTCAACTTCCCGTCGTGGAGCTTCAAACCGCAACTGCCTGCGATTCCGACTTGTCTGCTCATCCCTTAGTAATACTGGAATCCCTAGGTAGGCTTTACACAGGTACATGGATATACTTAACATTGTGATGGAATTGGGAACAAGGTTCACCAATTCCACTCCAAAGTGTACGAGTACCAGTGTAAGGAAGGAGTGAGCGGGCAATCGAAGACCACATTCACAGTATGCTTGGAATACTGGAATAGTGCCTTCCTCACCCGAGGGCCAATGCTGCCCATCAGCTTCGACCCACTTCACATACTCCTTCTTCGGGATCTTCCCGGCGGCCACCAAAGCTTTCATCTTCGCCTCGTCCATCTCTGACACTACCAACTTAGAAACGATTTCGGCCATCTTCTCCTAGTGAGGTTAACTTGGATTTGGAAAGGCTTTGAAGAAGAGTTCAACTTGGTTGGCGGCAGAGAAAGCAAAGGCTCGAAGAATAGTTGAAGCAAATGGGGAAAAGTAAAAACCCTAAAGTCACGCCTGCGGTGAGTTTTTATAGCCGCACGCTTGAGTTAAAGATCATGGGAACTCAACAGTTACCACCTCTTCGGGAACTGCTCCAACAGACAGGTCTGTGAGGGTCGATTGAGATTTTTTAATTTGTCTGTTCGGAAAAACCGATTATGTCTTTACAACTCAAGTAAAATTACCTTCTTGATCAAGTCAAATTCTGGTCAAATAAAATACCGGTCGGAAAGGTTCTACTTCCGACCACTATTCTATGACTCCTGTACCAAGTAAGTTATTTTCACTTGAAGCTGGAGGGCTAGATGACGAGAATCTAATAATCCTTATTTAATTATTTATCTGTAATTCGTATTATAGATAGCAATATCTTTATATTACTCGCAAGTATATCCCTTACCATTAATAAGGGAGAAGCTTAACCGAGTGATCGTAAGTCTTGCTACGACCACCCCCTAGTCGTAAGCCTTTTCTACGACTATTCTCTAGTCGTAAGTTTTCCTACTACTAGCCTTAGGTTGAGAGCCTTCTCTACGAGCACTTTATGGTCGTAAGTCTCTCAACAGCTTAGTCAGTTACAACCACCATGCCATCGATAAAGCCTACAGATATGTGGGCCTAGTCGATTAGGGAGTCTAATGCGTCATGTTTAACACACGAGGTAGTTAACATACGTTGTTATTCTCTGTGAATAACTGCATGTGTTTATACCTCTGTCTCTGACAATAACTACTGACGGCGAAGTATTTCTCTATGATAACCTCCGCGATGATTCATTATTTGGAACGTTGAGACGTCTCTTAGCTTGGAGGAACTGCAACCTCTCCATACGCTATATAAAGGATAAAGTCAGTAGACAGAGGGGGGGGGCAATCAAGAGAAGCAATCTAGAGCACAAGACATTAGGCTTTAGTTTTCCTCTTGATTGTAAACAGCACACTCAATATAATCACACATGAATAGGGTTATTGTTCTCTTCGGAGAAGGCCTGAACCTGTATAAAATCTCTGTGTCATTCTCTGTGTGGTTCTATTTCCAAGAGTTCCCTCAAAACAAACAATCATTCGTAAGATCGGTATTAGATCACCGACAGCTGTTTATTTTACTAATTATTTACTGTAATAATAATTGTGGTAAATTGCGGTATATTGTGTTAATTGTTATCAAATGCGATCAATTGCGTTTATTACGGTCGTCGTCGTCAAATCCGATCAATTGCGCTGATTGCGGTAGTCATCGTCAAATACGATCAATTGCGGTAGTCATTGTCAAATGCGATCAATTTCGCTAATTACGGTAGTTGTCGTTAATTATCATTAAATATTGTCAATTGTTGTAGTTCTCGTTAATTGTGTTAGTTGTTCATTGTATTAAATGTCATTAATTTCGTTTAGCATTGTTAATTATCATCAATTATCGTTAGTTCTCATTAAACTGCATCAAATAAGTTGTTACTGTCATCAAAGGCATTTTAGATATTTCCCCATCTTGGAGGCTACATCCAAACATCCAAACACCAAATCTCTTCAGCCAAACTATTCAGTCCTGCAGTACAGCCGAAAACAGCTTTTCAGAAAAACACAGCCATTCTAAACAAGCCATAAGAGTTGTGTTACTACTCTAGCTCGACCATACATATGCTGCATATGAGCGGTACTTGGCCATCTCGCATTAGCCATCAAAGTGTACTTTGTGAGAAATCTACTGTTTGTTGACCAGAAACATTATTACACCACCTTTCCTTCCGATACACAAGGCACTATGGAGCTGACAGAAAAAGAATGGTATTCTGAAGCAAAAGGCGCATTCATACTGTTCTTGATTGAGATCAAGTAGCCAAGTAGCAAACCATTGTGCATCATCAAATATATCGCACCAACAGCTTAAGATCGAATTCACAGCCAAAGCCATCTTAAAAACCAACGATAGCACGATTTGCAGCAGTAATTAATATGCTGAACGGTACAAAAGACTCGGAGTACTCATAGGCACTAGAAAAACTGACCTAATGCAGCTTTGTCACATGATAAGAGAATCACACAAGATAACCAAATGTGTGAATAAGTCATCGTTCAACGTTCATGAAAACTGCAAATAGGCGCTTCCATAGTCATTGCATGATCAGCAAGGCTTGGAGAAGAAATTTACTAAAGATTTAGCAGGCTGTTTGCAAACCGCCCGTCACACTAAGCAGCGAAATATAAATTGTTGCATGATTGAATAGATCAGGCCCATCACACCCGATGGCCACTTGGTAGCAAAAGGAAACACATCTGATGCAGTCATCTTTTATTCGATGATGCTCGAAAAGAAATGCACGGGTCAAATCTGGAAAGGGGTTTTGTTTGGACAAAATCCCTAGGCGACAACTACCACCTGCTTGATGGCCAAATGTATATGTTCATAAACAAGGACGCTGTAGAGCAATCTGGTGCTAAAAAGTGTAAATGAAATAATATGCCTCATCAAATTCTTATTTTCAGAACCACAAGGCATCCTTAGTGATGGTGATCATCGTCATCATCATGCCCATCCGGATCTCCACCATCACCGATGACCTTAAGCTGCATGACGTAAGCAACAAAACGTCTGTTAATGAACAGTTTAATCAACACAGCTTGGCAGTGTCTGCTATATCCTATGAAGAAAATAGTCATCGAAAGCATAAATTAAGTAATATGTCGAACAACCAATTTCAATTACCACAAAGTATTGTGAGCAGACTGGGCACTCATGTGGCTCATCTTTTTTCAGCCAGAACCATACAACATCATGCTCATCCTCTGCAAATAAATCAAGTAAAAGAAACACAATAATTGTTATATAAGTCTTGTGATATCTAGCAGTTTACAGTTTAGACAAGCCAGTTCAACACTGAAGTACCTCCTTCACCACCAGGGCAACCAACTATTCTCTTGTTATAGTAGGACTCAATGACAGCTGGTGCCTCCTGCAGGAAAGCATCAAAATGAATTGATGAACAATATGGCACAGAGTACTTACAAGCTAGTACTAGTTAAAAAAGAGAGAAGAAAACAACAAATCAATTTCCCAGGTTCAGATCCAAAAAATATTCTTTCTTCTACAGAATAAAGCACATATCAAAATATTATAACAACCAACTGGGTATTGCAATGGAAACTGTAACTTAAAACTGCGGAACAGTACATACACACAAAGCACACAAGAAAAGAATATAAAGAGAAGTTGTTATCTGTTTCTAGCAGCACAAGCAAACAGCAAAGGGAAAAAGGGAAAGGCAGACAAACATCAAAGTGGTTGTTTAAAGGGTAAATAAACACACATAGTTAGCTGCAGGCAAAGTAGTAACAGACTAACAGGAGGCCGCCTCAGATGGACGAGTGAACTAGAAGAGACTGTACCAGAATGCTTCACATAGCATGCTCCCTCCGTCACTTCCATCATTTGTGTAATAGATTCATGAAAGGTGTCTAAATATGCACAGATACAAATATTTGATGACCTCTGAACTGACGAATGTGGATTTGAATAAAGGCTATAATTCCAAAGCTTAATCTCTCCCAAGTTATCCGAATCTCAAAATGTCTTCAATTTTGTAATGCCATACGCTCTCTAATGATCACATCACTTTCTCTCCATAAATTGCATCAGCAGCTCACCAAATTACGTACAATCTACTGTGATATTGATAAGTGTTTTCAGAAATTGACGAGAAAGAAATTTTCTTCAATAGAACTAACATGAAAAGACTTGATGAAGGGAAACAAAAGAACATGTCATCAAAAGAAGGGAAAAAATCTCAGCATGCTGGTTCTTGTTGTTCATTCTTTTTGGGAGTGTGCCATTGTTTTTTGGGAGATGATAAGGGAAATATTTTAGCAGAAAAAATACAACAAGGGGACCGGTCACTATTGAGCATTTACCCCAGGTAATCAACAAAAATTGGCATGACCAGTTAGATTCTTGAGATAGTGAAAAAAAATATAATGTCATAGCTCATAAAACAGAATGATGAATCAGTGGACTTTTAGTTAGATATACAAGGACATTCTACAACAGGTAATCAGAATTTTCTGCTTGAAGAAACAAGCTGTCATATTAAAGCTGAGCTACAGATCATAACCAAGGCAACCATGACCGTAAAATTACACCAGATAGGAGGGGTCTTAAGTATGAATCAGGGCTAAAAGCCTTCACATTACACTGCTTAAGCATGTAAACATATCAAGTTTGTAGTCCACTGTATAATATGCAACGACAAAATGTAATTAACAGACACTTGCCAAGCATTAGTTACTATCAGTTCAGAATTATTGGTATCTGTTAGAATGTGGGAGAGGAATTTTGCTATTCACAACTGTGCGTCTTATTCATTAATAGGAGGGTATATATATAGAGAGGATTGCATGGGCCACATGGGCTAAGAGAGGGAGAGAATCTACAAGATTCTTAACACCCCCCTTCAAACTCAAGGTGGATCAGGAAGATCTGATATACTGAGTTTGAGTAGATGAAGTTGATGTTGTTCTCGAGTCTGAGTTTTCGTGAAGAAATCTACAACTCGAAGTTCCGATGGTGCATACTAGAGGTCGATGGTCGACTAATGTTTGATTGGATCACTAGCAATTCAGCAATCTCAATGTCACTTGTATTGTCACAAAACAGAGGTATAGAATTATCACAATGAACACCAAAATCAACCAAGATGCATCGAAGCCAAATGATCTCTAAGGTGGTAGCAGCAAGGGCTCGAAGCTCAGCCTCTGCACTAGATAGGGCTGAAAAAATAGCTTGAGGCTCGCGAGCCAGCTCAGCTCGGCTCCAGCTCGTAAGATTTTCGAGCCGAGCCGAGCCTAGCTTCTGGCTCGCATGATTTTCGAGCCGAGCTCGAGCCGCTCGTTCCCAAGTCCCAATTGCCTTATCTATCCCCTTCGGCGTATTCGCTCTGTCCATAAGTTCTAACCCCTTCGGCATCTCCTCCCGACCTGCTCCCATGGCCTCCCCTTGCCTCCCTTCCCTCCCCCGCCCGGTGACCAGCTCCGCCCCGCCTCCCTTCCCGTCCCCCTCGCCCGACTCCACACAAGCCACCGCCTCACCCGCCCGCCGCCTCCCTTGCCCCATCGCCAGCTCCAGCCTCCGCCCCTCCTCCTCCCACTCACCGCCGCCTCCGCCTCCTCTACCCGCCTCCTCGCTTGGCCTCCGCTTTGCCGTCTCCTCGATCGCTCATTGCCCTGCAGCCCGCTCCATCATGGCGCTATACACAACTATTTGTAAGACACAAGCTTCTCCTCACTCCCTCCCGTCGCCGACTCCACGGCGAGCGGTGTCGAGGCTCGCGACCTTCGACTTCCCACTGAGCATCCTCCCCAGTGGTCGCCTCTACACTCGACAACTCCACTGGCGACTTCACGGCGACCCTCAACACCACCTCCACGGCTCCACCTGCGAGTTCTCCATCTGGGGCTCCTACTCGCTCCGCTACTAGCCCTCCATCACCGGCCACATCGCCGTCGACCGCCTCAGCAACCTCGAAGGCGTCGCCATCAAGATCCTCTTCTTCTAGCTCAACCATCAAGAACCCGCATGTTGATGAATCAGACGGGTAAACAAGCTTGTTCGAAGATTGAAGATGTTTCTTGAATCCTATGTATGAATGATGTGCTAACAACCTGGTCTGGTACTCAAGGTGTCTTACAAATAGTTGTGAATAGCAGTTTGTGATGAGAGTCAGGAGCAAGAGAGCTAACATGAGTTCTCCTGAAAAACTACAGTTAATGGTTATCTTGGCTCGAACGAGCCCACGAGCCGGCTCGAGCCTCAATTTGAGCCGAACCGAGCCTGGGTTTTAGCTCGTTTTCCAAATGAGCCGAGCCGAGCAACCTGCTAGACCGAGCTTGGCTCGAGCCTGCTCGGCCCGGCTCGTTTCCAGCCCTAGCACTAGTGTGACACCGCAGTCTGCTTCTTAGACTTCCAAGCAATGAGCAAAGTACCAAGAGAGATGTAGTAGCCGGTGATAAATCATCGATCAGCAGAATCACTCGCCCAAGTGGAGTCAGAGTAAGCGTGGAGTTGGAGCTAACTCGAACTGGCATAAAACAGATGCCTGGATGCAGTCCCCCTCAAATATCTCAGCACACGAAGAACATAACCATAGTGGATTGAGGTGGGAGCACTGACAAACTGTCTGAGCACATGAACAGCATGAGCAATATCTGGCCTGATGACAGTGAGATAAACAAGACTCCCAACGAGCTAACGATAGCGGGAAGGATCTGTCAGTGGTACATCGTCAGTAGATCGAAGCTGCAGGTGAAGCTCCATGGGTGTGACAGCATTGCGAGTGTCAGTCATCCCAGAGCGAGTAAGCATATCCTTAACGTAGCAATGCTGAGAGAGGTAGTAGCCACTACCATCAAAATGAACCTCAATCCCTACAAAATAGCTCAATAGTCCCAGATCGAACATCATAAACTATTCACTCAATTTCTTCTTGGCAAAAACCACAGTCCATGTCATCTCCTGTGATCAACATATCATCTACATATAGCAGAAGCAAAGTACAACCCCACTGAGAAGTGTGAATAAACAAGGCATGGTCGTGCTCACTTGGAGTGAAACCAGCAACTCAAATCACATAATTGAAACACTCGAACCAAGCACGAGGAGCCTGCTTGAGACCATATAAAACACGCCTAAGACGACAAATATAGCCTGTAGGGGCCTCAACACCTTGGGGTGGCTGCATATAAACCTCCTCATGTAGATCACCATGAAGAAAAGCATTCTTGACATCCATCTAAGATATAGTCCACGAGCGTACGGCTGCAACAGCAATGAGTGCGGACTCTAGTCATATGGGCAACTGGAGCAAAAGTCTCATCATAATCACGACCATAAACCTACTGAAGACCTATTGCAACAACAAGATGAGCCTTATATCGCTCCACTGAACTATCTGACTTGTTCTTTACTTTGTACACCCACTTACAAGTTATAGGCTTAGCTCCAGATGGTACCTGTACACTCTAATGATATAAGCTCCTCAGTCATAACCAACTGCCACTCCTCAGTCATAACCAACTGCCACTCAGGTATACTGGCTACCTCCTGATAGGTACTCGACTCAGATACTGCACATGCACGAGGAAAACCCCATCTCTCTGGTGCCTGAATAGAGGAACAATCACGTAGGGCATACCGTGATGTAGTAAAACAATCGTCAGAGTCTGTGATACTGGCTGGAGGGTGAAGGAGAGGAGGAACTCTTTGTCAGCAACTATAGTGGAAGGGAAAAGTGGAAGTGTCCGAAACTAGTGGAAGAGACACACTAGAAGGTAAAACGGGTGTATTTGGAGAAGGCAAGTCTAGTAAAGGAATAAGAGGTAGACACGAAAAGGAGGTGGATTCTATGGAAGGAGTGGGATGTGTAGAAGGATGATAAAAGAAGAGTCGACCCTCATCAAAGGTCACATCACTAGAGATGTGAATGTGACGTGCTGAGGGATCATAGCAATGATAGCCCTTATGCTCAAGACTATATATAACCCAAGAAGACACTCAACCGACAGAGGGCTTAGCTTTGTGCGCTCACGAGGTGCTAGAAGGACATAGCAGACATAATCAAAGATGATCATAGCGAGCAGGTGCTCTATATAGTACCTCACCAGGACACTTGCCCTGAAGCTTGGAAGAGGGCTGGCGGTTGATAAGATAGATTGCCGTAGAGACCGCTTCCCCCCAGAATTGAGAGGGAACAAAGGAGGAAGCGAGAAGAGTTTACGAGCAGTCTCAATGATGTGACGATGCTTGCGCTCAGCAACATCATTCTAAGCATGAGCACCAGGACACGAGAGCTGAGGAAGAGAACCCATAGAAGAAAAGAGCTCACGAAAGGATGATGAAAGATCTCTCCTCCAGAGTCAGAACGAAAAACACAGATGGCAGAAGAGAATTGAGTATGAACCATCTGAGCAAAAGATTGATAGATAGAAATCAACTGCAAACGGTGTTTCATGAAGTAGATACAAGTGTATCAGGTGTGGTCATCAATGAAAATGACATAGTACCTGTGACCACCCTTTGAAGTAAAAGGAGAAACATCCGAATGGACCAAATCAAAGGGACGATCAGATCGAGAAAAGCTAGAAGGGAATGGAAGTTGTACTTGCTTGCCAAGTCTACAGAAACAGGATCAAGAACACCTTGATGAATCAAGATAGAGAGGCGTGAGCCACACAAGTGCCCAAAGCGATAATGCCACTAAGGAAAAGAATTGCAAACGAAGGTAGATGCAGAAGGACAAGCAGTAGATGGACCAACAACAAAGGATAAAGGAATAGGAGTGGGAGCAGTACCAGAAATGGAGGATAAAGGGAGACTCGGACATCAAGAACATAAAGCCCTGCAAAACCTCTCTGATGATGACCTGTACAGATGACAACTTTTGTTTGACGATCTTGTACAAAGCATGAGCTATCATCGAACCCAACAAAACAGTTCATATTTGCGAGTTGCCTGACAGCATGGGGACAAGTGAGACATCTGAAACTGCGAAGTGAGAGGTGGAAAGAGTCCCCTGATGAGTGACCGTGCATGGCATTCCATCAGCTGTCGAATCTTGATACCTTGTGCAGCAGGACGACATAATATGAGCCGAGATGTATTAGATGTCACATGGAAAGAAGCACCTAAATCCAAAAGCCATGGCAGTGAAGCACTCAACACAGGGCATGATGGTGCAGTAAAACCGATGGATCCATCGGAAAGTGCCTCTGGCCACACAAGCGAGCTGAATCGATGGCGGGTTGCACAAGACTCCACAAAGACTAGCGAGTTGGCCGAATGGTCGATCGGAGAAGTGGTCGAGTGCAAAGGCGAAACACAAAGCGACACAAAGCGCGAAGCAGATCCAACCAGTATGAGCCAAGTCGGCGATCAACGTAGCGATGAATCACGGAGGAGTCTGCTGCGATCAAAGCGAAACAAGTTGATCCGGCATGCGGAAGAGATCCAGCGACGGTCGGCAGATGCATAAGACAAGATCCGACGGTGGCTATTTGCCGAGGAGTCTTGAGAATCCGTGCCGGGCTCAAGCGGAGGATCTGATGGCGAGGTCGATGGCGGCCGACAGTGCCACCAAGGTGGGCGAGAGAGATCCGGCGAGAGGCTGGCGGCGGCGGGATCCGTCTGGCGAGAGAGACCAGTGGATGGGCCAAAACGCCACGAAGATAAGGGAGGGGCGACGCCGGGTGACGGGCGGGGGCGACAGCTGCCCGAGACGCGAGGTGAAGCTGAGGAGCCGAGCCGCACGATGGTGAGACTCCGAATCCAGACGAACCACGGGAGAGGGAGAGGAGGAGAAGGTAGCACGCCGGTGGTGGCTCGCCGGAGTTTCGCCGGTGACGGTGAGGATGGCGGCAGCCAAACCGGGTCTAGCCCCTAACCCTAACCCTGGACTCTAATACCATGTTAGAATGTGGGAGAGGAATTTTGTTGTTCACAACTGTGCATCTTATTCATTAATGAGAGGATATATATAGAGAGGATTACATGGGCCTCGTGGGCTACATGGGTCACATGGGCTAAGAGAGGGAGAGATAATGTACAGGGCTTAACAGTATCAATGCGCCAAATGGCTCTAGAAAAAGGCAGGTCAATGACAACATTCCCAAGATAAATGTCTAGCATTCCACCTTCATTTTTACTTGTACAATTGTTCCAAAGCAGGCAAGTACATCTTACAATTTGATCAGTTTCTCAGCAACACATGTTTATTTAAATGTTCCAGCATGGCTAGGTGAAAGAGTACATGTAGCCCAGTGGCATATCCAAAAACCAGTTTAAAACGAAAAATGGCAGCACGCTAATATGCATACATCATAGTTCAAGTCAGTCCTGTTACATGCGCTATACAGAACTTGGAGGGCACATTGTATTTCTATTCAAATATGATAGTAGGCATGATACAATGTGTAAAAGATAACGAATCAGTATTTAATGCATTAATGCATAGAAGTTTAAAACAACGAGAACTGGAAAGCAATTCCCTGTGAAGAAGATTTACAGCCTTAGTCATCGTATCACAATTCAACAAGGGAAAAATGAATTATTTGCACCAACAGTATTAACAATAATTCGACGGCTGACACAATAGCATGGAACATATACAGGCAATGAAAACAGATACCAAACACATCGGCAACAGCCACACTGTGCACAAGTTTCTACAATAAGGGCACATTGATAAATAGCACATACAGACGATCTCCAAAATGCATCAGAGCGTCATACAATCAGACAACAGAACATGACTACCGGCGAGACAACTGCATTTTTTATTGCTCGCACCTATGTCAATTGTTTGCAGCACAGTGCAAATGAAGTCACAAGTAATTCAATTCAGAACTATACAACCCACAGATTTCATCAAATATCAATAAATGGGGCACCAAAGTACTCCAATAAACCTAATGAATATGACCGGCATGTATGACCCCGATCTCAGATTCAGAACAATAGAAAGAACAAGTGAACCTACGACTACGACCACCACCTCACCTTGGTACCGAAGGGGCCGACGGGAGGATCCATGTCGAAGCGCTTCTTCCCCTGCGAAACCACAACCAGATCGAGAAATCACAACCCATTCCCCGTACCAAACCAAACCAAACGCGCAGTTCAACCCAAAGCTCCAAACCCCAAGGCCTATCCATCTCACCTGGAGCTCCGCCTCGAGCTCCTCGCGCTCCAGGCCCGTGGCGATGGGAATGACGTCCTCCACCCTCGCCGCCGCCGGCTTGTCCTCTGCAGCACACGCCAATCCACCAACCGATCAACGCCCGAAACAGTCAGACACACGAGATACGACGAGGGGGCGGTGAGCTTACCGGAGAGGAGCGGGCTGGTGCGGCGGAAGGCGGCGGCGGCCGTGGAGAGCGGGGCGGCCCGGGCGGTGATGATGGAGGAGGGAGCCGCGCCGGCGGCGGCGGCGGCGGCCCGGCGGAGGGACGGGGCTAGGGTTTGGAGGCGGCGCCACATGGTGGTGGGGTGGTGGTTGTGCTCTCAGGTCGCGGCGGCGGCGGCCTCGGGGGAAATGGAGCGGAGACGCGAGCGAGATGGGCTCGATTTGATTTGACCCAGTGGGAGATGGAGATGGAGACGGAGACGGCGGGGGAGGAGGCCAAGAAGAGGGGGGGAGCGTGCGTTGGGGTTCGTGCGGGGGTGATGGACGGACGGGATCGGGCCTTCGAGCGAGGTGGCGCGCGTGCGAGGTGGCAAGTGACATGGGTCCGAATAGGATGGAAAAGGATCGAATGCGAATTGAATAGTTTCGAATACGAATATGAATCCTTACTTTTAAAACGAATATGAATACCTATTTTTAAAACGAATACGAATTCGAACATTTACGAATATGAATCGAATGTCGTAATGAATACGAATTCGAATCGAATATGTACTCAATTCGGTCGAATGCGAATATCCTGCAACTTTTGCGACAAATCTCGGTAGAACAAATAGTATTCGTATTTGTATCCGGGGAAAAATGGATAGTGTTCGTATTCGTTTTTCCTGGGTAGTATTTGTTTTTTCGGATACTATCCGGTTTTTTTTCCCCGGATACGAATAACAGTGAACACGGATACGAATACTATCCATTTTTTCGGATACAAATAACACCAAATACGGATATGAATACTATTCGAATACGGATTTTACTTACCATATTTGTGTTTCTCAGATACAAATATCAAATAAAACGGATTATCCTTTGTCATTTCCCATCCCTGGGTCCGAGCGAGTGGGCAGCGCGGCCAGTGTTGCTCGGTTTGGCCAGCGTGCCAGGCACCAGGGAAGACAAATGTTGTGGATTCAATTTTTTATTGTTTGACGATTTACCGTGTAACTTAATCTGACGGTCAGTATTATTTCAATAATATAAAGATTTACTAACACAAAACTGGTGCATTTAGGGGGTGTTTTGTCGGTGACCAAAATTGCCACTACCACCCGTTTTAAGCGAAAACATGTAAAACTGCCGGATTGATCGATGAGGAACGGCGTTTGCACGCTCCCAAGTGAAGTAGATGGTTACCCCACCATTTTAGGACGTTTCTGCGGATAAACTCTATACATTTTTTAATTCCTTCTGCAACTCACCGAGCTCCTCTTTGGTGTCCGAAAGAAAATTTGCTAAGAGAGAGTCTTACTGTAAGGTCCTCCAGCAGCCGTTGATCCTCCGCCAATCACCTTGAATAGACGGGTGGATGCGTGCGATGGATCGATTTGCCCTTCATGTTTACCTCCACCTGCAATCGATCCGCGGCTCGCCTCGTCTCGGTGGCTATCTTTCTAACCAATCCTCTTGTTGATCCATGTAAACACAAGCCTGTGCTGTGCATGGCCACGCCTTCATTCCATCTATCCATCTAGAGTCAATTCCTTATATGTCACTCAAAATTTCTTAAATCCTTGATTACAGCCCACATGTCAGTGACACAATGAATGTCATATAAGAGATGGAGTAAACTTTCGATGACAAATAAGGAATTGCCCCATCTATCTAACCTGTCAATATATACGCTGCCTATTTGGATGATGATGCCAGGAAGATTTGTCTTGTGCTTGCTATCTAGGGTTCTCTCCCTTCTTAATTTTATTGCTCTCGTTTTAGATGACAAGATGATCTTCTCGGTTGGTTGATTTGGACTATTAGGCTGCCCCCAGTGCTCCACCTTAACTGGTATCTTAAACCTGCCATGTAAGTAAAATGATGATGTGGCACTATAGTTAATGAAGAGAGAGGGTACTCTAGTATCTGATCTGGATACCAGTTCGGTCTCGAAATCCAACGCATAAAATTTATTGTGATCGATCTCGTGCATTGGGAAGATCATGCATGCATTGCTTTAGTACATGCCACAAATAGGCTACAATGCTCAAATACTAGTAAAAATCATGTATGTAATTAAATGAAACAGCCTAAGATATTACACCATAAGAAACCATGCATTGAGAAGACAGTATCCTAACACTCCTCAAGTATTAAAGAAACTACGCTAAAATACTACCCATTGGGAGCAGCCTTAGATGTCATCACGACCTGCATTGATGCTTCAGGTGAAGGGTCGAGTGCTTCAGCGGCTAAAAGGAAGGGATCCCCGTGCCAACAGGATGGCGATTCTCCAGGTGCCAAGAGGATGAGTTCAAGAGCTCAGCCTTCCAGAGGTATGATATGCTGATGGTAAACAGAACAATGCAACTAATTTGCAAGTAAAAAACAGATTTGACTATGGAGGGAGTCCAATACATATCTCACTTGGAGACTTTCATCTTACGTGTAAGTCATTTTTCACCTTTCTCTATCTAAGGAAAAGAAATATTTTTATCAACGCTATCCACACTTAAACTATTAACCACTGGTCTCGAGATTATGTAATTAGGGCAAAAGCTCTGATGGCCATCCGAAGATGCATTGAGGGCAAAATCCCCTCAACTATTAATTTGAAGGTTATTGAGCCCTGCAGCAAGCGCCGTGCCGGCGATTTTCAAATTGTTTGAAGTTATCAATTGTTGTGTTGATTATGTAATGTTACATGGATTGCCCTAAGACTACGCTGTATTTAAAACTTCGAAGTTATATCTTATCAACACCCCTGAATTATGTAGCTTTGTCAATTTATAGGATAGTATGAATGTGATCATTCTCAAGGTGCGAAAAGAATGAGATTAGTTCTCGTGCTTGATAGGGACAGCCAGAAAATTTTCATAGCAGAGGTGTCACGGTAATACATGATTTTTTAGATGGTAATAAATGAATATCAAGAAGAGGCTAAATAATATATTTTTCTGTGCAAATCTGGTAAGTGATAAATGGTAAAGCTAAATAAATATGGTATTCTTGTACAACCTTAAATTTAAGGGGGATTTAATAATGTGCCATAGCAGGTGATGTGCAATTAATAATTTGTCACTCTATATCTTACTGACACTGATTGCACATCAATTGCTACGACAAATCATCGATAAGCCCTAAATTTAACTTTAGCGTAAGTGATAAGTGTGCCCCTCTTAGCCATGGTGCTCGACAAACTTGCAGTCACAGAGGTAATGACAAACTTGTCATAATAAAAACAGAAGTCTGGGGGTCTAGCAAGCGCTATCTCCAACAACTCGAGGTTGAGGAACTTTCCAAGCACCATCGGTGTATTGGCCAGCTTAAAGAAAAGAAATGCACCAAAGATCATTTTAAAGTTGCGGATAAAAAGATTAGTAGTATACATAAGCGGATTACAGCTTAAAGAAAAGAAATGCACCAAAGATCATTTTAAAGTTGCGGATAAAAAGATTAGTAGTATACATAAGCGGATACTAACGTCATCATCGGGTGGCAAAAAGACTGGAGATTCCGCGCAACGAATGCAAGCTTGGTACTAGAATAACAGACTTTGTTAGGTCATTGTTACCCAGCATGTGTATTTCCTTGTCTCACTTTCAACAAATATACAAGGTGTTATGAATAGCGTTTGTATTTATTATGAGATTAATAAACTAAGAATTTTTTTAAATAATAGTTTTTAAAAGATAATTTAAAAAATAAATAGTTGTCTCAAAAAATTACAAAAATATGTTCCTGTCGCCAGACCTATCGCCAGTTGAACTGGCGACAGGGAGCCAGTTCAACTGGCGACAAAAAAACTCCTATCGCCAGTTGAACTGGCGATAGCTTCCTGTCGTCAGTTCAACTAGCGATAGATTTCTCAAACCCTAATTTAATTTCGGTGCTTGTGATTTTCATAAATTTTGAACGGTATGAAATCTATTAGTCGTGCAATAGCATTTTGTGATCATCGTATGTTGTTCTAGTACGGTGAATTTCTGTAGAATTTTGTGAGGACGATTGAGGTATCAATGATTCATAAGTAGAAAGGTAAGTGATATTACAATGCTGAGAATAACAAGGAAGAATCGAATGCGAAAAGACGAGGAGATTTGATGTTGCGAATTAAAATAGACTTTATAATGAAGCTAGGAATAACACGGCGCATAGGGTTTGGTTACATGCCTAAGACACATCATCATGCACGATGCAACAAATCGAAGTACTCCTACGATACAATGCGCCTTTTTGGAATAGAAATAGATTCGACCTTCGACGGGGGACTAGTACAGAATGGTCCGACCTACTGCGTGGACCGGCGCCATTTTTCCTTCCTTGCTAGCTCGACGTTGAACTCCTCGCCGGCCTCTTTGGCCTCGGCCGCCATTTTCCTCTTTCTCTCGTGCTCCCTGCGCGTGCACACCTCAAGATGATCTTGCGTCTCCCAACGTATACGCTCGTTTTGCTTGGCGTTGCGGCGTTGCTCCTCCCGGATCTCGTGGTCTCTTTTGTCATGCCACTCGTCGAAGTCGAGAGACCACTGGTCATGTGGGTGGATCTCCTGGTCGATCCACTTGCGGTAGCCACATAACGAATCGGGGGACTACAGGTAGACGGGAGAGGTTGTAAGTGTGTACTTTGAAAGAGAAATAGTACAGGAACACACTGTAACTGGTCCTTACCGGCTGCCGATAGCTACTCGTGTCCCAACGTCGGTCGGGATAGTCACTGGAGTAGTTTGCGCAACCCCAGTAACGCATTCCCAAGCTAATCCGGTGCTTCGACTTGAATAACTTGCATAGGTCCCTGCACTAACAGAGGGGCGGTGTCCCCTCTCTAGCGGGTGTTGCGGCGAACGCTCAATTGAAACGTTCGGGATGGGGTTGCTGCTACGGGGGGGCTTCATTACGAAGAGATGCCAGATAGGCACGCGTCTCTTGTTCGACCCGGGCCACAACAGCCCTTGCTCGCTCTTCTCGGGCCCCAGCAGCCCTTGCTTGTTCGCGGATCCGGTCCCATTGCCTCTGCCTGTCGTCCATCTCGGCGTGGTGAAGGAAGCTCTGGTGTAGTGTTGGGTTTGGTTGTGTAGTATTCTCTCCCAGACCTCTTCTACCCCATTTTATAAGCCACAGGGTTGGCATTGTATGGTAAATTTCCTGCAGAGTCCTATCTTTTGGTTCTGAAAAGCTGAGGACGTAGTGTGTTGTCATGTTGATCTGAAAAGCTGGCGAAGCATAGTGTTGTCACGTCAAACTTTGCAGAGAGAAGTCATGCCTTGCTTTGCAGAGTGATGTCTTATCGGTCTGAAAAGTTGGCGAGGTAGAGTGTTGTCACGTATTTCTTTGTAGAGTCATGTCTTTTCGGTCTGAAAAGCTGAGAAGGTATAGTGTTGTTACATTGCTGCTACGGGGGTCTTGTCACTGCACAAAGCTGACTCGTCGGGTCACGTCGCTGCGCAAAGTAATGATGACTTAAGTTGTAGAAAGAGGGTGGTGCGGGGCAGTGGCGGAGCCAGGATTTGAGAGAGCCTTGGGCCCAAAACTAAAGGGCTATAAGTCTATAACTAACATCAAATGCTATCAACACTGAGGTATAAAAAAAGTACAACACAAATACACAATCGAAATAAAATTTGAATTCGATGTTTAACGATATGACAAAATAGATAAAACATAGCAAAAAAAAAAGAATGTAACAAGGGGAGAAAGGTTACCTGATGCAAAGATGTTTGATTTAATTTTGTTTTTGAAAAACAGGTTCCAAAATTTTGGGTCCTTAATTACTTCACATTTTAGTATGTGAGCTGCCGAGCTCCAATTCCCCTTAGAGATTGTATTGCTTAACATTTGGCATCTGCTCTTTCAAGTTTCCTTGTTATACTTAGATATTAAATTAATTCTTTATTTTATCATGGTGGATCAACAAATCTCAGCAAATCCAACAGATGATCTAAGAAATGGCTCTACGGACCTTTTGATTTCTTGATAATGCTTGACAGAGCTTCCTCTCTAGAGACCAATACTGAATGCTAGATTTGAATTCTTTTCGCAATCTAAAAATAGATAAAATAAATAATTAACTCAATCAGATATGGTGAATGTTTTACATATTTACAAATTACAAGTGAATAGAGGAGAAAGTTCCCAACTGATTTGTCATCAACCCTTGGCATTGCATGTCAGACAAGGATGTTTCCTTGAAAGCTTCCTTATTCCTTTCCAACACCTGTATCGGTAATACGATAGTAATTGAGAAGAAAGACAAAAATACCAATAAATAAGACAGTCAGTGTACACAATAAATAATCCAAGACCTGTGTTGATCAGATTCAACATAGATCGTGTTCCATATCATATTTCACAAGATAAACAAATCAAATGTACAAATCTCGGCATGCATCTTGGACTTCTTGTTTGGCTGGAGTAAAGCTCCAGATTCCAGAAGATATATCTTGATGAACTGCGGAAGGGCATAATCTCTACAGAGTACCAGTGTCGGTTAACAAGTAATTTGCTAAATTAACTTACTAGAACTCGGCCACCAACTAGGCAAGCGCGCATGACGGCCAGAGGCCGAGCCACCACAACCCATGTGGAACGGCGACGCAAAGGGAGTTGGACCCGGCGGCGGCGCGCGAGGCCGGGGCGCATCTGAGCAGATCTGGCTCATGAAGCTGGCTCATGGGCGAAGTGAGGGGTCAAGGCGCGAAGGCCGGAGCCGGAGGCACCCCAGTGGGGGGAGGAGCCAGAGGCCTGAGGCGCCGGGGGGTGGGCCGGCGCGAGCCCACGGGAGGCGCCGGGGTGGGGAGGCACGGTCACGGACCACCGGTGGGAGGAGGAAAGAAGAAGGTTGAGAAGAGATTGGGGAATGACGACCGAATGAGCTCCTGCCTCTTCCTCATGTGCCTTTGCAGCTTTGCTTCTTTGCATTTCTGGGCCACTCGGGAGGGGCGTTGGCACTGGCCGCCTGCGTCTTTGGCGCTGGTTCTCTGTTGCTCTCTTTGGCCACCGGTAGGCTTAGGGCCTCTCTACTGTACATCAATTTTTTTTGGTATACTTGCTAAAAATATCCATTACTATTTTCTCTAGGCCTCGGGCCGTTGCCCAACCGGCCCGAGGCCCATCTCCGCCCCTGGTGTGGGGTGTCCCGATGCAGAATCGTACATGTGGTCGCGGTTTTCAAGCAAGCAAAAAAGAGATATCGAAACACGAGACTAGCATAATAATAGTTGTACTAAAATTAATATTTACATAGCATGACTGATATTTAAAGGAACAAATATCTAATGCTGACCCCTCTTGGGGCCCACCCCACGTGTCGTCCCTAGCCTCGCCCGGAGATGGTCCGAGTATGTCAAAGGATGACGCTACCTGAATACCCGACCGACATGAGTAGCCTGAGGTGGTGCCGCGAGGGGGGTCTTGCGTCTGTTGGGTCGGTCCCAGCGCACCATGCAGCTGAGAAGCCTCCAAGGAGAACGAGGTGTCATGCGGGTCCGTGAAGAAGTCCTTGAGGGGTGCCGATAGGTGTGTCTCATCGTGCGACAATGAATCGTCATCCCAAGGCGCTCCTATGAAGTATTACGTTACAAACGTAATCATGGCGAAAGCACGAAAAAGAAAGTTACGCAAGCAAGCAAGGTGGTCATACCTGATGCCCCAAAGGCGTGCCCGACGACTACAGACTACCCTGCCACAGACGGTGGAGCTCAGACTCAAAGAGAAGATTGTCGTTATTAACTATTGGGGCTTGAAATAAAGAAGCATTACGTTACACAAGCAAGCTGGGCAGTCATACCTGCTGGCACGAAGGCGTGCCCCGATGACTCTGCGTACTCCTGCCCCACGGTGCTCCCACCACAGTGCCACGATGACAAGCCCGCCACGTCCGGGACAGGAGCCCATGGCCATGAACTACCTTGGCTGACCCCTCGTCCTCGCACCGGTCGGTCCACCGCGTCCCTCGGCGTGCGACAAATCGCGATCTGGTTGCCTCGTCTCGCGATGTCCATGATCCGCTGCAGGATCCCTCTGGCATCCCCCTGCGTCATGTAGTGCGCAGAGGTTGCAAACTCGAGAATCTCCTGGTGTAGATCCATCTGCACAAGTAATGAACAAGTTAGAAACATAAATCTGGCAAATTAAATATGAATTAAGGACCATTCATATGTACGGAGTGGTGGAAAGCGGAGTCCGACTGGATGGGGTACGTGTCGGACGTCACAGCCTCATGTCGTGGTGGGTCGACCACGACCTAGATGCAGCGAAGCCTCGTCCGACTAGCGTATCACTCCATGTACTCCCCGTACGTCTCGAGGTCGTACAGATCATTCCCATACTGGATGGGGTCGTCGTGCGCGCCACTCCAAGCCTCAACCCAAGGCTTCATCCTGTCCAACCAGGACATCGTGCCACACACTCCCTTCCTAGTGTACCTGTGGACGGCAAAACAAGTATTTGGTCAGCACGTAATGCACATTATGTGATAGAAGTAAAGAGTGAACTTACGCGTGGACGACGCCGCACCGTGTCCCCCAAGGGCCGACCTCTGTCAGAGATCGAATCGGCGAGGACCCATCGACTGGTACTCCTCCACGAAGACATCATGTACCAAGGCCTCGCGCTGTACCAAAGACATGTAGTCTCGCGTGCACAGGATCGACAATCCATCGGGCACCCGTGCGTTCACCCTCTCTGGAGTGTACGGTGTCCAAATGATGCGATCATCGGTCAGCTAATTGAACATCGTGACGTACTTCGGGTAGGAGCCCTGCGAAGTGATCGGCGTGAAGGTGACCTGTGCAATAGAACAACGCAAACTTAGCATACGAAATTGTCATTACAATACGAAAAATAATAAATGATCATGAAACTAACCCGTCAGTGGCACCACACTAGGCCCATGGTGGGCCGGTCCACGTCGCCGCCAGTAGCAGCAAAGCCGACCGTGTACACTCCCAAGTCCACCGTGGTCGTCCGATCCGAAGCGCCGAAAGACCATAGGCTGCAAGTAGTGGGCATCCGGAGAGGATGGAGCTGTCCTAGGCACGGTGTCACGCGTCACACAAAGGCGCAGATGTCGCAAGACAAGACGGCCGGACCCGGGCATAGGAGGATCTTTCCACCAAAAATCGCCACCTCACGTGTGTACCGGATGTAGTGCTTGTCGACACTGTCGCCGTGGGACCCCAGGAATATGACCCACCCGAACAACCATAGCAGGTAGGCCTCGAAGTGCCTCCTAACAACGACGTCCCCTGCGTCAGGCGCCATACGCTTGGGCTGCAAGAAGACATGTACACGTTAGTAAGGTTCACGTACGAATTTTAGCGAGATGACAATAGTTACAAATACTTACATAGAACTGGCAGATCCACCTCAACGTCGGCCCGTGCAGGCTGCTGAACTCGATGTACCCGCTGCCCGGTGGTAGCACATCGTGGAACCTCGCTAGGAGGTCCGTGCGCCACGTGGCCAAGATGTCGTACGCCACCGGGGGAGCCTGTGCATGGCAACTGTAGGACCGAAAAGGCGACTAGAGGGGGGGTGAATAGGAGCACCAAATCTTTTTGACTTTGAATGGATTCAACTTTCAAATCGCAAATCACTCCAATAGCTATGAGAGCTATGAAGATGAATGCTTAAGCACAGTGGAAGACTTGTAATGAATCCACTCCTAAACCCCCAAAGGCACAAAGAAGAAAATCCTCAAGAAATTTCGAAAAATCGAAATCGAACAACCGCAGTAAACAAGCGGTCAGACGATGCGATGCTTGTATGACCGTAGGCAAACGAGCGGTCGACTCGATGTCTTGATATGACCATAGTAAAGCAAGCGGTCGTCTGATTGTCCCGAAACGACGACGATGAAAACCAAAATTGGCACAACTTTTGATCCACTTGGCCAAACGCTACGAGATTTGAAACACACCTTCCCAAGGAGGTTAGGAACCTATTCAAGCAACGATCGTCCAGATCTCGCCAAAGATTTGATCTTTTTCCAATTTACGAAGGAGGGTTCAAACATGAGCAAAAATAAAAACTTGATCCAAAACTTGCTCGTGGGAGATTGATGATCTAGATGATCTTAGATATGTTCCCACATGTCCCAAAAGGAATAAGAGGGCACGAAATCAACCAAAAACTACAGGATCAAGGAAGCACTCAAAATCATCAAAATAAGGTGCAAGAACAAGAAAAGAACGAAGAGAGCTCATCTCAAAGAACTTGCAAGGATTGATGAATGATTGATGATTCGTGGTTACAGCCACCCCCTCAAGGAGGACAAGAGCTCAATCCATGAGCACACACACAATCCATCTCTCTAGAGCCTAAGCCTCTCTTTTCTTCCCTAAACCCTAACACCAAACTAGGGTTTGCAAATGAAGTGCTTGGGCTGCTGTGAACAAAGACCCTCTCTATTTATATGAGGCCTAGAGCTTCTAGAAGACTTAACCCTAATGGGCTCCGTTAGGCCCAATAACAAGCGGACACACACGCACGCATTTCAAAGCGCCGTTTTCATCTTTGCTTGACCTAAACCACTTCTCTATCGCCGCCTTGCGCCGTGGTTTAGCCAAGGTCATCACTTTTTCGGTATAGAGCAATTTACCAAAATGCCCTCTCCGAGAGCTTTTGGCGATTCTTCGCCAAGCATCTTCCATGCTCGTCATCATCCATGTGTCACCAATGACTTCCCGCCAAGCTTCTCACGCGTCCGGATCACATCGAACCGTCCTCGCTTGCAACTAGAAACAAATCACTTGGCGCACCATCTGTTTCACCATGACTGCACCCGGCTTCCTTTACCGATCAGGACCTCAGCTCATCCCTGAGCCTAGTCCGGACCTCAACTCTTCCACGAGTCTAGTCCGGCCATCCTTGCCGCCATCATATTCATCACCGGTACCTTCCGCTCCGGTTCCTTGTCTTCTCGGCTTGTACGCGACTCCGCTAGCCTCACCATCTTCCAAAAACACCTCGATCGTTTCGGACCTCGGTTCTCAAACCTAGTCCCGATGTAGTGTGCCTCACCATGACCTAGCTCCTGTCCTACAACCATCACAGACAGTAAAACCATTACGTAGCAATCAGACGATACACACAATCATCAATTCACATAATTGATGAGGCATGAGCACATACCTTCACAAAGGCCTTTGCTCAAACTTCGCCTTCTATGGTTCTTGACCATCATGCGCCTTGCTTGAGACCAACTATCTCACCCGACATCCATGACCGCTTCGGACCTCGCCTCCAAACCTAGTCCCGGTCCACCTCGTCACGACCATAGTTGACTACAAACTACCGCACAACAATAAACCAAACAACCATTTCCGAGCACAAGTTCTTCACAACTTGACCAATATTAGTCAAAACATGCATCATGCAACATCTATGCAATGAAACCCATGAACTTGACCTAACCCAAAACCATTTCTCCAATTGAACCAACATTCACCAGATTATTCCACAAGCGGTACTACCACATATCCACCGTAGATTATCAAGACCATGGCCGTATCACCACAACACTACTTGGTCGATCAAGCAACTGGAGAAAACCCAAAATCTCCAAACACAGCCTCTGGAAAATCCATACCGCACACACGGTCATTCATCATCATCTTGGACTACTAAAGAACCAAAGCCCCACTACCGCTCCAGAGAAAATCCACACTCCAAAGACACCTTCTCTGAAAAATCGCAACGCCATTTACCTTATAGACAACCGGCTCATGGTACTATCATGCCACAACGCCTAGACGATCAAGAAAACCCGACACTTGTCAAAACTCCAAATTTCAACAAACTCTCAAAGCAATTGCCAATTGTCTCATCACCTAAGATCATGAGCATGTCCACATGACATCCACAATGTCCTCATGACATCCACAATCTCCCCTTGATGAACACATTGGCAATCTCTCAAAAATGTAAGTTTGGTGGTTTGAAAATGAAAAACTTGACATTTTCAGCAAAAGGCACAACTTGGCTCACATGCAATAGAAAGCAATGAGAAAGACCAAGTTGGCTTCAAAATAGTTTCAAAGAAGTGAGACACTGCAGAAGAAGCAAGAAAAGCTTCAAATTCCAGAGAAGTGACAAAAATCTCACTTAAGGTCCATATGAAAGAACAATTGTTCTATTTGACCATTGATCATTGTGAGTCTACAAGAATTGCAATTCAAGTTCAGAAAAGACAATAAGACCAAAAGAATGCAATATGAATGCATGAATGCTCCCTCTCACTATGATCATCATTTTACAAGAGAAATTTTCAAAAATTTTCAGTTACTCCCAATTTCTCCATAAAGCTCCTAACTTCTCATTCTTACAAAACTTCTCCCCCTTAACATCCTGAACTTCTCCCACTTAACCTGAAAAGCTCTTTTTCACATTTTTGCCAAAACTTCTCCCCCTTTGACAATGGATTCATCAAGGAGTCAAGCCTTCCTCTCATCCAGAGATAACAAGTGCAACAGAAAGGAAGAAGCAAAAGAAAGAGCATGCATGAAATGCAATGGGGTGGCTTCATTTTTGTTTTGATTTTTCAATTTTTAGGTAAAAGAAGCTTTGGAGATTACTCAATTGAACAGGCTAGCATTTCTATCACTACTCAAGATACAACAAGCCTGACAAAACTAGCAAGATCATGTTAAGACATATATAACAAAGCTAGGCTAATGAGCTCAATATATCACAAGTTGTTGGATTAAGATAAGCAACGCTCAAAATTAACAAGTTCAACAACAGTATCCTAAAGTGATAATGGCCTTGTCAGAATGTCAATGTGAGATCAAGAAGCTAGCAAAGACCATCTTAGAGACAAAAAGTCCTGAATAGAATCATTTAGCTCAGTTTTTGTCAAAAGCCCAAATTTTCAACTATTTTTCATTTGCAATGAATATTCAAGTTGATAAAAGGTCTATCTTAGTAAAGAAGATCCTGGACTAGGAGCCATCCACAATCTCTTCCTAAGCTTCAACCACATTTGACAAATTGCATTTTCAGCCATGTGCTAGATCTCAAGCCTCACTACGACCATCCCAAGCAACAAAAGCTTAAGAGAGTGGTCTAGGTCATCCAAAACTCCCCCTGAGTTCATGCCTAGTACAATGGCAAGCCGTCTCATGAGAAAGAATTGGTGAGATCAGTTTTTTCGCACAAAAGAGATCATTTTTATTTTGCACAAGGGCTATTTTAGATTCTTTAAAGAACTGAAAGCTCAAGGATGTTCAATTCTAGATTCCAGAGCTAACAAAGCAATTTTGACAGGGCCAATGTCACAAAAGGATCACTAATTGTGCAACTAGCTAAAAGATCCACAAATTGCAATTTTCAGTTCAAGTTATTTCAAAAGTTCTAGCTCATTTAGCAAAGACAATGCTGCACATGTGAAAACATGATAATTCTAGCAAGTCAAAGAACTAGACACAATCTTGAGCAAGAATTAAATACTAAAGCTCAATAAGGTAATAAGCAAAGCTTCATCAATTAAAAGACAGAAGCAGTAAAGCTTATATTACAATGCATCTTTTTGGATTTTCCATATGTATGCAATATGATACAATGAGATGCACAAAAGATGTAAAAGCCTAAAAGGATCACAAGGATCAAAAAGATCCAAAGAAGATACCACTTGAAGAAGGTATCAGAAAAGATCCACAAAAGTTCAAATGAACAAGGAAAGTTCAGATGAATGAAAAGGTTCGAAAAAGAACTAAGAAAGTTCAAAAGAACCAACTCCCCTCAAACCAACCCATAGGGATAAATTATCCCTTACTCGCATCTCAAGGTGGCAAACCTTGTTGGGTCTAAAAAGCTTTGAGGGAGATCTCGCCAATTGGCCTTGGACTCCACAAAACTAGCGCAAGGACTTCAAACTCCACAAGATCTCTAGGACAAGAACTCAAAAAGCTAGGAGCGAAACACCAACACTAAAAAGCTTACAGCAACTCAAAAACCTGCTAACACTAGTGATTGGGAGACAAGCTCGACCTAGGCAGTGAGAAGAATGCATCCTAGCAAATCATGGGATAAGAAGAGTGCCTAGAAAGGACACGTGCTAGAACAGAGCCTCCTATCTACCCTGAACCCAACAAACCCAACACCTGACACGAACCAGATGCAATGCAAGGTAGACTAGGGATACCATACACAAATGTAGGGTATAGAAGCTCAGACTGAGTCCCATCGCTTGGCGGTGAGATGAAGTCATGATAGATGAAGATCCAATCCTTGAAGCTTCGTAAGGTAGTTGCGCCACCCATCATCCTCATCTCAAATTCCTTCGTCTCCTAGAAGTGATAGTCATCATTAAAGGCACAAATGAAGAAGAACCAATAGGTTGAGGTCATGAATCACATGTCCTTCTTCTCAACTGAAAAGACTACACCAAAGAGACAGAAAAAGTCTATGCCTTGGTACTGGGTTAGTGAAACAATATATAGGGAAACAGTACCAAGACACATGACTAGCAAGGATAGCAACAAATGCTACAAAGCTCATAAAAGCAAATAATCAACAATTCAAGACATGAGCAGGAGATAGACAAGACAATTTCAACACATGCTATCCAAAATATGATAAAGCTCAAACTATCCTTAATCCACAATAAGGCATAGGAGCAAGTAAACAAGCACATAGCATATCACCCATCACATATACAGTTGAAAGCAAAGCATGCTAGTGAAAGCTATGGCAAGACTCATGCAGCCACAATTTACAGTAAGGCACAAAAACCATGTAAGCATAAAGCATGTTATAACAAATCATGAATAATGAATGCTAACATGGATATCAAGTGAACAAGTGGATACATAAGACAAAAATCAACAAGAGCAATATGATAAATGTATGAAAACAAGATGCAGCTCTTGAAGACAAAACCAAGCTTATACAACCATGAAAATTAAGAACTACAAAATGATACATGGATATATAAGCAAGAATCAATCATGAGCAAGATAATAAGGGTACAAGACAAGACAAGCTCATGTTGACAAACCAAGCTTATACACCCATGGAAAAAATGAATAACAAACTAGCCCATGGATACATAAACAAGGTAAAGGCATGATAAAGGATATCATAAGAGAAATACATGCCAATATGGTACAAGTGAGCACAAAGATAAACACAACATGCCAAGATTGAATAATTATGAAGATAAATGCATGAAGGTATAAGATAGCTCACAAAACATGTGAAGACGCCTATCATGAAAGCACATGCCTCTTGGAGGCCATCGTTGAGGTGGAGAACCATCAAGCGTCCCGATCATATGATGAAGCAAAAGATCAAAATCTTTAAGTCCATGTTCTCCAACCCGTGTTCTTGGTACCTACACATGAGAAAGGCAAGGTGTCCGAGTCTTGGGTCCCGAAGGGTTAGAGAGCAAATGCTTGGGAACCCAAACCTTGGACACGCCACTACTAGAGGCAGTCGAACCATTATGTGAGTTAGCATGATGCAAATGATGGTCCATGCAAGAAGATCCAATCTCATCCTTGAAGGCATGCCATGAGTGGACAACTCGATGAGGAAAACGAGGTCCATCTCTAGGAAAGCGGCGATGTCCTTGCTTGAAAGCACCAAGATGAGAACCAACAAAAGCATCAAATGAGCTCACACATCCTCGCCAGGGGTGAGTACCTCGATGAACAAAACGAGGTCCACCTCTTGAACAATCAAGGAAATCCTCGCCTCGGGAAGCTCGTGGACCAAAACCAAAACTATACAAACCATGTCCACGGTGCTGTCCGACACCACTAGAAAAGGTGTCAAAGAAGCCATCAACAAATCGAGTCTTCGTGCTTGGCTCTTTAGTATGCATGTCATGAGAAAGACTATGCCCACTAGGAGACTTAGAAGCATGAGCTCGACGCAAATATTTTGCACGCCGGAAACAAAAGTCTACATGATGTCCATTCTTCCCACAAAATGAGCAATGGTGTAAAGGTCTACTAGTAGACACGGTCCGAGAGGACGAAACACCATTGTCGCTCAAAGAAGAAGTCCTGGAAGAACTAGCATCATGACTCGTCCTCGTATCGACACTAGACCCACACATGCCATGAGAAAGGCTATGTGTGTTCCTAGAGGTACGATGACGCACTCGACGCTCATGTTTCAAACGGCGAAAGCAAAACCCAATAGTGTGTCCATTCTTCTTACAAAATGTGCAATGGTACTTGTCTTTTGAAGATTTAGTACCATTTGAGAAAGAAGCACATTTGTCTTTTGAAATCCGTTGGACAACACAAGAAGAGTCCGAAAGAGTCGAACTCACCAAAGAAGAGCTATCCAAAGCGATGCCACAAAAACCAACACCAAATGACTCACGTTTAGCACAAAAGGACTCCAACTCCAATGCAAAGATGCAAGAGAAATCTTAAAAACATCAATCTCGGAGTGAAGGCAAATACAAGAGTCACATGATTTGGCGCCATATCATCGCAAGAAAGACTCAACCTCGCTCTTCAATGAAATACAAGATGTGCAAGAAATTAATGATGCATTTGAATTAAGCTTGCAGTTCAAAGCATCAATTTCAGTTTCTAAACAAGCACAATTCTTGCAAGAGACTAAACCATTCTTAAGCAATTTTTCATATTCAAAGCACATGCTACAAGGCCTAGCTTCAATTTCAATAATCTCAGCCTAGCATTTTCTAATTGCTCAAGATGAAAGGTATTAGTCAATTTCAACTTCTCAAAATCAGCAAACATGCCTACACAAGATTCACAATCATTTCTAGCCATAGATCTAAAATTGCCTATTTCTAACTTAGCATTATCAAGCTCATGATGTAAGGCAACACAAGAATCACATGGCATAGAAGCATTTAATTTCAACAATTTATTTTCAGATTTTAGGCATGCAAGACAGCTTATTCAAGTTCTCCATGTCTACAAGCAATGAATCATAAGCATTCATGGAGGTTTTCAATTCGGAGAGCTCATGAGACAAATCATTCTTTTCTCTTTTCAGCAATTTCATTTTCTCCCTAAGAGCATGTAATTTGTATTCATATGAAATCAAGTCATCAATGAGTTTTTCTTTGCTCACCATGCTTAGCTTGAGTAGGGATCGTCCTCGAAAGACTCATCATTATCATCCTCAATCGCCGCTTTGCATACGCCATCGGGCTTCTTCTTCATGGGCTCTAAAAGTGACTTATCCTCAAACTAGGACAATCAAAACAAAAGGATTTGCCACAGATATCACAGAGACTTCCTCCTCCATCGCCATTACACTTATCATATATTCAAATATCTTGTTACGACCAACACCATGGGTAAAAGAACCACGACAAGATGCAAAGAAGCGCACAAGTCCTCACATTTGTCGCCATGCTCAAAGATCGGTTAAGATCACAAAAGAGCAAACTTGGCTCTGATACCAATTGTAGGACCGAAAAGGCGACTAGAGGGGGGGTGAATAGGAGCACCAAATCTTTTTGACTTTGAATGGATTCAACTTTCAAATCGCAAATCACTCCAATAGCTATGAGAGCTATGAAGATGAATGCTTAAGCACAATGGAAGACTTGTAATGAATCCACTCCTAAACCCCCAAAGGCACAAAGAAGAAAATCCTCAAGAAATTTCAAAAATCAGGAAATCGAACAACCGTGAGTAAACAAAGGTCAGACTGATGCGCGGTATGACCGTAGGGCAAACGAGCGGTCGACTGATGTCTTGCAGATGACCATAGTAAACCAAGCGGTCGTCTGATTGTCCCGAAACAACTCGACGATGAAAACCAAAATTGGCACAACTTTTGATCCACTTGGCCAAACGCTACGAGATTTGAAACACACCTTCCCAAGGAGGTTAGGAACCTATTCCAAGCAACGATCGTCCAGATCTACGCCAAAGATTTGATCTTTTTCCAATTTATCAAGGAGGGTTCAAACATGAGCAAAAATAAAAACTTGATCCAAAACTTGCTCGTGGGAGATTGATGATCTAGATGATCTTAGATATGTTCCCACATGTCCCAAAGAAGGAATAAGAGGGCACGAAATCAACCAAAAACTACAGGATCAAGGAAGCACTCAAAATCATCAAAATAAGGTGCAAGAACAAGAAAAGAACGAAGAGAGCTCATCTCAAAGAACTTGCAAGGATTGATGAATGATTGATGATTCGTGGTTACAGCCCACCCCTCAAGGAGGACAAGAGCTCAATCCATGAGCACACACACAATCCATCTCTAGAGCCTAAGCCTCTCTTTTCTTCCCTAAACCCTAACACCAAACTAGGGTTTGCAAATGAAGTGCTTGGGCTGTGAACAAAGACCCTCTCTATTTATATGAGGCCTAGAGCTTCTAGAAGACTTAACCCTAATGGGCTCCCCGTTAGGCCCAATAACAAACGGACACACACGCATGCATTTCAAAGCTACCGTCTTCATCTTTGCTTGACCTAAACCACTTCTCCATGCGCCGCCTTGCGCCGTGGTTTAGCCAAGGTCATCACTTTTTCTGTATAGAGCAATTTACCAAAATGCCCCTCTACCGACTTTTGGCGATTCCTTCGCCTCGAAGCATCTTCCATGCTCCGTCATCATCCATGTGTCACCAATGACTTCCTTAAGCTTCTCGCGTCCGGATCACATCGAACCGTCTCGCTTGTAACTAGAAACAAATCACTTGGCGCACCATCTGTTTCACCATGATCGCACCCGCTTCCTTTACCGATCAGACCTCACCATCCTCGAGCCTAGTCCGGACCTCAACTCTTCCACGAGTCTAGTCCCGGCCATCCTTGCACGCTCATCATATTCATCACCGGTACCTTCCGCTCCGGTTCCTTGTCTTCTCGGCTTGTACGCACTCGCTAGCCTCACCATCTTCCAAAGAACACCTCGATCGTTTCGGACCTCGGTTCCAAACCTAGTCCCGATGTAGTGTGCCTCACCATGACCTAGCTCCTGTCCTACAACCATCACAGACAGCAAACCATTACGTAGCATCGTGACGATACACACAATCATCAATTCACATAATTGATGAGGCATGAGCACATACCTTCACAAAGGCCTTTGCTCAAACTTCGCCTTCTATGGTTCTTGACCATCATGCGCTTTGCTTGAGACCAACTATCTCACCCGACATCCATGACCGCTTCGACCTCGGTTCTCCAAACCTAGTCCCGGCCCACCTCGTCGCTGACCATAGTTGACTACAAACTACCTGCACAACAATAAACCAAACAACCATTTCCGAGCACAAGTTCTTCACAACTTGACCATTATTAGTCAAAACATGCATCATGCAACATCTATGCAATGAAACCCATGAACTTGACCTAACCCAAAACCATTTCTCCAATTGAACCAACATTCAGCTCAGATCATTCCACAAGCGGTACTACCGCCACATATCCACCGCAGATTATCAAGATCATGGTCGTATCATCCACAACACTACTATCCGCATCGCAACCTCGAGAAAACCCAAAATCTCCAAACACAGCTCCTCCGAAAATCCATACCGCACACACGCGGTCATTCCATTTATCTTGATACTCAAACAACCAAAGCCGGACTACCGCTCCAGAGAAAATCCACACTCCAAAGACACCTTCTCTGAAAAATCGCGAATCGCCATTTACCTTGCGGACAACCGCCATGCAGACTATCATGCCACAACGCCGCAGACGATCAAGAAAACCCGACACTTGTCAAAACTCCAAATTTCAACAAACTCTCAAAGCAATTGCCAATTGTCTCATCACCTAAGATCATGAGCATGTCCACATGACATCCACAATGTCCTCATGACATCCACAAAGAACCCGGCCAGAAGGTCACGTCCTGGAGCGTCGGTGCCATCTCCCCGCACGGAAGGTGGAACGTGTGCGTCTCTGGCCTCTAGCGGTCAACCAGCGCCGTCAGCAGGGCCCGGTCGTATGGAAAACGCCTAGATGTACGACCAGGACTACGGTCCTAGTCGTCCTCCCACATTGCCTCGACCATCCTCGCTAGTGGAAGGAGGCATGCCGCTCTCAACCTACGTCGAAACGATTAAGAACAAACATAATTGCACACAAAGTAGTCAGACCGCGATTGATTGCATGAAGGTCAGAACTACACGTACCTCGGAACCTAGTCTGGGTGCAGCCTCCATGCCCTGATGGGCGTGCGCAGCCGCAGCGCGCCAAGCTCAATCGGTGCCTCGCCCTCCAGGGGGGCATGGTAATGCAACGGCTACGGTGATGCGCGTCAATCACTGGGTCAAGCAACTCATAGTGGCTTGCGTCCGTGTAACATCCCAATTTTCTGAGCCTTTTTGAATTTTCAAAATAAAAAGAACCATTTAGTTTTGATGAGAGTTCTAAAACTTAACTTGAAGATTTTGGAATTAAGGTGTTTAAAATGACTAAATCAAACTTCAACTAATTCGAGTTTGGTTTGTTTTGGGCTTGTTGGAGTTCTCTGGTGTTGGGTTTCCCTTTCGTTGTTTGCCTCGTGCTCCTTCTCGTTTAGACATCCCTTTTGGTCTAGACCTCCCTTTTGGTCTAGACCTCTCTTTTGGTGTAGACCTTCCTGTTGGTTTAGACCTCCCTTTTGGTCTAGACCCCCCTGTTGGTCTAGACCTCCCTGTTAGTTTAGACCTTCCTCTCGTTTGGATCTCTCTCTCGGTCCAGACCTCCCTCTCGTTTAGACCTCCCTCTCAGTCTAGACTAGTCGCGACCTCCCCTTGGGTCACGACCTCCCCTTTTGTCCTTTAGTCGCGACCTCCCCTTCGGCCACGACCTCCCCTTTTGTTCTTTAGTCGCGACCTCCCCTTTTTGTCCTTTAGTCGCAACCTCCTTTTGTCATGACCACCCCTCTTGGTCTTTTTGCAAAGACCACCCTCCTGGTCCGCAACCACCTCTTGGGCCGCGACCTCCTCTGTGGTCATGACCTCCTTTGGTCACGACCACCCTCCGGTCTTTTTGCAAAGACCAGCCTCCTGGTCCGCGACCACCTCTTGGGCCGCGACCTCCTCTGTGGTCACGACCACCCCTCTTGGTCCTTTTGCAATGACCACCCTCCCGGTCTATTTGCAAAGACCACCCTTTTTGGTCTGTGACCTCCTCTGTGGTCACGACCTCCTTGTTGGTCATGACCTCCCTTTTGACTGACCCCTTTTGTCAGTCCTACTCACCTTCTCCTTCCTCTAGTCGTGTAACATCCCAAATGTATAATTAGGGTTAATCAAGTATAATTATATGTGTAGAAATTAAAACTTTTTCTCACATCTTGAAAAACCCTAAAATCTCATGTGATTTTTGTCCAAGAGTTGTGTAATTCAAAAACACAAAGCTCTTGTTGACCAAAAATCAAACTCATTCTCCAATTATCTTAAATCTTGTGTCAAACATTTGGAATATATTTTTCTTGGTCCCAAAATTGATATGGGACCCCTCTGAAAAATATCATGAGTTATAACACTTGTTGATAATTTTTGGAGGCAAAACAATCTTTTAAACAACCTTCATGAATTTCCTGAGAAAAATGCATTGCATAATAATCTCTGGAAATTTTATGCAAGGTTGATCTCATTGTCAGCAAGCTCCAGTTAAAATTCCATCAAATTTGGAGTTCATTTGCTATCTCAAATAATTCTGCTAAGTTTCATTTGTTAAAAACTAAATTTAAAGCCTACACTGCTCCTTGGGCTAGCTATATTCAAAGTTGGTCCAGCCCAACCAGTCTGCACCTCACAGACCTCATCTCCACTTGATCAAATGCAGCTGCTGGATTTACATCCAACAGCCACGACCTCCTCCGCGGTCACACCGCGAGGACCTCCCCACCTCATGAGGTCATTGCCGTTGGATCCGTGATCAACGGTCATGACCTCCCCTGTGTGTTAAACCTCAAAGACCTCCTCGAGCTGTTAAACCATCGTAGCGAGGTCATCCCACCTTGTTGAGGTCGTAGCCGTTGGATCAAATCCAACAGCCACGACCTCCTCCTCAACATACTCGGTCAGGTCATCCCACCTGCGCGAGGTCATAGCCCTTGGATCCAAGATCCATGGCCCTGACCTCCCCTTACTGTTAAACTAAACAAACCTTCCACCTAACCTAGGTCGTAGCCATTGGATCAAATCCAACAGCTCACGACCTCCTGCTGCTATCAAGCACTCACAACCTCCCCATCTTTTGTTGTGCAATCGTTAGATTTAAAATCTACTACCACGACCTCCTTTTTGTCTCATGCGCACTGCACCTCCCCAACAAGACGTGAGATCGTAGCCCTTAGATCTAAATCCAAAGGCCATGACCTCCCTCATGTCTTTTTGATCGCGTCTTGATTAAGTCCTCACCGGAGGTCCGCACTGCTGGATGGAGATCCAACGCTTTGGACCTCTGTCCCTTTTCCTCACGTGCGCTGCGATGACATGAAATCGGAGGGCCACGACCTCCCATTCTGATCGTGTGGCTGGGACCTCCTCCCACCACTTAAAACATAACGGTTCAAAATGAGATCCGATGGTTAGGACCTCCCGTGTCTTATCCAACGGTCATAAGGACCTCCCTGTTCTTCTCCTTCCTCTGGCGCGCATCGTGCGTCTCGAGCGGTGGAGTTAATGTCCACTTGTCCCATCAGGTCCTTTCATCACTCTTTTTGTCGACCAAGCATTTAATGCAGTCGCCTTCCGCCTCATGGGTCACCTCGCACTGCCACCATGTCCACTTTACGCCCCGTCCAATTGCTCGACCATGCCATGGGCCAAGCTCACCATGAGCTTAGCCAAGGCCTAAAACCTCTTGCCCTAAGTATAAGAACACCCCACTGTGCCTTTATCTTCCTTTACAAGCCTTTGTTCCTTGCTCGCTTCCTGTGCTTGTGAACTCTAAATCACCAAACCATCCTTGGCCGCCATTGTTGGAGTTTGAAGCTCCTTGGTGGGCAAGGGTCATTGAGATTTCTTCTTCCTCTCCTTGCTTCCATTTGTGCCTTCCTCTGGGACCAAGACCTCACTCGTTTGGTTTGGACATTTACAGAGGTGGACAAAGTGGAATCTGAGTCGAGCTTTGGCCGTGGAGCACCTTTCTTCCCCAACTCCACCATCACCTCCACGACCTCCCGGACCATAGGACCTCCGGTACTCCCCTGTTAGTCCTTTAGCTGGGCACCCGCATGTATGTTGTTGCGAGCTTCTCTTGGGCACACGCTTGAATGGATGTCGCGAGCTTTAATTCGCATTTTGAATTTTTGCCGTGTTGTGCCTTCGTGTTCCTCTCGGCTCATGGCGTTTAAGACCGCCGCCGCCGTTGAAAGGAGGTCCACTTGGGTGCGCAAGGCTATTGCACACTCAATGGTACCATTGATGTCGCCATGAGGCCTACATCGCCATGCGAGAACCATCTTTTCAAACTCGGTTTTGTCGGACGTGCGGCGGCGCCATTGTCGTTTTAGGACAAAGATCCGCCGCGATTAATCGCTCATCATTACTCAAATCATTGTAATCATTGATGTCTTAACCGCCTTAAATCCACCCTTTAATGCGTGCATTTAAGACCTCCGCCGCACGGACCTCCTTGATGTCCAGCCACAAGATTTATTTATGTCCAAGCTGCAGCAGTTAAGGCGCTGGTCTGGGGACCTCCATGACCTCCTCCAAGGAGATCTGAGCGCCCAAGACCTCCCTTGCGCAATCGTGGCCGTCCTGACCTCCTCGGAGGTTCAGGACGTTGATGACCTCCCTAGGCCATCTCGGCTGCTCATGACCTCCCTGTAGATCTTGACCGTCAAGGTCCTCCCCGGACGATCTCGAACCATCGAGGACCTCCTTGAACATCTCGACCGCCCAGACCTCCCCGTGAGGTCTTGACGATGCAGATCTTCCTTGGGGAGATCTTGATAGTTTAGATCTTCCTTTGGAAGATCTCACCGCTGAGGACCTCCCTATAGATCTGTCCGCTCCTGACCTCCTTCTCGTGTTGTGGTCCGCTGATTTCGTGATCTCGGCCACGACCTCCCCTCACCTCGCGCATGTGAGTTGCTAAGAGGTCCAGACCTCTGGACTTTCACGTCTTGCTGCAGTGTGATGTTCTCCTGAGATCTTGAGCCGTTGGATTTAAGATCGGTGGCTCACGTCCTCCCATACCCTTATGAGTTTTAGGAATTCCAGTGAGGTCTTAGTTAAACTGAAATAAGGTATAGACTTTAGAATTTCATATCTCTTTCATTTTAAATCCATTTGAGGTCATTCAAATTGTGTTGGCTCTGTCTTGAACTTGACTTTAATCCAAAAATGATTGTAAGTTGAGTTCAGCTCCAGAGCACAGTTTGCCATTAGATTTTAAAACCAACTTTAAAATGTGCACTTAAATCAATGCTTAACTTGTAAAATACATAACTAATGCTCTATAGACTATTTTTGGGTGAGACCAACTTTGTTGGTTTCTCTTAGTGAACTCACTGTGAACATTAGTTTTGAGCATGTTGCTGTTAGGAAAATGAGGACTTGTGCATTATAATTTTGTTCAAGTTCTTGTTTTTGAAAATTTGTAGAAAGTGCAATATAGCTCCAAATGAGATAAACTCAATTGTGTTATTCATCTCATGAGGTGCTGGTTTTACAGTAAAATTTCAGCTTCGCTACTTTCTAGAAAATGTTGCCTCATAATTAAATTAGTGAATAGTGCAGTTTGGTAATTAATAGGCTGAGCAGAATTGATTTCATCATATCTTTTGCATTGAGAATCCAAATCAATTGGTTCTTGTTGCTAAATTCATGATAAATCATTGTCTTGCTGCTGTAAAATTTTCAGAGAATTTGGAGTTCGTTTGTTGTGCTATCTTTGTTGCCTTTAAATCGTTTTATCGGTTCTTTATCGCTTTTCCGTTAGGTTTCGACATTTGTGGTGATCCCGAGAGCGACCCTCTGCCACAATTTGACCACCAGCAACAAGGCAAGCAGTTTGACCATTTCCATCATTGTCCCATTACTTTAAAGCTTAATATATTGTTTTAATTCTATGTATGCATGCTACTTTGTGTTAAATGTCGCTAGCGAGCCTATAGTTGCATGAGCTTTAGGAATTGTTTATCCTCTACTACCATGAGCCTAGGTTATTTGCTGTGGTGGGAGCTCGTTGGATGAGCTCTTATCACTTAGTAGTTTCGATGTAAATTGCTTAGACATGCCTAGTTATCGGTAGAAATGGGCGATCATCGACTTAGTCGATGGTCTTGATCACTCAAAAATGATTATTACTCCTATATGTCCAGCACTTGTGCTTTGATTAATTTGTAAAATCAAAAACTGAAAATAAAAGATTGATTTAGACTTGGGCATATTGGATGGATGGTGCGGTTTTGGATGTGGTGGTATGCCCGGTCCCTAAGGACCGAGTACTTGGGTCACTAAGTTGTTTATTTCACAGACTAACCACGCGAGGGCATATGGAACCCTCTTGACTAAGTACTCTAGGAGGTGTTAATTATGAGCGAGCTCGGTTGGTGTGTTTTCAAAAACAAATGTATATGTATAGTGTGGAGAGGAGCATTAGCTTCCTGAAGGTTGTGATGTCTCCTTCTCCCGTGGGTTGTGCAGCTCGAATTAGCATTCATCCTTTGGAAAGGTCTCGTAGGACTTAGCTGCACAAAGACACCTTCTAAGTGTGCGTAAAGGAAAGGCGGTCCGACGTGGGTACAAAGTGGTACACCCCGCAGGATAAAACTATTCAATAGCCTCGCCCTAGGTTATGGACATGCTTGGTAAGGTCGTTCAAGACTAGACTACAACCTTTAATTAAAACTTGACATGGTTGGTATGAACGGTGGAGTTCATGCTATTGTTGTGGTGACTTGGGTTAGTCACTTCCAGGATTGTTCTTGTTGTTGTTACTATGCTATTATCTCGTTGTTACTTCAACATTTAAAAATGCTTTGTCAAATTGCCTTCAATCTACTATGTTATTGCAAATAAATGTTGCTTTATGCTAAAATGAGTCCAAAGCCTCATCCACTTAAATAAAGCTTGCATGTAGCTATTTATAGTTCTGTTATATCACACGTAAGTCTTATGGAGTACTTTATGTACTCATCCGCCTGTGTTGTGGCATTTTTGTGGCTTTTGTTGCAGAGGAAGAAGGAGAGCTCCAAGAGCCTCTCTTTTGTGCTACGTGTTGCGCTTTCTTGACGACTAGCTTGGTGGTCCCAGTTAGATGCCTAGGGTTAAGGCACACCGATTGGCTTTGTGTTATAGCCATCTTTATGGCACTTTTGCTTCCGCTGTTATCTTTTGTATTTATTGCTATTTGGCCTAAGGGCCTCTCTTTTGTAATATCTATTCCATATTAATTTTAACTTCGGTTTGTTGCTTATGTTCTATGTGTTGTATGGAATTGATACATTCTTTTGTTGTGAGGTATGTATACCGCATTCTCGAAGTATACATCTCTCGAGACCGGGTTTATTTGGTTGATAATACTAGGGTCAATCGGATGACTAAGTATTATGAGCCTAATAAAACGCTTCGGGTCTCACAAAAGTTGGTATCGAGCCATACATCGACCGTAGTAACGCAAGCTTGGTCGCCCTTAGGATATTTTGAAAACCTATTTTCAAAGCATCAAATGAGTTTTGAAAGCTTAGGTAAATTATCGGATTTTATTCCTTACCTATCTTAGCTTTCTTCTCATCCCACTCTAATTTGAGTTTTAAAAGTTGTTTTCCTCTCTTCCTTCTACAAAATAGTTGTTATCGATTAACACTGGTTTTTGGGAGAACCAATGAGATTGGCAAATTGAAGTGTGAGCTGCCCACTACAAGGTTTTGAAGTTCGAGTCGGTGATTCGACAAGGAGCTTGGATGCTAAACCCGACAGAAGCATCAAATTTCCTGACAGCAGTCTCAAAGGTGTCTAATTAGGATAGATAATGAGAGGTTAATCAACTAAAACTTGTGGGAATAAAAGGGTAAGATGTGATACTAGTTAGCTAAGTATCTAACACTTATTTCGCTGCATTAACCTTGCTCTTTAGTAGCGTTAACTCTCACCCTACAATCTGATTTTTGATCTTCTCGACCAATTACTCGCTCATTCAATACGGGTTAGTTGAGTTGAGAAGTTGAGCCTTGCGCTTGGTGTTTCTTGGCTGTTTTAGGGTCTTTTAGAAGCTTTTTAAAGTTTAAATAACCGCTGAGTTTGGCTTTCGCTTGGGGTGATATTCCATTCCCTAGTCGATCGCTTTGCTTTCCTTAAGGCTTTGTTTTTGGGTCTAGTTGCTAACCAAATTTCCTTGTAACAGATGGCGGATGCACTCAGAAGCGCTAAGGCTGGCCACCGGTCCGGACGAGGAGCTTCCTCCTCCTCCCACCATGGCCGAGGTTCTTCTTCAGATCGAAGCAACCGCTGGATGACAGAGAGTTCTATCGACGCCATCGCGCAACACCACCGCACTTACCGGAGCTTCGTGATCCGGGCGAGGAATGCCCATCACCGCGTGGAGGACTCGCGGAGTTTCTTCGCACTCACTTTCTACTTTTTCCTTGGCCCGAGGACCTTTGATGCGGACGATTGGCTTGCCTTGTGGAGCGAAGCCAGATCGCATGCAGCTGCCGAGCACGAGAAGGCGCTGTTCAGATCGCACCACCGGAGGGTGCAGCTTTGTCATGGTGGGAGAGCTTTCGCCATGCAGCCCGCAGACCACACCGCCTCTTGGGAGGAGTTTCAGATCGCCTTCCGTCGGGCTCACATCCTGCCGGCTTGATGGAGATCAAGAAGGTGAGTTTCTTGCGCCAAGCAAGGGCGAGCTCACCATGGAGTATGTCTACGAGTTCAACCATCTAGCTCGTTATGCTCCCGAGGATGTGGCCACCGATATGGCTAAGGTGCCAAGTTCAGCGTGGCTTGTCCGAGGAGTCAAGGACAAGCTATCCATTGTCGACTTCCTCGATTTTCAGACCTTGGTCGACAAGGTCATCGTCGCCGAGCATGCGGCTCGAGAGCTTATGGACTCCCAAGCGCAAGTGGAGGCCCATAAGTCATCCAGGCTGCTTCTTCCCGTCCCGCCGGGCGCCTCGGGGTACCACTCTCACTCTTGGCGCCCGAGATCACTCCGCCTGTTCCTCGCCCTTCGCAGCCGTGTCTCGACCACGCACTGCGAAGTCACAGAGCGCCCCAAGAACCCCGGCACTGGGTCACATGCTTCATGCAACTGAAGGGCATTATGCTAACCAATGCCCTAAGAAGACAGAGCCCTCGCCCTAATGGAGGACGCGGGCCAGAGGTGGTGCACCAGACCGTAAGATCGTCCCGCTACCCAAGGCGTGGGTAGTGGTCGCGTCAACGCCATCACCACAGAGGAGGCTCAGAGGCACCCGACGCCGTGCTAGGTACACTTTCGTTAACTCTCATCCCGCCATCGCTTTTGTTTGATTCAGAGCATCTCATTCCTTTGTTTCGAAGTCTTTTGTCGCTATCGGAGAGCTTCTTTTCTCTCCATTGTCGGTCCCCGCTTACTCATTCGCTCTCCGGTTCGGAGTTGAGAGCCGAATCTGAGTGTAGGGATGTCCCTATCGAGATCGAAGGGTAGGTTTCTTAGCTTAACCTTATCCTTCTCCATTCAATGAGTCTTGATGTGATTCTTGGCATGGATTGGTTGTCCCAACACATGGGGCAAATCGATTGCGCCAGAAGCTCATCTCTATCTAGTCCTCCCATGAGGTTAAGGTTTCGCCACCGGTCGCTAGATCCGCATCTCTTCGCGCTTGAAGCGAAGCCCGCTCTAGATATTAGCGAAGTCCCAACAGCTTTGTGACTTTGTTGATGTCTTTCCCGCTGATCTTCCAGGATGCCACCCGCTCGAGACCTCGAGTTTGTCATTGAGTTGGCTCCTGCATCGCCCCTATCTCAAAGAGGCCTTATCGGATGCCACCGAACGAGTTGGTAGAATTGAAGAAGCGCTAAGTGAGCTGCAAGAGAAGGGTTTCATTCGCCTAGCTCATCTCCGTGGGGTTGTCCAAAATCTTCGTGAAGAAGAAGGATTCGGATTTACGCGATGTAAGGCCGATTATCGCCCACTTAATGAAGTGACGAGAAAGAACAAGTATCCATTGCCCGCATCGACGATCTCTTCGATCAATTAACCGGAGCTCGAGTTTTCTCCAAGATTGATTTGAGAGTGGGGTATCATCGTTTCGATTCGCCCGAGGATATTCCAAAGACGGCGTTTCTACTCGCCACGGCTTGTACGAGTACATCGTCATGTCATTCGCTTAACCAATGCTCTCGCTTTGTTCATGAACCTCATGAATTCGGTATTCATGGAGTATCTGGATAAGTTTGTCGTGGTCTTCATCGATGATATTCTTATCTACTCCAAGAACGATGAGGATCATGCCGAGCATCCGAAGCTTGTGTTAGGCAAGCTACGTGAGCACCACCAGACGCCAAGTTCAGCAAGTGTGCGCTCGTTGAAGGAAGTGGCTTTCTTAGGCCATATCCTTTCAGCGGAGGCGAGTCATTGATCCTAGCAAGGTCACCGATGTTCATCATGGAGTCCGCCCACTTCGGTCACCGGCGCGGAGTTTTCTTGGTTTGGCGATATTATCGCCGCTTATCGAGAACTTCTCCAAGATCGCTGGCCGATGACGGAGTTGCTCAAGAAGGACAAGAAGTTCTTGTGGTCCGATGCTTGCATGGCAAGTTTCCATATACTCAAGAAGCGCTTGACCACCGCCTCCCATCCTTGTTCTTCCCGATATCCATCGCAACTTCGATATCTTTTGCGATGCTTCTCGTCGAGGCCTCGGTTGTGTCCTTATGCAAGAAGGCAAGGTAGTGGCCTATGCATCAAGGCAATTGAGACCTCATGAACTCAACTACCCTACTCATGATTTGGAGTTGGTCATTGTGATTCATGCACTTAAGATTTGGCGACATTACCTAATCCAGAATCGCTAGAAGTGTATTCGGATCACAAGAGCCTCAAGTACTTGTTCACCCAACCCGACCTAAACCTCGTGCAAAGGAGATGGTTGGAGTTGATCAAGGATTATGATATGGGTATTCACTACCATCCGGCAAGGCTAATGTCGCTGCCGATGCGCTTAGTCGCAAGCGATTGTAATGCCTTAGTGCTCAAGGAGCATTCGCCTCTCTTCTCGAGGCATTCCAAATGCCTCAACTTGGAGATAGTTGAGCATGGATCTCTCGCCGCCATGGTTGTGCAACCAACCTTGGTGGATCGGATCAAGTCCGCCCAGCAATGGATGTTGGAGTGAGCCACATTAAGGCAAATGTCAAGAACGGAACGACCAAGTGCTTCTCGAGGATGAGCATGGCGTCGGAGGTTCGGCAACGCCTTGTGGTTCCAAAGGACATGGAGTTGCGGAATTTAATCCTCCGCTGAAGCCCATGATTCGCTTTTATCCATTCATCCCGGCCACAAAGATGTATCAAGATCTCCGCCAGAGATTTTGGTGGACCCGAATGAAGAGGAGATTGCGGTTCGTTGTCGAAAGTGCGACGTGTGTCGCCGTGTGAAGACCGAGCATCGGCGTCTCGCCGATCGCTTCACCTTTGCCAATTCCTCGAGTGGAAGTGGATTCGATCGAATGGATTTTATCACCGGTCTACCCACGCCCCCAAGAAGAATGATGCCATTTGGGTCGCCATCGATCGATTGACTAAGGTGGCACATTTCCTTCCCGCCAAGACCGAACTTCGTAGGTCTTTTGGCGGAACTCTATATCGCCTGCATCGTGAGTTTGCACGGTGTGTCAAGACGATCGTGTCGGATCGTGGATCCTTTTCACGCCTCGCTTTTGGCATAGCTTGCAAGAGGCTATGGGCACTGTTTTACCTTTAGCACGGCATATCATCCTCAAACCGATGGTCGACCGAGAGGGTCAACCAAGTTTTGGAAGACATGCTTCGTGCTTGTGTCCTTTCATATGGGAAGCATTGGGAGAAATGCTTGCCATTCGCCGAAGTTTTCTTATAACAACAATTTTCAGCCGCCTCGGATGGCACCATTTGAGGCCTTGTACGGAGAAAGTGTAGAACCCGTTGAACTGGTCGAGACCGGTGAGAGACTCTCTTTGGCCCGGACTCAATCAATGAGGCCGAGCGCCAAGTCCAAATTTTATTCGTGGCGCTGCCATGCAGCTCAATCCAGCAAAAGAGCTATGCGGACCGCCGTCGACGTGAGTTACGTTTTGAGCCTAATGACTTTGTTTATCTCAAAGTCTCTCCTTTGAAGGGCCATCAACGCTTTCGTCCAAGGGCAAGTTGGCTCCTCGATATGTCGGTCCCTACCGCGTATCGAGAAGAAGGAGCTGTTGCCTATAAGTTGGAGTTGCCACCTGCACTTGAGGGGTACATGATGTTTTCCATGTGTCCCACTTAAGAAGTGCCTCCGTGTTCCAACCGAGGAAGCTCCGTTGGAAACCCTCGATGTCCGTGAAGATTTGACCTATCGCGAGCACCTGCTCACAGACTCGATGAGTCCGAACGAAGGACAAGGAATAAGACCATCAAGTTCCTTAAAGTTCAAGTGGTCAAACCATTCTGAGGATGAGGCTACTTGGGAAAGAGAAGATCGCCTCATGCGGGACTATCCATCTTTCTTTATCGAGTGAGCCAAATCTCGGACGAGATTTCGTAAGGGGAGAGATTTTGTAACATCCCAAATGTATAATTAGGGTTAATCAAGTATAATTATATGTGTAGAAATTAAAACTTTTTCTCACATCTTGAAAAACCCTAAAATCTCATGTGATTTTTGTCCAAGAGTTGTGTAATTCAAAAACACAAAGCTCTTGTTGACCAAAAATCAAACTCATTCTCCAATTATCTTAAATCTTGTGTCAAACATTTGGAATATATTTTTCTTGGTCCCAAAATTGATATGGGACCCTCTCTGAAAAATATCATGAGTTATAACACTTGTTGATAATTTTGGAGGCAAAACAATCTTTTAAACAACCTTCATGAATTTCCTGAGAAAATGCATTGCATAATAACCTCTGGAAATTTTATGCAAGGTTGATCTCATTGTCAGCAAGCTCCAGTTAAAATTCCATCAAATTTGGAGTTCATTTGCTATCTCAAATAATTCTGCTAAGTTTCAAATTGTTAAAAACTAAATTTAAAGCCTACACTGCTCCTTGGGCTAGCTATATTCAAAGTTGGTCCAGCCCAACCAGTGTCCGCACCTCAGAGACCTCATCTCCATTTGATCAAATGCACTGCTGGATTTACATCCAACAGCCACGACCTCCTCCTGATCACACCGCGAGGACCTCCCCACCTCATGAGGTCATTGCCGCTGGATCCGTGATCAACTGGTCATGACCTCCCCGTGTTAAACCTCAAAGACCTCCTCGAGCTGTTAAACCATCGTGGCGAGGTCATCCCATTTGTTGAGGTCGTGGCCGCTGGATCAAATCCAACAGCCACGACCTCCTCCTCAACATACTCGGTCAGTCATCCCACTCTGCTGAGGTCATAGCCCTTGGATCCAAGATCCATGGCCCTCGACCTCCCTCACCGTTAAACTAAACAAACCTTCCACCTAACCTAGGTCGAGCCATTGGATCAAATCCAACACCTCACGACCTCCCTGCTATCAAGCACTCACAACCTCCCCATCTTTTGTTGTGCACCGTTAGATTTAAAATCTACTACCACGACCTCCTTTTTGTCTCATGCGCACTGACCTCCCCAAACAAGACGTGAGATCGTGAGTCTTAGATCTAAATCCAAAGGCCATGACCTCCCTCATGTCTTTTTGATCGCGTGCTTGATTAAGTCCTCACCGAGGTCCGCACTGCTGGATGGAGATCCAACGCTTTGGACCTCCTGCCCCTTTTCCTCACGCGTATGCTGCTGATTAAGAAATCGGAGGGCCACGACCTCCCATCCTTGATCGTGTGGCTGGGACCTCCTCCCACCACTTAAAACATAACGGTTCAAAATGAGATCCGATGGTTAGGACCTCCCTGTGTCTTATCCAACGGTCATAAGGACCTCCCTATTCTTCTCCTTCCTCTGGCGCTGCATGCGTGCTCGAGCGGTGGAGTTAATGTCCACTGCCCATCAGGTCCTTTCATCAGCTCTTTGTCAATTCCGCATTTAATGCAGTCAGCCTTCCGCCTCATGGGTCACCTCGGACTGCCACCATGTCCACTTTACGCCCCGTCCAATCTGCTCGACCATGCCATGGGCCAAGCTCACCATGAGCTTAGCCAAGGCCTAAAACCTCTTTGCCCTAAGTATAAGAACACCCCACCGTGCCTTTATCTTCCTTTACAAGCCTTTGTTCCTTGCTCGCTCTCCCGTGCTTGTGAACTCTAAACCACCAAACCATCCTTGGCCGCCATTGTTGGAGTTTGAAGCTCCTTGGTGGGCAAGGGTCGCTGGAGATTTCTTCTTCCTCTCCTTGCTTCCATTTGTGCCTTCCTCTGGGACCAAGACCTCACTGCTTGGTTTGGACATTTACAGAGGTGGACAAAGTGGAATCTGAGCCGGAGCTTTGGCCGTGGAGCACCTTTCTTCCCCAACTCCGCCATCACCTCCACGACCTCCCAAAGACCATAGGACCTCCTGTACTCCCCTGTTAGTCCTTTAGCTGCTGGCACCCGCATGTATGTTGTTATGAGCTTCTCTTGGGCACACGCTTGAATGGATGTCGCGAGCTTTAATTCGCATTTTGAATTTTTGCCGTGTTGTGCCTTCGTGTTCCTCTCCGGCTCACGGCGTTTAAGACCGCCGCCGCCGTTGAAGGAGGTCCACTGGTGCGCAAGGCTATTGCACACTCAAGCAGGTACCATTGATGTCGCCGGCGAGGCCTACATCGCCGGCGAGAACCATCTTTTCAAACTCGGGTTTTGTCGGACGACACGGCGCGCCATTGTCGTTTTAGGACAAAGATCCGCCGCGATTAATGCGCTCATCATTACTCAAATCATTGTAATCATTGATGTCTTAACCGCCTTAAATCCACCCTTTAATGCGTGCATTTAAGACCTCCGCACAAGACGGACCTCCTTGATGTCCAAATACAAGATTTATTTATGTCCAGCGCGCGCGCAGTTAAGGCGCTGGTCTGAACTCCATGACCTCCTCCAAGGAGATCTGAGCGCCCAAGACCTCCCTTGCGCATCGTGGCCGTCCTGCACCTCCCCGGAGGTCTGTGGACGCTGAGGACCTCCCTTAGGACCTCCCTAGGCCATCTCACCTGCTCATGACCTCCCCTGTAGATCTTGACCGTCAAGGTCCTCCCTCGGATGATCTCAACCATCGAGGACCTCCCTTGAACATCTGGACCGTCCCAGACCTCCCCGTGAGGTCTTGACGATGCAGATCTTCCTTGGGGAGATCTTGATAGTTTAGATCTTCCTTGGAAGATCTCACCGCTGAGGACCTCCCTATAGATCTGGTCCGCTCCGACCTCCTTCCTGTGTTGTGGTCCGTTGATTTCGATCACGGTCACGACCTCCCCCTCACCTCGCGCATGTGAGTTGCTAAGAGGTCCAGGACCTCTGGACTTTCACGTGCGCGTGTGTGATGTTCTCCTGGAGATCTTGAGCCGTTGGATTTAAGATCGGTGGCTCACGTCCTCCCATACCCTTGTGAGTTTTAGGAATTCCAGTGAGGTCTTAGTTAAACTGAAATAAGGTATAGACTTTAGAATTTCATATCTCTTTCATTTTAAATCCATTTGAGGTCATTCAAATTGTGTTGGCTCTGTCTTGAACTTGACTTTAATCCAAAAATGATTGTAAGTTGAGTTCAGCTCCAGAGCACAGTTTGGCATTAGATTTTAAAACCAACTTTAAAATGTGCACTTAAATCAATGCTTAACTTGTAAAATACATAACTAATGCTCTATAGACTATTTTTGGGTGAGACCAACTTTGTTGGTTTCTCTCTAGTGAACTCACTGTGAACATTAGTTTTGAGCATGTTGCTGTTAGGAAAATGAGGACTTGTGCATTATAATTTTGTTCAAGTTCTTGTTTTTGAAAATTTGTAGAAAGTGCAATATAGCTCCAAATGAGATGAACTCAATTGTGTTATTCATCTCATGAGGTGCTGGTTTTACAGTAAAAATTTCAGCTTCGCTACTTTCCTAGAAAATGTTGCCTCATAATTAAATTAGTGAATAGTGCAGTTTGGTAATTAATAGGCTGAGCAGAATTGATTTCATCATATCTTTTGCATTGAGAATCCAAATCAATTGGTTCTTGTTGCTAAATTCATGATAAATCATTGTCTTGCTGCTGTAAAATTTTCAGAGAATTTGGAGTTCGTTTGCTGTGCTATCTTTGTTGCCTTTCGTCGTTCTTATCGGTTCTTTATCGCTTTTCCGTTAGGTTTCGACATTTGTGGTGATCCCGAGAGCGACCCTCTGCCACAATTTGACCACCAGCAACAAGGCAAGCAGTTTGACCATTTCCATCATTGTCCCATTACTTTAAAGCTTAATATATTGTTTTAATTCTATGTATGCATGCTACTTTGTGTTAAATGTCGCTAGCGAGCCTATAGTTGCATGATCTGTAGGAATTGTTTATCCTCTACTACCATGAGCCTAGGTTATTTGCTGTGGTGGGAGCTCGTTGGATGAGCTCTTATCACTTAGTAGTTTCGATGTAAATTGCTTAGACATGCCTAGTTATCGGTAGAATGGGCGATCATCGACTTAGTCGATGGTCTTGATCACTCAAAATGATTATTACTCCTATATGTCCAGCACTTGTGCTTTGATTAATTTGTAAAATCAAAACTGAAAATAAAAGATTGATTTAGACTTGGGCATATTGGATGGATGGTGCGGTTTTTGGATGTGGTGGTATGCCCGGGTCCCTAAGGACCGAGTACTTGGGTCACTAAGTTGCGATTTCACAGACTAACCACGCTGAGGGGCATATGGAACCCTCTTGACTAAGTACTCTAGGAGGTGTTAATTATGAGCGAGCTCGGTTGGTGTGTTTTCAAAACAAATGTATATGTATAGTGTGGAGGGGAGCATTAGCTTCCTGAAGGTTGTGATGTCTCCTTCTCCCGTGGGTTGTGCAGCTCGTAATTAGCATTCATCCTTTGGAAAGGTCTCGTAGGACTTAGCCGTGCCAAAGACACCTTCTAAGTGTGCGTAAAGGAAAGGCGGTCTCGACGTGTGGGTACAGTGGTACACCTGCAGGATAAAACTATTCAATAGCCTCGCCCTAGGTTATGGACATGCTTGGTAAGGTCGTTCAAGACTAGACTACAACCTTTAATTAAAACTTGACATGGTTGGTATGAACGGGAGTTCATGCTATTGTTGTGGTGACTTGGGTTAGTCACTTCGTGATTGTTCTTGTTGTTGTTACTATGTTATTATCTCGTTGTTACTTCAACATTTAAAAATGCTTTGTCAAATTGCCTTCAATCTATTATGTTATTGCAAATAAATGTTGCTTTATGCTAAAATGAGTCCAAAGCCTCATCCACTTAAATAAAGCTTGCATGTAGCTATTTATAGTTCTCATTATATCACACGTAAGTCTTATGGAGTACTTTATGTACTCATCCGCCGTGGTTGTGGCATTTTTGTGGCTTTTGTTGCAGAGGAAGAAGGAGAGCTCCAAGAGCCTCTCTTTTGTGCTACGTGTTGCGCTTTCTTCGACGACTAGCTTGGCGGTCCTGGCCAGATGCCTAGGGTTAAGGCACACCGATTGGCTTTGTGTTATAGCCATCTTTATGGCACTTTTGCTTCATTGTTATCTTTTTGTATTTATTGCTATTTGGCCTAAGGGCCTCTCTTTTGTAATATCTATTCCATATTAATTTTAACTTCTGGTTTGTTGCTTATGTTCTATGGGTTGTATGGAATTGATACATTCTTTTGTTGTGAGGTATGTATACTGCATTCTGGGAAGTATACATCTCTCGAGACCGGGGTTTATTTGGTTGATAATACTAGGGTCAATCGGATGACTAAGTATTATGAGCCTAATAAAAACGTCGGGGTCTCACAAGTCGTATCACTATTGACGCAAAGGTCCTTGAGCATTTAATGTTGTTGTGTCGTATTAAATGATGTTGCTTTTGCAATACCCGTTCCCTCTCTTGTCTCCTCCCCTACTTGCTCCCATCTTCTCCTTCACCTACCCTTGAACTCATGCGCCTCCTCCAGGCTATAAAAACCTGAGCAGTTCTCTTTCACCTCTTTTAGCCTTCCCCAACTTTCTTGCTCTGCTTAGGACCTCCTCAGGACTTCTTCCTCAGGACCTCCTCCTTAAGACATCTTTCTCAGGACCTCCCTTGACCTCCCTCTCAGTTGGACCTCCTCCCGAAGAGCCCGTTTCCAGTTCTTCTGTTCCTGTGCTTTTTTTTGTTCTTGGTTTGGTTGTTTTTGGTTTTATTTGGATTCGTTGTGTTTATTTGGCTCTTTTCGCACGTGTAGATTCCGACTTCTCGGAAGAGCTCTTGGATCCAGCGACCTCTACCGAAGAATCTCAACTCTTCATCGAAGGCAAGTCGTAGCCCTTTGATTATGTTGTCCCTAGTTTGCAAAATTACTTTGTTTTATACCAACATGCCTGGCTATTTGTATAAAAATGGTTTGAAAATCAGCTAAACACCTACTCGTTAGTATGACTCCTTGAATACTTGTGTTCAACATGTTGACATGTACCTTTAGACACCTTAGGTGGGTAATCTTAGTTGGATATTATTATTGTAATAACCAACACGGGGGCGTATATTGCTTAGTCCTGCTTTTAGTTGTGACGTCTCTCGATCACATGATTCAATAATAATGAACTTGACTTAATGATATATGGAATTGTGGTGCGATACCACCGATGTGCAACTATGGTGCGAAATCACAGTTGTGTCATTTGTGGTGTGATGCTGCTGTTAATAAAATTTGTTGAACCATGACTGGGTGGTCATTTGGTCGGGTTGAACCCAAAAACGATTTTGCTCGGATGAGTGGTCGGTGGCAAAGGCGGAATTGTGCGAAGCATAGTGCGGGAAGTTCTTGGGTGCGAGAAGCACATGGGATCAGGTAGTCTCGCCTGAGCAATCACTAAGGACTTAACCTTGTAAGCCATTGATTTGGGCCATACCGTGCAACCATATGTCCAGGATGGGGTGGACCTAGCCAATTAATCAGCAGAAGTTTTGGTTTGGTTCTGTCATGGTGGCATGATTCTCCGAGTACCGGATGGAATCACACGGTGCAAGAGGGGGCCCAGCATGGCGAAACCTTAGCGGGCAGAACCGGGTCAAAACGGAGCTTTGTAAAGGCCTTGTCACGTACTCTAGTTTGCTTGCCAAAGGTAGTGAGCAGTGCTATCGACGGATGCCAAACAAACTAGAGAATTCGTGTCTTGTGGGTAAAGCTGTACAACTTCTGCAAAGTGTAATCTATTCGAATAGCCGCATCCTCGGTTATGGACATGCCTAGTGATTTCACGTAAGGGTAGACTTTCTCAAAACTTGTTGGTCCGGGTTGGTTCCGTGGTGCAGGCCGTGACCGTGGTGGTCACGGAGGTGCAGGAAGTGACCAGGTGGTCACGAGCTGCTTCAAAAGAACTTGTTTACTTATGTATTATTCTTTCAACTTGTGCTTTACAATCTACTTCTCAGATTTCTAATCAATTTTGCTTTCAGCAAAGTAACCATAAAGACCTCCTTGTCAAGCCTTGCATGAATACTATTTGCATACACTCCTCTGCGACTTGCTGAGTACATTCAAAAGTACTCACGGCTTGTGCCCTCTGGTTGATCAGCAGCTGAAGACCTCCCAGAGACCTCCGACCTCTTCAAAGAGGAGGTCTTTGAAGACCATGCGTGTTAGGGGACGTCCTCCACTCGATAGCTTGTGGGCGTGTCGAATGGCTCCTCGTGTTATTTTCTTTTCTCGCTGTGTTGTAGCCCTGCGGGGCGCCACTACATTAACCTTGACCATAATGTCTTTTGCTATTATTATTTGTTATTTTGTCTGCTTCTTCTATAGTTTTGTTGTATAGTTGTGATCTCATCGTTGTTGGTACTGTGCGGACTAGCCACTAATCATGGGACTAGTCCGGTTTGCACAGGAGGTCCCGGGGGTTGTTACCCGGGGCGTGACAGCCCGCTATACCTACAAATTAAGTGCATGCATTGTAAAGACTATTAACAATAAACAAAGTTCTTCGACGTTAACAGAATAATTACCACAAAAAAAATATAAACCAAATTTAGGCTACTCAGCAATTTAAACAGATTTGTAATAGGGTCTTCCAATTTAAAGGATATTTTTAAATATTTTCCTAGTGCAAATATTAACAATAAACAAAGTTCTTCCTATTTTACTAACTAGTTTCGTACTTTAAAATTAATTTTCGACATTACCAACATAATTACCACGCACAAATGGGAAGCTAAATAAAGCTGAGATTATTTTTTACATATTTCTAACAGATGTCTTCCTATTTCACGATTTATCCTAAATCGCTCGATCGCTTTGTAATATTGTAACATGTGTACGATTTAACTAAACTATACACATCTCTAATAATGTAGTACATAGTTTGACTACAATTATCTAATCTACTTAATTCTATGTCGCTATTCTACTTGATTCTAGTCGCTATTCTACTTGATTCTAGTCGCTATTCTACTTAATTCTATGCCGCTATTCTACTTGATTCTAGTCGCTATTCTACTTAAGTCTATGTCGCTATTCTACTTTATTCTATGTCGCTATTCTACTTGATTCTAGTCCCTATTCTACTTAAGTCTATGTCGCTATTCTACTTAATTCTATGTACTTAATTCTACTGGCTATTCTACTTAATTCTATGTCGCTATTCTACTTGATTCTAGTCGCTATTCTACTTAAGTCTATGTCGCTATTCTACTTAATTCTATGTCGCTATTCTACATAATTTGACATAATGTACAAGGTTGCAAAAAAAATGTACCTACAAGATGGTGGCCCATCGATCTCGCTATTATGTCAATCTCTCTCTCTGATTTAACCAAATAGAGCTTCGCTACCTTTCTTCTCTTCTCTCCTCCTCTCTCGCTTTTTTTTCTCGAATTAAAATGAGGTTTGGAGGACTTTTTTTGGGTTTTTATAGATGGCATACTGTCGCCAGTTGAACTGGCGATAGGTTCCTGTCGCTAGTTCAACTGGCGACAGGAAGACTGTTCAATTCATGTCGCTAGTTCAACTGGGGATAGGTGGTTGGACCGGCGATAGGAGGGAAGAGGTCCTGCATTGCCAGTTCAATGACGCCGCTTGAACTGAGCGACAGAACATATTTTTGTAATTTTTTGATGCGACTATTTATTTTTGTAATTATCTTTTTTAAAAAAATTATTTAAAAAATTTTCAATGAACTAATATATATACAAGTACAGATATAACATATATGTAGATAATTCCTTATATAACAGGGAAAATACACAAAAAAATAATACACATTTAACACCCCCCCTCAAACTTATAGTGGATCGACAACATGAAATTTGGAGAGATAGAAGCTATGTTGGGCTCTGTCTGTGCCTTTGTGAAAAAGTCTACCAACTGAAGCTCTGAAGGCACATATTGAAGAGCAACAACCTGGTCTTGTACCTGTGTTCGCATGTAAGAAGCATCAACACAAATATGCTTTGTAAGCTCATGCTTCACCGAATCTTTAGCAATACTAGCACATGTACTGTCAGACAAAAGAGGAGTTGGTGCAGAAACAGAAACATCAAAATCCTCAAGTAACAACTGTAGCCAAGTAACCTCCACGGTCAACAAAGTCATAGCTCGCAACTCAGCCTCAACACTCGAACGAGAAACTACGGTCTGCTTCTTAGTCTTCCAAGCAATGAAAGAACTACAAAAAAAAACACAATAGGCAGAGAGAGACCGGCGATCAGAGTGATCACTAGCTCAGGTGGCATCAGAATATGCCTGTAGCTGTAAAGAGCTGGAGTGAGGGAAAAAGATATGACGAGTGATGGTTCCACGAATATATCGTATAATACGAAAAAGATGACTATAGTGGAGCTGAGTGAAAGTATAAACAAACTGACTCAAGATATGCACAGGATACGAAATATCAAGACAAGTGACACCCAGATAAACAAGACTCCCAACAAGGTGACGATAGCGAGTAGGATCAATAAGAGGCTCACCCATCAGTGGGCCGAAGATGAACATGAAACTCCATGGGAGTGTTAATTGTGCGCAGATCAGTAAGAGAAGCACGATCAAGAAGATCCTGGATATACTTTTCTTGGGACAGATAGAAACCCTCAGGTGTAGAAATAACCTCAACCCTAAGAAAGTAGTGAAGAGGACCCAGATCAGATATGAGAAACTGCTCACTAAGACGCTCCTTGACAAAAGCGATGTACTGAAAAGCATCTCTAATAATGATCATATCATCAACATATAAAAGAAGCGTCCAACCGCAAGGCAAGTATGAATAAAAGAGCAGGATTATGAGCACTGGCAGGAAACCAGCCGCAGTGACAACAGAAGAGAAATGATCAAACCAAGCACGGGAAGCTTGCTTGAGGCCATAAAAAGATCGGCGAAGGCGACAAACCATACCCTCAGGACCAGAATACCCCGACGGTGGCTGCATATAAACCTCCTCACACAGCTCACCATTGAGAAAAGCATTCTTGACATCAAGCTGAGAGATAGACCATGCCTGAATAGACGTCACAGTAAGAAGAGTGCAAACGGTACTCGTGTGAGCTATAGGAGCAAAAGTCTTGTCATAATCACGACCATTCTCCTGCTGAAATCCACGTGCCACGAAGCGAGCCTTATAGTGCTCAAGAGAACCATCAGAGCAGGTCTTAACCTTGTAGACTCACTTGCACGTGATAGGAGTAACACGCGCAGGAAGAGGGACAAGATCTCACATGCCAGTACGCTCAAAAGCAGCAATCTTCTCTGCCATCGCATGCTGCCACTCCTGATGAACCGTAGTCTCACGATAAGTGGTCGGTTCGGCAAGAGCAATAGCAGCAAAACAAAAGCGCGTAGGAGGCCGAATAGACTAGCAATCACGGAGAGCATATCGAAAAGGAGAGGCTGAAGAAGATGGTGCATCAGAAGAATCCTCAACTACGGACGATGAGTGTAGTAGAGAGGATAAGAAGGAACAAGGCCAGGAGGAACCTCTAGAGAGGGTATCGGTGGCGAAGGAGGCACCGACGGTGAAGGAGTCGCTGACGGGGAAGGAGGCACAGGAAAGACCAAAGGCTGTAGTGGAGGTGTGGTGGCTATAGGGGTGGCAAGAAAAGTTAAAAAAGAAAGTGGCTCGACAAGAGATGCTGGAGTGGTGGAAGAAGAAGGACGAGGGTAGAAAGGATGTGAGAACTCGGGGTATTTAACTTGTAATACTTAACCATTAAGATGATTCAAGCATTACAAATCAAATATCCCGATTCTCGGCGCATATGTACTTCTCAGAATTGCAGTACACATACCCCATACAAAAATTAAGCATCCATTCCATACACAAGTTATTACAAGCGTACAACTTAAAGGACATACAAGAATATAATACAAAAGTAGGGCTGACCGGCCAAAATAACAAGGTAAAAACCAAAGTAGTAGCGGAAACACAAGCCATAAGATGGCGATAAACAAAAAGCCAAACGGTTTGCCATGACCCACAAGGCAACCGACCAGGCCACCAAGCTAGTCGTCCTGTACGAAGTCAGTCTCACAATAGTCGATCCCTTGGGGATCAACCACCTCCTCTGCAACAATTTTATTAAGCAAAGCAAATGAGTACAAAAATGTACTCGCAAGACTGACGTGTAGAGTAACAGGCCTATATAAATAGCTACATGCAAGCTTATTTAAGTGGAGCAGGCTCTAGACTCATTTTTAGCATAAAGCAAGTTTTCATTTGCAATAATGTAATAGATTGAAAGCATTTTTACAATCTGATTTTATTTGATAAAAACAGCGAGATACAAGTAACAATAATAACAAGATATACTGGAAGTGGCTAACCCAATAGCCACCATAACAATAGCATGAACTCCCCGTTCATACCACCCACATCAAGTTTTAATTAAGAATTCCAAAATGTTGAGTCTAACTCCTGCAAATCCAATCCCAAGCGTGTCCATAACCTAGGACGAGGCTATTCGAATAGTTTGAACCCTACAGGGGTGTACCAATGTACCCACACGTCAGACCGCCTTTTCGCCAAGCTATTAGCACACTTCCTTTGGTATGCCGGCATGGCTAAGTCCTACGAGACATTTCTAATGGATGATGCTAATTAAGAGCCGCAACCCAACAAAGAGAAAGACACATCAGCCAGCTCAAGCCGATTTGCTGATGTTCCCCTCCTATCACAAATATTTCCTTTTTCAACCACCAACCAGCTCATAATTAACACCGCCCAAGGTACTTAGTCAAGAGAGGTCCCATATCCCTCTCACGTGGTTAGCACGCAATTATGCTTGGTTTTGGTGAAACAAGATGTTCAGTCCTTGTTGACCTAGGCAAGACATTCACACACCCGATATCACACCATCCAACCACTTGCCCAAGTCTAAATCATTTCATTTGCACTTTTAGTTTTCAAAGTAATTTAGCACAAGGTGCTGATCATAGTGTAATAAAATGATTGGTGTGATCAAAGTTATCGACTAAGTCAATAACCGCCCAATTCTACCGGTAGCTAAGCATTTCTAAGCATGACGCCGCAAAGACAATAAAAGAGCTTAATTAAATCACCGGGCTCTAATTCACCAGCGATATTAATAACTTATGTTTTGTGGTAGGGGATAACAATTTAAGGGCAACCATGCAATAAGAATAGCTACCTCTAATTGGGAAAATAAACTTTGACACAAAAGCATGCATACATACGATTTGTAAACAAAGTATTAGACTTGAAAGTAATAGGACATTTATGATCAAACTGCTTGCCTTGCTGGGGATGATTATCTTGCTGCAGAGGATCACTCTCGTATACAATAGGATCGTCGGAACCTACCGAAAGAATCGAAAGCACAATAAGAACGAATAAATACCGAAAAGACCCAAAATTCAAATTCATCCAAAAATCATGAAAAATTCACAGAAGGAATATCATGATTTTAGGTGAATTTAGCAATAAGAATCAATTGATTTGGATGTTTTAAGCAAAAGTTATGACAGTTTGAAAATCAGTTTTCGGGAAAATCCAATTAAATTGCCACCGGTTACTGTTCATCCGAAATAAATATTTTGTTGAAATTTTGTAGGATAGTGGTGGATATAAGGATTACAAAAATGGATATATGATGAAATTATATGAACAACCCAATTGGATTCATCCCATTTGGAGTTCAAATGAATTATTTACGAATTTTCAAAGTTTAACCAATTTCTTATGGTAAACAATTTATTTAGGATTTTCAACTGGGAGTATTATCTTATGACTTTTAGGCTAAGATCTTAAGACTTTATGCTAAGAACAACTAATGATTTTTAATCTTTAAATGCTTTACCAATGTACACTATCCAACATACTGCCCTAGTGCTACTGTTATAAAAGAAAATTTCATCTAGAGACCTCCTCTGCTTATCTATCTTACACAGGATCCTTTCCAAAACTGAAACTACTAGCCCATCTTCCCATAAGACTGAAACTTCCACTTTAACAGATCATTAGAGTGGCCAAAATGACATTCTCAACAAGGTACTAGCACTGCTCTCTCATTTCTGTCTAACACTTCAACATAAAGGAGTTGGTTGAACTCTGAAAATCCATATATTCATTTGCTAAGCAAATTTTTGTGGGATCAATTAGTTCATGGTCAAAATAATTTATCCATTTGTTAAACTCATTTAAACATGCATGAATAATGAAATGACATGCTTAATATGATTATGCACATGCGCAAACTAATAATGGTAATGCAATTAATCCTAAAGATTTTACCGTCGCACGCGCTAGGCATACGACTACCACCGGACGTCGTTGTCGTCGAACTCGTCCATGACCGCGCCCGCCATAGTCGTCGCCGACTCGTCCGCGTCACGCTTCTCGTCGGCCCGCCTCTCGCGTCGTCCTCCGTCGCGGCTCTCCTCGGCTCGGCGAACCTTGGCGTCCGCGCCCACGGCCGTGCCAGCCACCCGCGCTTTGCCTCTCGCTGCGGAGCCATGCCGCATGCCAACACCGTGATCGCTACTAGCCCCGCCATCTTGACGCCGCTATTTTCACCGCCGGCGCCAGATGCACCGCCATCGCCCTCGCTGAGGCGTCGTGCATGCATGATGCACAGCCCGCCCTCACAGCCACCTCGAGCCGAGCCTCGGCCGGGTCGTTCGCCAGTCAGCCAGACACACAGTGCTGCCGCTTCCATCAGACTGCCGCCTGATGCTCTGCTGATGAGTCGTACCCCTGCTCCTCCCCTTCTTCTTACTAGCTACAACATGCAAAGCATCCACATGCACAGCTCCTTCAAGTCCAGCCACTGTTATTTCTTCCCTTCTCTTGCGAACCGCTCAAACAGCCATGCATGCTAGAATTTCTTGGATGAACGAGTAGCTGGTGTGATGAGCAACAAGATGGTATAGCATGCATGGGCGTTCTGTGGTTTCTTGCTTGGATTGGGAGGAGAGAAGGTGTGAGGTATTGAGTCATGGTGAGAAGAAAAAGAATGGCAGTGCTGCTGTTTTGGAGAAGAAGATGGCAGTGGGAGATAAGTAAAGAAAAGGGGAGATGGCAGAGAGATGTGTGGCTGGGTTTGGCTCGGTTGGGCATAAGGCATAGAGTGATAACCAGATAGAAAAGAGGGAGGAAGAAAAATAAAATGGAGAAGGTAGGCAGTGTGGACAGAGGCTCCTACCGGGAGTGAGAGCAAATGGACAGATGGCTTGTGACTTTGGCTTGCTTTTGGTTCTACTGGGGCCAAGAAGAAAAGGCAGTGAGATTACTTTGTATGTTGGGAGAAGAAAAGAGATGGCTGGGGAAGAGAAAGTGTTTCGGCTGGGTGCCCATGTTGGGAAAAAAACAGTGGGTGAAAAAGGTGTTGGTTAAAGAAATGGAAGATGGCTGTTTGCATATTGGATAGAGTGTGGCAGTGGGGTGAATAAACAAGAGATGGCATGGGTGGCTCTAGGGCTGGAAAAAAAAGCTCGAGGCTTGCAAGCCTGCTCGAGCTCGTTGCGAGCCGAGCCGGCTCGGCTTGAGCTCGGAAATTTTCGAGCCGAGCCGAGCCCAACTTTCAGCTCGTTGAAAATTCGAGCCAAGCTCGAGCCGAGCTTGAGCCGGCTCGCGAGCCAAACGAGCCCGGCAAAATCCCCAAGTCAGCCCCCATTCGGCCATGTGACATCATTTCCCCACGCGGCCCACACAAAATTCCGGCCCACTCGCCCCACACAAAATCCCTAACCCTAACCCCACGCGGCCACCCCGCCGACCCGCCGTCCCTATTTCCCTTTCCTCTCCCTGTCTCCCACAGCGCTTCGCCCCTCCACCGCCATGACCTCGCACTCTCCGTCGCCGCCTATCCTCCCCGGTGTCGATCCTCTGTGCTGCCGCCCGCCCTCCTCCACCGCCGCTCCTCCACGCCCGCCTTGCCCTCCCTCCACCGCCTCCTCCACGCCTCGCCTGCCCTCCTCCACTGCCGCCGCTCCTCCACGCCTCCGCCCGTCCTCCTCCACATTCCACCGCCATGAGGCTCGCCACCTCCATGCTCCACCGCCATCGAGGCGAGGCGGCCATCATCACGCCTTCCTCCTCGCCGCCGCCCTCCAGTGACAGCCATACCACCACAAGGCGCCGCTTCTTCCATCAAGACACGCCGTCCAGGCTCCAGCCGCCAATAGCGACGCCATGAGGATGGAGGAGATCAAGAAGGAGCTTGAATGCTTGATCTTGCGATTTGCTTGTTTGTTCTTGCGATGAATGCTTGCTTGATTTGTGAATGATGTGTGAATGCTTGCTTCTATCTTCTTGATCTGTGAATGGATTTCTGAATGCTTGATCTGTGAAATTGTGAATGCTCAAACTGCTGTCTGCTACCGACGAACTGATGTCGTTTTTGCTCGGGCTCGCGAGCCAAACGAGCCAGCTCGAGCCCCAAACCGAGCCCGAGCCGAGCCCTCTCTGGCTCGCTTTAAACGAGCGAGCCGAAGCTTCTCGTTCATCCGAGCCGGAACGAGCCTGACTCGAGCCGGCTCGGCTCGGCTCGTTTCCACCCCTAGGTGGCTCTCGGCTGGCAAAAGAAAGCAATGAGTATGGGGTTCGGATGGGTGTAAAAAAATTCGGATGAATAGTGGACAGCAATAAAAAAAATGGGCAGAGAGAGTTAAATAATATTTGGGTATAGAAGTTTAATTTAAAAAATCATGAAATTTTTAGGGGAGGTACCTGACATAATGTTGGTGCTTAGGTAAAATTTTCAGGAATTTATTCATAGTGTGATGTTCTCTAAAAATCTTTGAAGTTCATGTTTGTTCAAGAAGAATAGCAAGACAGATTCTTCCTCTTTTCTCGGCTCGCTCCAACGACCTTGCATCTTGTGAACTAACCGCCAAATTGAAAGCTCTCGAGATGACGATCACAACGGTATAACGTGCATTGTTGGATTCTTGATTTTTGGTGGTGATCGCGAAGAGAGAAGTTGGGGAAAAGAATCGGCATGCAGGCGTTTTATCTGCTACTTCTTTTGACCTTTTATGACCAGCACAAACTGCCATGCATGTGAAAACAAATTACAGAAATGGGTTGGTTATGCGATGAGGATCGCGGTGGTATGACATGCATGAGTTAGTTTTGAGTTGTTGGATGAGATTTGAAGGAGAGAAGCGAAAGTAGTTAGTAGGGAAGGAAAAGGCACATGACATAAAAAGAAGGGACACGCAGGCGTTTCGCCTGCGGTCGGTCAAGTCGGAAAAGAAGAATGACGATACTAATACATGCATAATGACATGATTTCTGTGATGCATGCGAAAACATAAAAATCAAAATAATTAAATTTCTAATTGCATTTTTTTAAACAATTTGATTTAATATTGATTTTTATTACTTGATGTGAGAAAATTGCAAACATGCATTAATTAATTTCTCAAATTATATTTAGAACAATCATGTTGTGTTTAGATTTTTAATTATCAATTTTCATTTCCATTTGTTTTATTTACCTATTAGGTTTGTGTTTCAAATTCAAATTCAAAATTTGAACAAGCAAATTAAATAGGGAACCAAATAAGCTCCAAAAATTCTAGAAAATTCAAACAAGCATATTAGAGAATATAGAACCCAACTAAAATATTCCCACACTTGAAACCTATTTGCTGCAACAAAAAGTTTTAAAAAGTCCAAAATTTCACAAATACACATTAGATGCTTAATTAATCCAACTTAGGGATTTTGGGACGTTACAAAGGACGAGACTCATGAAAAGTGAAGTCTCGAGAAACCCGCATCCATCAGCCAACAAGATCTCAACAACCATATCCCTTATGCTCAGCTCTATAGCCTAGAAAAACGCACTCTACAGACTGAGTGGCCAGCTTCGTGCGCTCACGAGGTGTAAGAAAGAACATAGCGCACACACCCAACAAGGTGAAGACTAGAATATAAGGAGTCTTGCCACAGAGACGCTCAACTGGGATCCCACCCTAAAGAGCAGAAGAAGGCTGAATATTAATCAGGAAAGTGGTAGTTGAAACAGCCTCAACCCAGAAGTGTGGTGGAGCAGCAGAAGCAAGCATAAGAGCACGAGTTATCTCAAGAAGATGACGATGCTTTCGTTCAGCCACACCATTCTGGGCATGAGCATCGGGACAAGAAAACTGAGAGAGAGTGCTCTGCTTGGCAAGAAAACCATGAAGGATTCCTGACAAGTACTCCCTAGCGGAATCAGCTCGAGAAAACACGAATAGGAGAGTCAAACCGAGTACGGATCATGGTGGCAAAATTATTGTAGATGGATAAAACCTCACTACAAGATGACATAAGTATATCCATGTGTGTCGAGAAAAATCATCAATAAAAATTATATAATATCGATGACCTCCTTTCGAAACGAAAGGAGCCGGACCCCCAGACATCAGAATGAATAAGATCAAAAAGACGCTGTGACACTGACTCATTAGAAGGATAGGGGAGTTAAAGTTGTTTACCAAGCTTACAACCCTGACAATTTAGAGAAGCATCATCGGACACAGACCCTAAACGGCCACGACAAACTAAAGAAGATAGACGCGGCCCACAAAGATGTCCCAATGGATGATGCCACTGAGTAAAAGACGTAGCGGAGGATGCAGCAGAGGCGATAAGACTGACAGGGGCAACAGAAGGGAGATGAAGCCAGTCAAGCTCCCAGAGATGTTGTGAGTCATGATGGTGAGGGCCAGTACCAACCAGAGTCCCCGTGCATCAATCCTGAACAAAACAAGAATCAGAATCGAGAATAACACGACAACCATGATCGGTGAGCTGACCAGCAAATATGAGCTGCATGGTTAGTTTGGGAACATAAGAAACGACATGAACATGAAAAGAGGAATTTGAAAGAGTGCGTCGTCTTGCGACAAAGAGAGAGGTACCATCTGTTGTTTGAACAGTGATAAGAGTAGCTAAAGGACCAATAGAAATGAGACTGGTTGAATCAGATGTCATATGAAAGGAAGAACCAGAGTCAAGAATCCAAGGTGATATACCTGAGGAAGAAGGATTAGAAGGTGGTCTTTCACTAGAAGACTGTTTAGCAGAACCAGAAGGTGCAAAAGCAGCCATGCGACGCAGCAGTGTGAGAAGCTCCTGAGTATCAGAGGCACCAGAGCTCCCCTGAGAGGAATAACCACTAGTGCCCTTTAGAGGACGGCCATCATGACGTAAATATTTCTTCTCCAAGCATGCTTGTGCTCAATGCCAGCTCCATGGACACGTGCCCTCCTTCCTCTGCCATGCCCATGCCGGCCACCATCAACCACTCCGCCCGCTCGCCTATATAGGCCAAACCCAAGCTGCCGAGCTCCTCCCTGCTGTCCATTCCTCTCCCCCATCCCTTCTCCACCAAGCTCAAGGAGCCTAAGAGCACAACGCCATTCACGGCCGCACAAGCCGCCGTGCACCACTTCGTCTCCCCGTCGCTTCGGTGAACCTCAATGCCGGCCGACCACGTCACGGAGCATGCTAGCACCTGAGGAAGCGTTCCCCTCATGCAATTTGGGATTTCCCCCGCAGGAGCTCGCCGCACCATGGTCTTCCTCACCGTCGGCCAACTTCGCCCCTTCGGCCTCTTCTCCTCGCACGGTGAGCTTCCCGTCGATTCTTCTCCATGGGAGCACCTCCACACCACCCTTGTCCCTCCCCAACCTCCAGTCCGAGCTCTCCCTCTCCTCAGCGTCGCCGCCACGACGTCCTCCATGCGCCGCTGCCGGCTCCCGCTGCCAAGCTGCCTCGGCCTCCCTCTGCCCTCACGAACAGTTCCGGTGAGTTCCCCGTGGCCTCCTCATGCTCACGCCCTCCTCTATTTCCCCCCTCTCACTCCGGTGCCACCGCACTACTTCCCCTCCACGGCTGGCCGCCGCATGCAGTCGCCTCGCCGCTCCTGGCCATCCCTGGCCGCACCACCACCGCCCATAGGATCGCCATGCCACCATGATTCCATTTTGCCCTCACACGCTCGCTGGCATCAACCCTCCTGCCGGCGATGAGCCCAACCCGAGCCTCCTCCTCTGCCCACTGTTCCCCTTTCATCTCTGTCCCTCCAAGCAACCTACACAGCAATAGACCAAGAAATCGATTCCGGGAACAAGTTCTTCACAACATGACCCACGTTAGCCAAAACATGCATCATACAACATTTATGCAATGATAATCATGAACTTGACCTAACCCAAATCAAACTCTCCAAGAGAATCGACAATCAGCACATAAACGGTAACACCGCCATATAAACCCTGGTACTACCGCCCTACGGTAATACTGCGCAGAACACTGCGGTCTTACCGCTCCTCGGAGAAACCCAAAATCTCCCAAAACATCTCCTCTGGAATTTCCATACCGCTAGGATTCGGTATTACCGCCATGCGGTACTACCGACGTGAAACTTGCGGTCATACCGCTCTAGAGAAAAATCAAAACCTCAAATGCACTCGTTCTGGAAATTTGCAACCGCCACCTCCCATTCGGTCATACCGCCCGACGGTAATACCGCTATACACAAGCGGTCATACCGCGCTGTGGTAGTACGACAACTACAATGCCGGTACTACCGATTATCCTGACACTTTGCTGAAAAACAGGAGATTCAACAAACCTTTAAACCAATTGCCAATTGTCTCATCACCTAACACCATGAGCATATCCCCATGATATCCACAATCTCCCCCTTGATGAACACATTGGCAATTTTCTAAAAAAATGTAATTTTTGAGGTTTGAAAGTAAAAGAAATCAGTTTTTCGCGCAAAGGCACAACTTGGTCCCAAGTCAAGAGAAAGAAATGGAAATGACTAAATTGGCTTCAGAATGGTTTCAGCAAGTGAGATAAGGCAGAAGAAGTCAAGAACGCTTCAAATTCCAGAAACGAGTTGAAAATCTCACTTAAGGTCCATAAGAAAGAACAATTGTTGAATTTGACCTTGATCATGGTGAGGAACCAAGATTTACAAATCAAGTTCAGAAATGGCCAAAAAAATATTACAAAAATGCAAATGAGATGCCCCCTCTCACTAAGATCATCAATTTTCTTGAAAATTTTATTTTCTCCCTATTTGACCAAAAAGCTCTAAAACACAAAATTTTTACCAATCTTTCTCCCCCTTTAACAATGGATTCATCAAGGTAAATGGAAGAAGATAGAGCATGAATGGAATATAATAGCTGCAATTTATTCATTTTTAGCATAGGGAGCCATGAAAATTATCCAATAGGACTCGACAAGTATTACACCAAGCCATATTGTGTGAAGAAGCTATTCTAAATCATGGCAAATCATATATACCAAAGCTAAAGCCAAAAGAGCAATAATCTGTGATGAAATGAAAGTTTAGCATGTCAAGGTGCTCAAGATCATCGTTTAGCCAAAGATATCCAAAAATGAATCAAGCCATGTCAATAAACTAAATGAAACCAAGAAGCTAAAATTGAGCCAATTTAGATCGCTATGAGTTCAAAGACGAATTATTTTGATCAAGCACTTGAAAATAAGCAAACTTAGCACATTTAGCACTTGCTAAAATTGATTTTTTGTTTTATCTTAGCAAAGCAAGTCCTGGACTAGGAGCCATCCACAACTACCTCCTAAGCTTCAACCAATTTTCACAAATTGTTTTCTTAGCTTTGTGCTAGATCTCAAGCCTTGCCCCGACCATCCCAAGTAAGAAGCTTAAGAGAGTGGTCTAGGTCATCCAAAACTCCCCCTGAATTCATGCCTAGTGCAATGGCAAGCCGTCTCATGAGAAAGAATTGGTGAGATCAGTTTTTTCGCACAAAAAAGATCATTTTTCATTTGCTTGACTTAGGAAATAGCATAGCTCAATCTAAAGCTCAAATTAGATTCAAGACTCAATGTAGCCTATTTGACATGGCATGAATCATGAGAGGATTACTAAAACAAAACTAGTCACAAGATCCAACAAATCATGTTTTGATTCAAGTTTCTCATAATTAAAAGATCTAGCATGGTAAAAGCTAAGCTACACATGAAAAGTCATGATAAATCTAGCAAACTAGCACAAGACATGGCAAGGTATAAAGCATGAAAATATGTCACACAAGGATAATAATCAAGGCTCCGTAAAAATATATTACAATGCAAGTTGCTGATTTAAAATGCAATATAGTACAATGAATGCAAAAGAGCCAACTCCCCCTCAAAACAGGCCAAGAGGACTAATAACTCTCAACTCTCCCCACAAAGAAGCAAAACGAGAAGGATCAAGAGCCTTAGCAAAAATATCTGCAACCTGATGCTCGGACTCTACAAAGTGAAGCACAACATCACCCTTCTCTACATGATCTCTAAGGAAATGATACCGAATGTCAATGTGCTTGGTCCTAGAGTGTTGCACGGGGTTTTTGGCAATGTTTATGGCACTAGTGTTATCACAGAAGAGAGAAACACTACCCAAAGACAACCCATAGTCTCGCAGAGTAGATAAGATCTAGAGAACCTGAAAACAACTACTGGCAGCAGCTACATACTCAGCCTCGGCGATGGACTGTGTAACAGAAGACTGCTTCCTAGATGATCAAGAGATAAGAGATGTGCCTAAGAAATGACAAGTGCTAAAAGTACTCTTCCTATCCACTCTACACCCTGCAAATCAACATCAGAAAAAGCCCGAATGGAGAGAGCAGAATCACAAGAATACCAGAGTCCAAAATCAAGAGTGTCCTAAAGGTACATGAAGATGTGACGCACTGCTTGACGATGTGAGGCACGAGGGGAAGCCTGAAATCGAGCGCATAGACACATAGCAAACTGTATGTCCGGCCTCGACGCCGTGAGGTCGAGGAGAGAGCCAATCATGTTGCGGTACTCCTTCTGGTCCACGGGCTCTTCATCCTCATCAGGATCCAGCACGGTAGAAGTGGCAATGGGAGTAGGCATTGGCTTGCTGCTTCCCATGTCGAAGCACCGAAGAAGGTCCTTTGTGTACTTGCTTTGATGAATGAAGGTACCTTCCTTGAGTTACTTGACTTGAAGACCAAGGAAAAAAGTCAGTTCGCCCATCATGCTCATCTCGAATTCCCTGCTCATAGAATCTGAAAATCTGGATACCAAAGCATGAGAAGAACCACCGGATATGATGCCATCCATATAAATCTAAACCAGTAAGAAATCACTGCCATGCTTGAGAGTGAATAAGGTTTTATTTACCATTCTCATTTTGAAATCATTTATAAGCAAGAAACTCTTAAGCCTATCATACCAAGCTCTAGGGGCTTGCTTCAATCCATACAAGGCTTTGGAGAGCTTAAACACATGGTTTGGGAATTTAGGATTTTTAAAACCAGGGGGTTGCTTGACATAGACCTCTTCTTCTATGAAACCGTTAAGGAACGCACTCTTGACATCCATTTGAAAAAGCTTAATGCCCTTAGATGTCGCGAAAGCTAGCAATATGTGAATGGCTTCTAATCTAGCTACAGGAACAAAGGTCTCTTCAAAATCTAAGCCTTCTACCTGGGAATATCCTTGAGCTACAAGCCTAGCCTTGTTGCGAACTACCAACCCATCCTCACTTTGCTTATTTTTGAAAATCCATTTTGTTCCAATTACATTGCGATTAGGTGGAGGTTCAACTAAGGTCCAGACTTGATTTCTTTCAAAATTTTCAAGCTCTTCATGCATGGCATTGACCCAAGAGGAATCAGATAAGGCATGAGTGACATCTCGGGGTTCAAAAGATGCAACAAAAGCAGAATGCGCATGAGAATCTGGAGAGATAAACCTGGAGCGAGTAACTCGCTCATGGAGATCCCCAATCATCTGCTCAGTTGGGTGTTGTCGCTGAATATGAAGATGAGGTCCTGGTGCAGATGTGGCCTCTACCTCATGGGTTGTGGAGGTAGGAGCAGAGCCACTCGAATCGCCGGTGAAAATAAGAGGAGGCTGCTCAGCTGAAGCTAGAGAAGTAGAAGCAGGCACTCCAACTATCTCAGAGATGACTGGAGGATGGATTGGACCTTCATCCTCTATGTCAGAGTCATCGTTGACGAAGATGCTTTCTCGAATATCAGGAACATGTGTATCTGCAGCATTGGGTCTAGTACCAGGACTAGCCTCATCAAAAGTGACTTCACAAGTCTCAATAATTTTGTTAGTATCCAAATTAAATACACGATAGCCACGAGAATGAGCAGGATATCCAAGAAAAATGCCATCATAACATCTTGATTCAAATTTGTCCAAGTTGCCATGTTTAAGAATGAAGCACTTGCAACCAAAAATCTTGAAATGAGAGACTTTAGGCCTATGACCAAATCTAAGCTCAAAAGAAGTCTTTCCTATGACAGATCTCAAGAACACCCTGCTGGACACATAACAAGTAGTAGAAATCACCTCAGCCCAAAACCTCCTAAGTGTGCTATGCTCATCTAGCATGGTCCTAGCCATCTCTACAAGGGTCCTGTTCTTCCTCTCTACAACCCCATTCTGCTGGGGAACTCTAGATGAAGAGAACTGGTGCTCAAGACCTCTCTCAGAGCAGAAAGTAGCAAAGGATGAGTTCTTGAATTCTGTGCCATTGTCACTTCTACTGGTCATCAAAGCTCCAGGAAGGTCAACAGCTAGTCTAAGGGCCAACTCTTTAAAACAGCCAAAAGCCTCATCCTTAGAAACCAGAAAATATACCCATGAATACTTGGAGAAGTCATCCACAATCACAAGCACATACCACTTCCCTCCTGCAGACTGAACTCTAGAGGGGCCAACCGTGTCTAAGTGCAAGAGCTGACCAGGTCCATCAGTCATCACTAAAGTAAGAGGTGGATGAGAAGTAGAAACCATCTTACCATGTCTACAAAGAGTGTACACAAGGTCTCTCACATTCTTAAGCTTAGGCAAACTTCTAATCAAATCTTTGCTGCTGATTCTTGTCAAATGGTTGAAGCCTATATGTCCAAGCCTACGGTGCCACAATACTAGATCATGAGAGTCTGAAGCCACAAGACACCTAGGGCAAAGCAACGTCCTTAAGCATGAAGTTGTTGTTGACGCGCACTGTGCCCTTGGCTGTCACGGTCCCGGTAGAAGTGCCCTTCATGATGCAAAAGAGCTCGTGACGAAGTGCGTACAATGTCAGTTTCACAGCTGGCAAGTACAACCTAGGGACTGGACATTCTGGGACCTTTCCCAAGAGTACCCGGGGGCTTCGAATTCCTTTTCATCATGATTGACACGTTTACAAAATGGATTGACGTCGAGCCTGTTGTTAAAACAACAATTGCGGCTGCTAAGAGGTTTCTCACAAAAAAAAATGTGATCACACGATTTGGTGTACCCAGTCATATAATCACAGACAACGGTGCCTAGTTCTCAAGCGGTCAATTCCAAGAATTCTGCGAAGAACTTGGCATCAAAGTACATTTTTCTTCTGTTGCTCATTCGTAGAGCAACGGAGCAGTTGAGCGAGCCAATGGTATCATTATGCAGGGGATCAAACACCAAGTATTCGACCAGTTAATCAAATGGTTAGGAGCTTGGGCCCAAGAACTCCTTACAGATATGGGCGTTTGAACCACGACCAACGTGCGACCGTGAAACACCTTTCTTTTTAGTTTATGGTCTTTGAAGCCATGCTTCCTCTAGAACTAAAACTTGGCTCTGCTCGACCTGATTGTTTCAACGAAAACGATCGTAATGAACGACGACTTGATGACATCAATTTCTTTTAAGAACGACGAAACCAAGCCTTGATACGATCAGCAGTCTACCAACAAGCCATGCGAAGGTACCATAGTCGTAAGGTGCAACCTTCTGACCTCGGCCAGAGGTGATCCGGTTCTCGAAAAATTCGAACCAAGCAAATCGTAACAAACTTTCTCCTAAGTGGGAAGGTCCTTACATCGTGGTCAAGTCACCCACTGTGTTCTCATGCGACTAGCCATGTCTGATGGGCAAGTTTTGTCTAATTCTTGGAACATTGATCAATTGTGTAAGTTCTTTGTTTAAATTATTTTGTACATTCTTTCAATTCTTATCAGTTAAATAAAGACTAGTCATTCCTTTATTTATTTTGACGAGTGATATTGTTTATATATCTATACCTATAATCTGGTCGTCTACCATTGTTATTTACACTAGTCGAAGAAGATAATCATCTCTTCGACATCCTTTACAAGGTTCTCTATTACTCTTTGGCAACGACTTCTAAGTCATGAGCTGTATGGGTCCTAGTTGTGATCATTCCCTGAATGATTCTCACGCGCGACCGCACACTTTTCAAGAGTCTCAACGACTCCCTTGTACCTGGTCGTCACGCTTGTGATCGACCGGTCCTTAGCTTGGCATTCTTCCTCAAGCTGGGTTATTCTGGCTTTATCAGTCACGATCTCTTCTTTTATTTTCTCCAAATCTATCAAATATGATAAGGGAGAATAATTAAACAAAAGAACAAAGTATTGAAGAAGAAAAGTTAAGAAGAAAGTTCTTACTTTCCAATTCGGAGTGTTTTTACTCCAGGAGCTTTATTCACTGGATCAGTCCTCCGACCACAGCAAAATTCTCGACTATGTGCTACACAAATAGCATTCTTTATTAAGTTTCTTATAAACTTTTTAGTGGAGAAACTATGGAACTAGTCGTGGATACTTACTCGAATTGCCACATCATTATAATCGGCAAAAATTGTATCAGGACATATCTTGGCTTGATGGTCCGATATTTTCCCCAAACCTCATCAAACTCCTTATCCTCGATAAATCGGGGGCAAAAAGAGAACTTGTTAGCTCAAGAGGGATTATCAACAGGGGTCGGAAATTGTTGAGGGTCTTCAGGGGCATCTACCTCTGCAGATGGAGTTAGAATCACCACTAGATCCTGAACGACCGTCGGCACCGACACTTGCTCAGGGGCTTTCTTGACCACTATGCCTTCAGGAGTTTTTTTTCCTGAGAAGTGCTTTGGACGGGAACTTCCTCGGGTGTCTGTTCCTCAGCAACGTTTTGGTCGGAAACGACCGGAACACCAGAAGATCTGTGCAGAAAGAAGAAAGAAAAAATCAAAACTTCAAATTGTCAAAGACTTTTAAAGGTATGTACTCATATGACTGTTTTTATTTATACGTACCTGGTAAATTTTTTAGTTTTGACCTTGAAATGCGGTGGAATAAATTCTGTACCGTTGGCATTCCTTTTCTTCTCAACCAATTTCACCAGTTCTAAGCCGGCAGGGTTGGTTAAACCCCTCACATCCTCCAACATGAGGTCGGAAGTGATATTCTCAACCAACTGGTCGGGGATAGCGTCCCTGACCATCGGATCGGAGGGTGTGGTTTCGTCGACCTCCAGATCAGTTGTTTCAGTAACAACTGTTAGGTCGTCAACGACCACTCTGGGGTCAACGACTTCCGCAGCCTTGCTCTGCGGACCCTCAATTCCTCCCACATAAGTCAAAAAACAAGTTTGGTTAGATGATGAAATTTTCTATCTAAGTATATATCTCTTCTTTTAAATGCTCTTTTACCTCGGAAGAATCATCTTCTTCCGCTGGATTACTATCCTCACCGGATTGTATGATTTTCAATCCGATTGCCTACAAAATTAAGAGCAAGATCAATAAACTGATTAGGAGGATATATATATATATATATATATATATATATATATATATATATATATATATATATATATATATATATATATATATATATATATATGATAAAGGACAATTGATTATCTACCTTAAGTCTCGCTAGTCTCTCTTGGCGAGACCATCGCCAAGATGTTGAAAATCGACCTTCTCACGGGCTCCTGGCGCAGATCATTTTGATCCGCTCTCTGATTTCTTCAGGAGAAAGGGCTTAAAAAAAGACAGAAGAGATTTTAAGGTTTTATGATAATCTACTAGTAAATTATACTGGTCGGATCTTCTTCAAAGACTTACCATCTCGTGAGTCCGTGATTGCTTCATCACGACTAGTGAACCAGAGTAGGGGTTGTGTTCGGAGTTTCAGAGGACTGATTCAGCGTTTGGTGAAATCTTTCACCACATGCCAGGAAGTCAAGCCCTTGATCGTCAAATCTCGAATGGCATCCATGCACCTTCCGACCCTTCCCGTCTTCTCCACGGTCCCCCTCCACTTAGGATTCTCGTTTGCCCTAACTCCAGCAAAGTAGAGGCCATCGTCACTCGTAACCGTCATGTAAAACCAGTTCTTTTTCCATGACGATCACGAGGACTTTAAGTACATTTGGATGTACTCGTCGGCCTTCCCATCATGAAGGCGCAACGTGCATTCTCCAGGAGCCGCCGTCTGATAGAAATACCTAAAGAGCGTCAAGTTTGGTCGCACTCCCAGGTACGCCTCACACAAATAGGCGAAGATGCTAATGTTGGCAATCGAGTTCAAAGCCAAATTCACCAACTCCACCCCGTAGTACTCTAGCACGTGGGGGAGGAATTTGTGCACCGGCACCCTCAGCCCGCACTCGATGTAGGCGAGGAAAATTGGGATTTTCCCATCTTCACGGCTTGGATAGTGCTCTCCAGCCGCTGACCTCCATTTGATCAGATTTCTGTCCGGGAGCATTCCGATTTTCTCCAGCGCCTCAAGCTTCTTCTTGCTCAGATCTGAGGGCACCCACTTTGTGATTTGATCAGACATGATGAAAGCTCTCAAAGGGATGAATAAGTGGTCGGAGGGTGCTTTGGGCAGAAAAGAAAGCAGAGGTCGAAAAGGTTTCTTGGCAAGAACTGAAGGGGGTTGAAGGAAGATCTGGAAGCGTAAAAGCTCTAAAGCCCAATAATGGCAATTTTATAGCTTCTAATCTTTAAACTAAATTGGGAGTTGCTTAAAGTCCAACGGATAGAAAAACTCTTTGGTTCCCAAGGCAAGTTCTCAACTTTAAAGTGAATACAGACCACTTCGTATGTCACGGCATTAAATGAGGGTCTACCCGATGCGACTTCGTCGGAATAAAGTGTTCACCCGACTTATTCATTTAAAGTTCGGGGGCTAGCTGACGAGGATTAAAACCTCTATGTATTACTTTAATACATAGTAAAAGACCATACGTCTTCATGGCCGTAACCCCTAAGGCTAACGACCTCACTGGTCATGAGGATTCCAAAGGTTACATAATAGGTACCCTGGTCGGACAAGGTCCTGTGCCTAGTCTCCGACCAGGTAGCTGCTCGGAAAAGCTATGAACTGGTATCTGGATCTAATTCCGGATATGTTCTTTACCGTGTGATGAATTGAACACGTGCTGTATATTCCATACCACGCGGTGTTACATAATCCTAAGACACTGACAACAACCATCGTGTGGTTTAGTGTCTCACGGTCACTTAACCGCAGAGCAGTTGATACTTTATCAACCATCGTCTCGCTCCGACCAGTCACAACACTTCGCAAAGGACGTCCTCTCTAGGAGCAACCGCCACCTCTTCGGAACGGAAGTTATTTAAGGATGGAGCGAAGATGAGAAGAGGGAGATCGGATCATCCTGCATTAGATTAGAGCAACACAATCAGCCTTAGACTCATACTTTATGTCTGATTAATTAGCATAGCAAGGATCATACTCAGTGTAATTAGGATTAGTCCCCAACCGGGTCATAGACACCCCCTGTAAACATCTAGTTCATATCTATAAAGAGCAGCCTCATTCTCTCCTAAGAGATCTGTGTCATTTTCCTCTATATTTTCGTAAGATCGACGACTCGATCGTCGACAATGGGCTTGGCCCAGTAGCTAGCCCATGGGTGGGTGCCCTATCCAAAACCCTAGCAAGGTCTGTGTGAATAATAGTAACTACGGTAATCGCCGAATATGATAGGTTGCAGGAAAAGTCAGGGCAAAATGGAACATAGGTAGTAGTAGCCATTAGTGTGCATTGTTGTTCATACAATAGTCCGCAGACTAAGGAGAGAGGCGTACAAAATATTATAGCATGTTCGAGAATATGATACAACCTATAGATTGGGTACGTATTTACTGACTAAGTACAAAAGATACCTGAACTCTGTGATAGAAGTTTGCAAAACCGGGCATAGATATTATGTATGGGGACCGAATAGTTGCTGTGCAGCAGTATCATATAGTGTACATTCTGTTATATATAAAACGAAAAGTGAAACGTTATAATGGAAATCATATACAACAACTTGGAAAAGTTAGGTATGGAAAGGTCGGTGTATATACTATACCTGTGATCTATTGGGAGGTCTTTTCATCTGGGTGCCCTTCTTTTATAATAGAAGATGGCGTTGCTTTGATAGATAAATCGTGTTCTGAGCTGTAGACCCAAGGTGACGTGTGTGGTATGGATGTGAGAAGATGGCACTTATCTTAAGATATATGGAAATGTGAGATAACAAATAATCTTATAGTAGCTATATTATAAGTATACCTAGAACACTAATTTTGTACTAAAACAATATAAATAACTGATATCGGATTTAGATTCTGCATGCTTATATTGTTAAAGATATCAAATTTATTTTTCAGTGATAGCAAAAAATGTTATTTGTGTGCACAGTATTAAACAAAGAATTAGATGAAGCAGTGATATAGACCTCTATGCGAAACAGATGTGAAACATTTTGTATACATAGCATGACAATTGTATTAATGCATCTATGTAGCATAGTTATTAGATAAACAAATCAGTAATGTAATGTTAAGTATTGGTATATGAAGTGTATATGAAGTATTTTGTACATATCGTGGAATGAGCTAACTAATGAGATGAAAGAACAGGTAGAATAGTTTACAAGAATCCACAGTTGAACGTCAGCGAAGCATTACATTAATACAGAGAGGCAAAGCATTGAACACATAAATATGCAGATCAGTTAATTTGGTTACTTACATCTTTTGCGATTTTTTTCCTGGGGGATCGGCTGGATTACAGCTACTGTCAGTGAAAGTAAGTTCTTTTTATGTAATCTGAGCTTTGTATGTTCACATTCTGCAAATTAAGCATACATAGATACGTCAATGTAAGCAGCAAAAGCATGTGTGATGATGATTTCAAAAAAAAATTGTTTCTAAGTGGGCTGCCATTTGTATGAAGACATATTAGAGGAAGATAGGAATGCCGATGACCCGATCTGAAGCTGATGCTGCATCAAAGAGTCTTTTTTTAGTAGAGCTGACTGCAATGTTTGATGCTTTGAATATGTCCATATTAGAGAACTGCATGTTGTGCTGAGAATAACAAAAATAGTACACAAAATAGGGAGAACAATATATGCTTGTTGAGTCCTTTCTTCAGTAGTAGATATGGGAGTTAGAGTTGGCGGTGTGCATTGTAGTATCTAAGTAAAGAGATATACTGTTAGAAGGCGTAGCAATGAAGCACATTTTATTTGAAGATTAACTATAGTGTTACTAAAATGTGTAGAACAAATTATATAGAAGGGAAAAGCTAAAAAAACACTATAGCGTTGGAAGCCGATCCAACGGGATAGCAATCTACCGTTGGATCTGAATAAGTTACGTAGCTTGACGGCGACCAGCTAACCCCGTCTCTATGCTATGTCTATGTGGACGTATGCTTTCTTCTGCCCTTGGACCTTTTCCAACTACTTTCCCTTCTCCCCATGTAGCATCACAGATCAGCCATCACCATTAAAAATCCCAATGACTCGTCACACTCACACCTGTAGCTTCTCCACATGGCTATGTGGACGTATGCTTTCTTCTCTCCTTGGACCTTTCCCAACCACTTTCCATTCTCCCCATGTAGCATCACAGACCAGCCATAACCATTAAAAATCCCAAATGACTTGTCACACTCACACCTGTAGCTTCTCCACATGTTGCGGGGGTGGCAATGGCTATTGGTGCCGAGATCAAGGAGGACATAGAGGAGGCACCGTCGCTGTTCCTCGACGAGGCCGCGCGCCCGCGACATATCGCGCTCTTCATCGAGCCGGCATAAGAATTCACTCCTGCCTGGGTCGGTCTAGTTGCTTTTCTTGATTGGGCTATGAGCGTTCTTGGACTTCTGTGCATTCTTGGCTGGATTGACGGGATTGTTCAAGGGAAAAGTTGTTCATCCCAAGTCTCATGAAGTTGTGTGACAGTCTTGTGGTTGGCTGGCGGAGAGGCAGTTTTATTAAGTTTCATCCCAAGTCTCATGAAGTTTTATTAAGTTTCACAAAGTTTTATCATGTTTCATCAAGTTTCATATAGTTTCATTAAGTTTTATGAAGTTTCATCCCAAGTCTCTTGAAGTTTCATTAAGTTTCACGAAGTTTCATCCCAAGTTTCATTGTGTTTCATTGAGTTTCATTAAGTTTTATCCCAAGTTTCATATAGTTTCATCCTAAGTCTCATAAAGTTTCATTAAGTTTCACGAAGTTTCATCGTGTGTCATTAAGTTTCATGAAGTTTTATCCCAAGTTTCATCGTGTTTCATCAAGTTTCATTAAGTTTCATCCCAAGTTTTGCCGTGTTTCATATAGTTTTATTAAGTTTCATCCCAATTCTCATGAAGTTTCATTAAGTTTCATGAAGTTTCATCCCAAGTTTCATTGTGTTTCATCAAGTTTCATATAGTTTCATGAAGTTTCATCCCAAGTCTCATAAAGTTTCATTAAGTTTCATTGTGTGTCATCAAGTTTCATATAGTTACATTAAGTTTCATGAAGTTTCATTATGTTTCATCAAGGTTCATATAGTTTCATTAAGTTTCATGAAGTTTCATCCCAAGTCTCATGAAGTTTCATTAAGTTTCATGAAATTTCATCCCAAGTTTCATCGTGTTTCATCAAGTTTCATATAGTTTCATATAGTTTCATTAAGTTTTATCCCAAGTCTCATGAAGGTTTATTAAGTTTCATAAAGTTTCATCCTAAATTTCATCATGTGTCATCAAGTTTCATATAGTTTGATGCAGTTTTATCCCAAGTCTCATAAAGTTTCATCCTAAGTTTCATCGTATTTCATTAAGTTTTGTCGTGTTTCATCAAGTTTCATTAAGTTTCATGAAGTTTCATCCTAAGTTTCATGAAATTTCATCGTAAGTTTCATTGTCTTTTATCAAGTTTTATTCAGTTTCATGAAGTCTTATGAAGTTTCAATCCTGACATCCAAAAGATGTCACAATTTTTTCGAATGTGAAACTCGTTGAAAATATTTGAACATGATACTCGTTTTTTGAATCATGTATGGCTGTTTCTGAATGGTTGTTTCTAAATCCTCCTGTATGGCTTTTTGTGAATCCTAAAATCTACGTGTTTTAATAGGCCAACATGGATGACATCCATGGAATCATGTGCTCGTGGACGGCAACTGGCTTCCGCACGCATGGAGGAATACGACGCCCAACTCCTGCATGTTGTGATGGATGTCCACACATCTGTGCTCATGGACTGCCATGGGTTTCAGGCTGGCAAACAAGCGATGGGCTTGACGAGAAAGGCGTGCACCAGATTCCCTAGGTTGTCCGATTAAATTGAATCGCACGGTCTGGACCTATCCCATTGAGACATGTTTTCTATAGTACAGCGTGCGCTAGTCCCATCCTATATAGAATTGTGTGAAAAGATCAACATTATTATGCATACTTCATAAATAGTTCAAATAAACGCAGATGACGATTTCACGTAAGCAGTTGCTTATCTGTTTAGTACCTCAGGAGCCAAAGTTGTTTCGAATGCGGTGTCCTCAATAGAAGCAATGGATTCAGAGGCTGATGCTGCAGTATGAACAAAATGATACAATTGTCGAGTAGCAGCCTGTCTTCCTAAGACTGTTACAACACGCGCGGTTGACTTGGAAATACTTTCTAGGACCATGAAAGCTTTTTTCGGTTATGTTAATGTGCCAAGTGTATTTGGTGCAAATAATCTGAGCAATTTCAGGTGGTATCAGGTGGAAACGACAAAGGAGAGCATCCAGATCTGTAAAGAAAGAATACTCTCCTCTCCCCAACCATGCCTCCATCTAGCCGTAAGGATAGGAAGCAATTTATACCAAAGATGAAATTGCACAGGCAACAAAAAAAAGCTGCGTAGCATCGTAAACATATCAAAGACATATGAACTACTGTATTGAATGGGACTAACTAAGGTAACAAAAATGGAGAAAAGAAATAACAACAAGGGATCTTACAACGGAAAAGCATAAGCGACACCAACGAAGATTCCTCAGCGGCAGATGCAGACCGAGAAATGACAGCAGGACCTGCAACATCGAAATAAAGGAAACAACATGCAGAATCAAATAAGCTGAAAAGGACCAACAAAAGGACAGGGAAAAAAGGATACGTATAGCGACAAAAGCGCACATGGCAATAGCAATAGCACCTACATCCAAAAAAAGAGAAATGGGTGAACACAGAGCAAAGTACAATATATGCAGTGAGTAACACAGAGCACATAAAAAGCAAGTGAAGAGAAGTACCAAATAGGAAGCCAACAGGAGTAGGGATGTGATATGAACAAACACAAGTAGACCGTCCTGTAAAGAAGGAAAAAGAAATCAGCAAGGATGAAGAAGTAGAAGGAAACTAGGGAAAAAACCCAAAGCCGAAATGGCAAAACAACTAATAAGAACAAAAGAGAGGACAAAAACACAGTAAACAAGATCAGAAAGGGTAAAGCACAAATGGATAGCAACGGGTGGAGGATTTATGGATATCAATAAGAAAAGTTGAAGGTAAAATAGACCCAAGCATATCAACAAATAAAACAAAGGATGGCCTGTCGGACCCGAGAGTAACACCCCCAAATCCTCTTTGCATTTCTGAACTAGTCCCATGATCAGTAGCTAGTTCACACAGTAAACAGATATGGTAACATCCATAAATCGCATAACTTTATTAATAATCAACAGAGTTTATTACAAAAGAGGCTTACAAGCCAACAATAAAGAACACAGCGGAAGATGAAGATGTAGTGGAGTCCAGCTAATCTGCCACAAGCAATCGACTAAGATGCGGCCTAGTCGTCGAGATCCACACCGGTAGCAAAGTCCTTCTCCTCTGAAATTTATTTGCATAAAGCAAGGATGAGCACAACTACCGTGCTCGCAAGTTACACCTAGTAACAGAGTTAATGCATGCATGGATATACCAAAGGAAGGCTTATTGGTTAAATTTGCATAAAACAGTGTTTTCTTTAAATACTTGTACTAAGTCCAAAGCAGTTATTCTATAACTAAAATTCATTTTATAAATTCTCAGTTTTATAGTCAGATAACATTCACACAAGAATGGTGAAGGATACCCTCCTATCACATGGCTTCCTACCCAAATTCCCATTTGCATAAACCATTTGATAAAGTCTTTTGAAAACAAAATCCAAGTCTAACTTTGAGTGACTTTGCTAGCATGTCCATGACCGTGGACACGGCTATTCGAATAGTTTTACACTCTGGAGAGTTTGTACAGCTTTACCCACATTACATGAATTCTCTAGTTTATTTGGCATCCGTCTATACCACCGCTCACTACCTTAGGTAAGCAGTATAGAGCACGTGTCAAAGCCTTTACAATGTGCCATTCCACCGTAGTCCCCCCTCGCTAAGGTTTCGACCCCTTTGGATAGAAATCCAGAGTTCCTAGCCCCCTCTTGCGCCAGGTAGGACTAACGTAGGTCATAACATGACTACCCACCGCATCTGAAGGGAACGACCACGGTGGAACATTGTAAATTAGTCAGCCAGGTCCCCTCCCCATACTCAAGACATGTGGTAGTACGATGTAGCTTAGCAAAGGAACGCTCAGAGGCCGGTCCTTAACTAACTTGGGTGACTTTCCACAAAACCCATGGGCCTCGATCATATAAATGACTCGATCCCGTGCATCAACATGCACCATCCAAACATCCATTTCGCCCAAGTACAAACCAACTTTTCCTTTTTGCTTTTCAAAATTATATACAAAATCTTCCATGACAAACCAATGCCATAGACTTTTAAACAACATTTGATTTTTGGCTGAAATTCCCAAATCAAATATTTTTGGTCTAAGCATGGCTAAGCATAATTTTTCTCAAAATGTTCTAGTTCATACTATTGTATAAACTAGATTTTCATCTAAGGTGTCAACGTAGGTTTATTTCAATGTCAAGATTGGCAGTACAAAGGAATTAGGCATAACTATAATTTAAAACAAGAATTTAAATTAACTTGAGTATAAATAAGAATGCAATAATAATTTAAAACAAAATTTAAATAATTTTAAATAATGGGCTCAAATATGGTCAAAGGTATAACTTGCCTTGCTTGATTAGTTGCTCTCAAACAGTGTCGAAATCTGGCTCTCCGAAGTCGTCGAAATCTATACGCGAAAATAAGCCAAATTCAAACAAAATTTAAATAAAGATTCAAATGAACTCCAAATTAAATAATTTTAGTTTGGTTAGCTAGATCTTGAATTTATATGAATTTAGCAATTTGAATCGATGAAATCAGAGTTCATATGAAGGAGAACGAACCCCGAGAAGTTTAAACCCTAAAGAAAACCCTAAAAAGGAATTTCTGGATTTTCCGGATTTAAATTCCTAAAGGAAAATCGACTTATGACGTAAGCATGATGTCAACGACAGGATTTACATTTCGGTTGAATTAATTTCCCATGGAGAAAGGAGAAATGCCACGTGTGCGCCACGTGGGCGGACACATCGGCTTAGGGCTGAGTTGGCGATGACGTGGCAGCCACGTGGCGGTACATCATCACAAACCCGTGGCTTTCGGCCGTGAGCTTCGCCGTGACAATGGCTGGCACGGCGGTACGGGAGAGGGCAGCAAATGAAAGAGGGGAGTGCGGGGAGTCTAGTGCTCACCTTGGCGGTGCTAGGGCTCGCACGGCTCACCGGTGGCGAGGGAAAAGGCGGCGGAGCGGTACGGGTCGATGGTGGCGCGGCGATTCGGCGGGTCCCCGGTGGAGCTTGTGTGCGCACGGGGTTGGCGAAGACGCGGTGAGGCCAAAGAAGGGGTCGGCGGTGGCGGAGCGTCGTCATCGAGGCCGTTAATGGCTACGAGGAGAAGCTCGACCGGCGAAAGAAAATCGCCGAATTCGGCGACTAGAGAGCGAGGGAGAAGAGGTGAGTGAGGGGAATGGGGTGAGGGACGAAGGGCGCACCTCGTGCTCCCTTTTATAGGGGCTGGGGAGGCACGAGCGAGGAGATCGGGCACGAGGCCGGCGGCGGTCATGGCATGATTTCGGTGAGCGCGTGCGCAAATTGAGGGGGGAGGGGGACCGGCAATGGAAGAGGCGTGGAATGCGGACTTCAATGCGCACAACCGCGTGGGGCGGGAGGGGCAGAAATCGCAGCGAAGATGAAGCTTCCGTGCGTGTCAATGGCGTCTTTGGGCGCGGCTGTGCGAGGAAGAAGAAGGGTGGGGGAGGAGGAGATGCGGGCTGGCCCACACGCAGCGAGAGACAAGAGAGGGCGAGGCGCGGGCACGTTGGATTTGCATCCAACGGCCGTGAGCGGCACGGGTGGGATAGGGAGCGGGCGGGCCGAGATGAGCTGGAGGCAAGCTGGACGGCAATGGGCAGGACGAGGTTTCGGCCCAAAACTATTGAAGGATTTAAATTCATTTCTTAATTAAAATAATTTTGTTAATTCAAAAGGGGTTTATAAAATAGCAAATAGAGTCCAAAAATTCTAGAAAAATTCAAAAAAATTCCTAGAATTATTTTGGACTTAGATAAAATAATTCCAACTATTATTTGGTAATAGTTTTTGCAATTAAATTTGTTTTGGCTTTAAAATAATTAGGGAACAGCTTTTAAAATTCCAGAAAATTCTGGAAATTAATTAAAATTTTATTTTTCAACCTTAACTCAAATAAAACTTTAAAAACTTTAATAAATCTTCTTTTTGACTTTTAAAACTTCATAAATTCAAATAAAGCAATCAAACTCTTTCAAATTTCATAAAATCCAATAAAATAATAACTTTATTTATTTTTATTTTGGTAACAGCACTTTGGGATGTTACATGGCCCAAGAAAAGATTGGCGCTAATCTACAGCCAAGAACACCCTAAGACGAAAGGAGGAAAATAGACTCGAACAAAGCCTCTTTTTTTTTTTTGGAAAAAGGGTAAACCAGCTTAGAGGTAGATCCTAGCATATCCACAAATAGAGATATCCCCCAGGCATTAGGGTAAGAAACATGGAAGAACAGAAGCTAGCAAAATGACAAAGGAGGGATCCGTAGGCAAACGAGAGACGTGAAGAGTGCAGGAACCGGGGAAAAACACAGCAAATCACATGTAAAATCTGCGCAGAGAAAAGTCTACCAAACGAACACAAGTAGACGGTGAAACGAAGGAATGACAATGGCTAAACAAACGAAGAAGCAACCAAAAAAAGGACAAAGCTAAAAGAAAAGAACCAGTCTGTAGTCTGCAGGGAAAAAGAAGAGAGAAGGCCAAGAAGGGTGACCACGACGAAGTGCAAACGATGGCGACGGGAGTGAAGGAACGAAACTTTAGCGAAGAGAATGAAGCAGGGGAAGAACCGACGATAGAAGCAATGAAACGGGACGAAGACAGATGGACAAGACAAAGAGCTAAACCAGCTTGACAGGAATCAAAGGAGGTAGAAGGAGTGGGTTCTGGTGCGGCACATGCGCAATAAAGAAAAGGGCAGAAGAACTGAGGCCGGCAGGCGAACTGGGAAGCGGCGAGCGAAATTATGAGCATAACGACCAACACGATCGAATGACTAGCAAGAAAATAGAAGGATTGAAAGGTGCGAATACGCGTGAAGAAGGAAGAGAGACCACGTCTCTGTGCAACACAATGCGACTGGGAAAATTTCGTACGGGAGATGATGCAAACAGGTGTGACACATGAGCAATAAAGAAAGGGGCAGAAGAACCGAGGCGGGTAGCGAGGCAGGCGAATTGGGAAGTGGTGAGCGAATTCACAAGCGGAATGACTGGCGCGATCGAACGGCTAGCAAGAAAAGACAAGGATCGAACAACGCGAATACGCACGAAGAAGGAAGAGAGCTCGCGTCTCCGCGCACCACAGTGTGACTGGAAAAGCCGAATGGGAGACGATGCGGACAACAAGCATGGGTTTTGGCACGGTACATGCGCAATAAAGAAAGGGGCATGAGAACCGAGGTGGGCAGGCGATCTGGAAAGTGGCGAAAGGATTCGCAAGCATAACGGCCACAACGATCCAACGGATGGAAAGAAAAACCTGATCGAGCGATTGCGATGCTGCATAAACGAAGGAGAGACCACGTCTCCGCGCGGTGCAGTGCGAATAGGAAAAAGCTCACGGGTGACGAGCGTTACGACCGGCGCGATCCAAGGGTTAGCAAGAAAATACACGGATCGAATGGAGATAAAACACGTGAACAAGGAGGAGAGACCACGTCTCCATGCGCCACAATGTGAACGTGATAAAAGCGCACGACAGATGAGGCGAACAGCAGGCATGACTTTTCTCGGGCAAACTCGGGACTCACGAGCGCAACAGACAACGCAATCCGACGACTGGCAAAAGAAACGACTAATCGAATGACGCAAACATGCATAAGGCAACGTGAAGACAACCATGTGAACCTACGAAATCCAAAGTGAAGCTAGACCAAAACGACGAATTGAACAACGGACAAGCGAATGAAGAACGATCAGATGGTCTGCCAAAAAAGGACTACGTGGCTTGTGTCCCCTCGCCCCCTTTCTGCCTCCATTTAGCATTCATGATAGGAAAATACCACATGCACTGATGTGCTTGACCACTTGCACGCTGACCTTTGGTCTATTTGAAACACAAAATTCTCACATTCCAAACAAAACGGGACGCACCGGGCTAGGCAGGGTCACCTGCTCCCTTGGTAGTTTTAGTCCCGTGCATTTAGCCTGTTACTAGCCCTATCTGACTCTACGATGCCACACGTACCGTTATAGTACAAAAAGTCGGTCCGGACCACCAGTTAAACTGGAAACAGCCAAAACCAACGACCTAGCCGGCTTGGTTTAGCTCAAAGACCGTCCATGCATTCGGACCAGGAAAAACTGACCAAACTGGCCATTTTTTAGTAAACTGGTGAACTGGTGCCGGTTTCACCGAGGTTTTTTGTTTAGGACATAAATACCCTCATTCTTGTTATTTTGTTGTTGTGAATTCAGGGGTAAGATCGGAAAGATGTGAATATGAGTGTCCTACTGTTGTACACTAGTTGTCTCATTGAAAATTAGACTGTAGTTTCCACCCCATTGCTTTGAATAAATAGTCTGACAGAAAATTACAATACAACTATGATGTTACCTATTGCTATAACTATACATGCTTAATTGTAATGATAAATCTCTTGTTTTGAAGATTGATAATCTAGATACACAAATTGATTGCAATATTTAATAGAAAATCTCTATTTTATAAAAAATAATGATAAATAAAATAAAATATCAATATATATATAAACCAGCGGTTGGACGGGTGAACCGATGGTTGGACCAGTGAACCAGCTGCCTGATTGGTTCGAGTGCCGGTGCGACTTTTTGCACCATGCATACCCTACACAGTTGGTTTCATGCATGCGAGTTGCCTCCTTTCTGCTTGCCTCCATCATGTATTTGTGCGTCGGTGTGAGTAGAGGTGGCGGATAAATTTGTGCCGTCGCTTGGCTCGAGACACAACACTATTGGCCCTTGGCTCGAACCACAGACGACCAAGCACTATTCACGGGCCAGGCTGGGCCAAGCAGAAAGGAGGTGGCATGGCCCGACGCCCCGACGTGGCAACAGAAGAAAGGAGGTGCCGAGGTGGTGTGGAGAAGGAGGACGGAAGCGGTGGCTAGGTACGGGGGCATATCTCTTGCACATAGGCCTTTGTGTGCACATATGCACATATGCATTCCTAGCGCTCCATCATGAGATGAACGGCGCAGGGCGACCAAGTGCGAGCGAGCGTGGGCGATCGAGACAATTTTGCGTCCACCCCCAGCCGAACAAGCTTTTGTGCTTTCGCGCCGCCGCCTCGCTCCATTCTCTTCCGCGCCGCCCCCTCACTCCTTCTCTTCCACGCCGCCGCCACTGCGTCGCGCCGCACCGCCGACCTCCCCTCCTCCCGAGCCCCAATCCTCCGCTGCTGTGCACCGCCCTGTCGACTTCACCCCATTCACCCGTCCTCCCGATTCGCCGCCGCCACTGCGTCGCGTCGCTAACCTCCCCTCCTCCCGAGCCCTAATCCTCCACTGTTGTTTGTGTTTCCTGCTGATTCCATCTCGCTCCATTCGGCCCGCGATTCCACCTCGCTCCTTCTCTTTCGCGTTAGGGTTCGCCGCCGCCACTACGTCGCGTCACTGCTGGGCACCGCGCCGCCCCGCCCACTTCACCCCATTCGCCCGTTCTCCCGATTCGGCCCGAGTCGCAGCTCCCTGTGTCACCCCGCCGCCGACTTCACCCCCATTCGCCTACGCCCTACGCTGTCGACTCCCCTTGTGTAAGCTTTCATTTGTTTTGAGTTTTGATGCACAGTTTCCAAGGGCATCATTGTTTTGATGTCAAGCATCAGGAATGCATTACAAAATGGGCAAAATTCACTTCACTTGTTCCTCTTATCACATACTAACTCAAAAAGTGTGTGTGTTTTCAATGGGCAGGCAAACAAGATGACTGCAATGCTATAATCTTATTGCAGTAATGGAGTCAAGTGATCTGTTGTCATGAACCTGCTGTCAAGTGATCTGTTGTCATGAACCAGTTGTCAAGTGATCTGCTGTCTGAATTGTTGTAATGAATTTGTTGTAATGAACCTGCTGTCATGTCTGAATTCTGTAATGAATTGATGTGTATATGCTGTCCAAAATGCTATCTGAATTGTTGCCTTAATTATTGTTGTCTGAATTGTGGCCTGAATTGATGTCTGAATTGTTGTCCGAATTTATGAATGATGTGGACTTAGGGGAGCTTGAAAGGGTGTGCAAGGTTGCTTGTTGGTGCATTCCAAATAGTGAGAGCTCTAGGCCAACAATGGGGGAAATTGTCCAGATTTTAGAAGGATTGGTTGGTATTGAAATGTATATGTATTGTCTGTATGAGTGTATGTCATTCGTATTTGATCTAGGAGATCTTTTCTTCTTTGTAATGCTGAACCTATCTATGGTTTCAACTTTCAAATAAGTTCAACATAGATAAGTTCAACATAGATAGTCATTGGCTCCTTGCTGCTTGTTTGTTCTTCCACGTCAACAATAACAGATTCCCCTGACTTTCCCTCCTCTGATTGCTTCTTACTTTAATAGATCCGTAATCCCATCGATCATATTTTTATATCCATTTCCAACCTAGTGATTCGGTCTTTTGGAAAATGATTACGTGTAATTTTCTTCATCACACTTCTTGCGACTCTTGGATGAATTCAGTTTGTATCCAACATTGCATTTGCCTGCATTGTGTTGAACAAGACCATTTCGATTGAAGTATGTGTATTTTAAACTTGTTGGAACTACACGAATAAAAATTAGAACGAATACATGGATTCATGACATGAGACTAATTAAGATTTTACTCTACTTTTTAGAGCCATGGTAGCCACAACTTTTATTGTCTTTGGTAACATCTTCTTAGTTTCCTTCGGCAATCATCAATCTCCTGGACAAGTTCATACTTCATAAAACTAACCCTAGAGAGTGCACAAAAGAATTGTAACTCCCCAAACACACTGTTTCCACTGATGACTGAATTGGCACGTTATATGAGATTTTCGAAAAAATGAATCAAGACAATCTGAAATGAACCAAGGATTGAAAAAATGAATCAAGACAATATGAAATGAACCAATGATTGAAAAAAAATGAATCAAGACAATCTGAAATGAACCAACAGTTTGTAGAGTTTGCAGGAAATTACCAAATCAAGTGGTCTCCGCTAGATCATCATACATCTGACTCGATATTGCATTGGACGCTGGTACATTGTACAAGAATGCTCGATCTCTACCTATAGTATGCTAAGTTTAGAAACCAAAAGAATGTACTAATGTCTCAGCTATAGGCAGCCAGACATCAACCAATTTTCTCTGTGTTTGTGTCGTCTGTTGGCCAAATGACAGTCTTCATGAGCTGCTCTCGCACATCTTTGCATGGTCACATTTCTGATAATTAAAACGGAAGCAGATTTCAATTCAGAACTTAGCTAAACTCAACAGGCTGCCTAATAGAGTAATAGCCTACTACAGTAGAAACCGATGCCAATTACCTTGATCCATTTCCTGTACAAGTGAAGCAGCGCCGAGTGTGGAGCGGGGACGGTGCACAGTATGGAGCGAAGATGGCGGGGCGGCTCACATCTTACCACGAATATATTGCAGCACCCTAGGCCTAGGTCCCAGCATTATGATTATACTCCTCAACGGTTTGACCTTTGATTGATACTGTACCCTAGAACATTAAATCATATAATGAGCTCAACAAACAACAAATCAACAGCTGCCACATTGGATGTTATTGCCTTATAGGAATAATGTTACTCCAGTCTGCACTTCATCTCTATGAGATTGAAACTAAAATCTGCCTTGAATACATACACATGCAAATGCTTTTCTTGAAAATCACCATGCAAAGAGAGAAACCAATAGCACTAACAACAATATAACATGGAATGAAGTTACTGGAATTGGGTGTTGACTCCAATTGTAGAATGTCTCAATGACAAATTGCGTAGCAAAAACCAATAGTGTAGAAGAGCTTTGGTACCAAGCAACTGAACTTGAGAAAATTTTAAGTTGGATAAGATCTCCATGCTAAGACAGAACTACGCATGAAAAGCAAACTACACCTGAAATTGAGAACCTGAGTGAACATGAAAGAGGATTTTGCTAGGTACACTCAACCTATAGTGTGAAAAATCAGGCCCAGAACTCTTAAATTAAAACAACATGTGATGTGAGCCAGGATGTGCAAATTAGTGCCAAAGTGAACTAGTACAGGACTGAAGGAACCCTGTTCATATTTGTGAGATAGAGCATGACGCGACGCAGTGGCGGCGGTGAACCCTAGTGCGGAAGAGAAGGAGCGAGGTGGAATCGCGGGCCGAATGGAGCGAGATGGAATCAGTAGGAAACGCAAACAGCAGCGGAGGATTGGGGCTCAGGAGGAGGGGAGGTCGGCGATGCGACGCAGTGGCGGTGGCGAATCGGGAGGACGAGTGAATGGGGTGAAGTCGGTGGGGCGCATGCCAGCGGAGAGATTGGGGCTCGGGAGGAGGAGGTCGTGGCGCTTGCGCGACGAAGGCAGTGCGGCGATGAAGAATGGAGCGAGGCGGCGGCGCGGAAGCACAAAAGCTCGTTCGGCCGGGGGGGTGGACGCAAAATTGTCTCGATCGCCCGCGCTCGCTCGTGCTTGGTCGCCCTGCGCCGTTCATCTCATGATGGAGCGCCAGGAATGCACATGTGCACACAAAGGCCTATGTGCAAGAGATACGCCTCCGCTAGGTACTGCGTCGGGCGCAGAGACGAAGGAGGAGGTGGCGGCGGATGCCGGGCGCAGCGCAGAGGAGAGGAGGAGGAGGTCGGCCCAGATGCGACAAGGCACGGTGGCGACCGGTGGCGTGGAGGCCAGCGTGGCAACACCCGAGTCGCCTGACCGCTACTGCATCTGGCTCGGGTTCGACTAGTTTTATTGGGCTGACTACTGTAGCGGACCGGCCCGGCACGACACGCAATACCAATAGGTCGTGTCTGGGCTGTCTCGCCAGCACGTGGGTCGGTCCACATGGTCTATTTATCTCGCGGGCCAGAATGAGCCGTGTTGGCTTGGGCTCGGGCGTGCCCGCCCATCTGCCCACCAGTGGGTGTGAGGGGTGGCCGAGTCGGGCTAGACAAAATGGAAACGGCTCGGTCTTTTTCGACTTCGGCTCGGTTTGGGTTTAGCCGTTTAGGATTTGAGAAGGTTGAGCTGAGCGTTCATTCGGTTTGGAGAAAACTGTTCGACTTGGGCTTGGGTCTGCACTGCACTCCGGAAGCCTTCCCGAAACAGCAGCAAGCCACCGCCGCCGTCGGAGGCGATGGGGACGCCGGCGCCGTGGAGAGTCCTCGAGTTCTACAGCGGCATCGGCGGCATGGTACTAGCACTCGACCATCCTCTCCACCTCCCCCTCCCCCTCTGCACCTTGTACCTATCTAACGGCGGCTAGGGTTTTGGCGCCTCTTGTGCTCGCAGCGATACTCGCTGACGGCATCGGGCGTGCGGGCCGAGGTGGTGGAGGCCTTCGACATCAACGACGTCGCCAATGACGTCTACGAGCTCAACTTCGGCCACCGCCCATTCCAGGTGCGCTCCGTTCCCCCCAATCTAGTGTACTAAGCTGTCGCACTTTTGAAACGCTTCAAGTCGGTTAATGGTTAAGCGTTATCTTTTGCGGTGGGTGCATATTTTAGCCTAGGCGAAAAATTGCAGTTACTACGATCAGTGAGAATTCAGAACCTTGACTGCGCCACCTGATTTTCAGATAATGCAATTACGCTTCTTACCATGTATGCTTGATATTGTGACCTGAATTTAGCCCCAATGTGTATGCACTGTAGGATTAGACAGAGCTGCCTATGACTGACTCCATGAGGACTATGACTCTATGGGCGAGTTGAGTTTTACAGAGGACACCTTTCTCTATCCATAAGTAGCTAAATTAAGGCGAACTTCATTAACTTTGCAAGGGAAGCGTGGTCACTTGTCTTCCTCATTTTTGTATAGTTATGCACCTGGCTCATGTACCAGTCTTCTAGAAGGATCTTATCGTTCTACTCTCATGCTAGTTCATAAGACTTTTTTTGTTGTTTCCGCAAATTGAATGACCAATGCTCTGCTAAACTTTTTAAATTGAACTACGAGCACTGTTGACTGTTCTTTAACTACAGGGGAACATTCAAACACTCACTGCTAGCGACCTAGACAAGTACAAGGCGCATGCATGGCTTCTTTCTCCTCCATGTCAACCATACACACGACAAGGTTTCCTGCTGGAGTAACATTCTTTCAGCATTATCTGCTGCATTTTAAATTGTATTCATGGATGAGCTATCATGTAGGACTTAAGAAGCATTCAGCTGATGCTCGAGCATTTTCATTCATCAAGATTCTTAACCTCATGCAAAACATGATCTATCCTCCACAAATGTTATTTGTGGAAAATGTAGTCGGATTTGAGGTTGGTGTAAATTTTCTAAAGAACAGCTGTTGGCTCTTAGCATTTCAGCACTGGATAAGTCTTATTTTGTTTATGGCAGGTGTCTGATACACATGATCAGTTGCTAGAGGTCCTTTCAAATCTCAATTTCAACACACAAGAATTCATCCTAAGCCCCTTACAATTTGGTGTTCCATATTCGAGACCTCGCTACTTTTGTTTGGTAAGAACTTTTGAGTACAAGCCATGTCATGGCATTCTGACAGTTCTCATTTTCCACTATCATTTCATTTGCTCGTCACTTCAAAACTGTGTAATTGAGTGAGGGAAGATTCAGGGAATTCGTTTCTTAGGATTGGTAAAATATGATACTTGCCCAAGTGCTTTGAAAAAGGCATTGCTAATGATAGGGAATTAGCCTGAGCTTTCTTCAGAACCAAGAAACTAAGGGTGTGTTTTGATCTTGGGCAAGCTTAATTATAGCTTTGCTTAGCAAGGATAGGCATTTGGTAGAGCAGAAAAAAACCATGACAGGCAAAATAGCTCGTGTTGGCTAGAAAAACCTTGCTCCATCAGGAGGGCCAAATCGGCTCTCCTATCATCCTGTGTCGGCAAGAAACTGAGCGGAGTGTAGAATCATGTAGCACTTGCCATTGTGCCCATCTTTTTGAGGGGTCGTGTTCCTCCTTGTGAAGAATTAGTTGCCACTAGGAGAGCAACGGTCCTATAGGAGCTGGATGAACCAAACAAACAGTCTTACCTTGTAAGCTATAGCCCAAGATAGCTAGAATTGCCTTGCCTCGCTGGGCATGTCCAGCAAAAGATCCAAAGCCACCCTAAGTGATGCAGTTGCTGTCTTTCTGACAAAAATGCTGAATAAAAATAATCTCTTCAAGATTCCTTTTTTCTTCGCTGAGCAATTCTGTAACTATTTAACAATACTGTATCTACAGGCGAAACGAGAGCCTATGTGTTTTCAAAATCCATCGGTTAACAACAAGCTACTCCGGACACCTACGTGCCTAACATTGAGCAGTACATCAAAGAATGGCCATGTCCAGAATGAAGAAGAGCTGGAGCTAGTATGCAGGCCAATAAGAGACTTCCTTGGAACACAATGTATGAATATTGGTAAGTAGGATTGTTCACCCACCAGCTCTAACTGTAAATTGAGGCCTAAAGTTTGTATTTAAATTGCTAGGATGTTGTTTGAAAAAGCAGATTCACCAATGTAGGTTTTAACTCGACTGTATCTTATGTAGTTAAGGAGGCTGATGGAGGCATTCCAAGTGAAACAGTTTTGCAAGATTATATAGTCCCACTAAATTTGATTGAACGGTGGGGGAATGCTATGGGTATCCTTAATTTCTCCTTGATATTGAGTCACATTTCTTAATACTTTTTGATAGTTTTTAGTGGAGTTTCGTTTTTGTTTTCTTGTAGTTTTTATTAGTATTTTTTGGTGAGTTAGTTTTTAGTAATGCTTGATGTCGTAACTCCTTGACTGTTTGCAAGATATTGTATATCCTGAATCAAAGCGTTGCTGCTGTTTTACTAAAAGCTATTATCGCTATGTAAAGGGGACAGGCTCCTTATTGGCTTCATCTGAAGTAAGGCCCATCTCTAAATTCTTTGGTTTTTATTTTCATGTTTCTCTCATGTACACCGTTCATCCTCTGGTGTTGCCTCCTGATCTGAGTTTTCTTGGCTTCTTTTATCCTTCAAATACTAGAACATCAAACAAATTCCTGAAGAGAAGCTTGAAATTTCTTCCCTGAAGGAGTTGGGCCTGCGGTTTTTCACCCCTCGAGAGGTAGGTGCTTGTTCACAACTTCATATATTTACATCCCTCTGCTGGATATGATTTAGCATGCGATATTCGTAATTTTCAGGTTGCTAATTTGCATTCTTTCCCTTTGAGTTTCTACTTTCCGGATCACATAAGTCTTAGGCAACAGTAAGTTTTAGTTTCCCCCTTCCTTCTCTTATTTGAATTCAGTAAACTTTGGGAACGTTGAATTGCGATCCTTATGAAAACAAGAAAGATGGAGTCACTGCCTTGCTGTTTTTTTAGATCAAAAGTCACTACATTTTTTGTTAGCCAGGTCACTATCTGAATAGTAATTATAACTTCCCACATGACCTATGAATCCTCATTTTGCAGGTATGCTATGTTGGGTAATAGTCTCAGTGTAGCAGTTGTGGCTCCTTTGCTGCGTTATCTGTTTGCTGAGATCGAGTGAAGTTCAGCCAGTTGGCAGGTGATATTTGCCTGACACAAACACTTCGGCCTGCTTTCTGCTATTGGGCATTATTTTGTTATACTTAAGCCAGGTTGGTTTCTGGGCATTCAGGTGGATTTTTCTTTGATCCAGCGGTATTGGTCCACACTTTGCAAAGCTGATTGTTTTGGTGTGACCATGCTCATTTGAACGAGTTTCACGCTGCAGCGCAACTTCATAGGGTTTTGGAAACTCTGGGTCAATCTACCAGTGGGGAGCATTGCGAAGAGTTGTGGGCGCAGTATGCATCGGTGAAACTATTTCGCAGATCCAACATACCGTTGAGCAGAGAAGCTTCCTCTGCACTGGTGCCCCCTCCCAGGCTTATGCTGTCGTCATGTTGAATGCTGGAAGTGTAGCTAACAACCCAATATATCATGTGCATTGTGCAAAATTTTTGTTACGAATTTATGATTATGAATTTCAACTTGAGGATTCTTCCTTTCGGCCCTGTGAACACTGGCAGATCGTGCAGAAGATGGGTTTATTTTCTCAAGTTTTATGCGAGCAGCAATAATAATCGGGGTGTTACGACTAACCCGTGTTTCCCCAATCAAACAACCTGTGCGTGTGCGATACTGCAAATCTGCAATGCATCTCCTGCTTGCTGTGCAGTACAGACTACAGAAGTAACAGATCAGCACAGGGTAAAAAGTACAAACGGTCTGGAGCAGCTGCCCTTCTTCCGCGGCCCAAACCCTAAACCTTCCTCCCCGCCTCCCGCGGCTCCGCGCCGCCTCCTCGCCTCTGCTCCCATGGTGCTTCCTCTGCACCACCACCGCGACCTCTACCCCCGTCACCGCCGCCCACACTGAACCCTCTCCGATCGCCATTAATCCTCCGTGGCAAGACGCCCGGCAGCAGCGGAGGGCCTCTCCTCCGCCTTGCGTGCGCTCCTTGCCTCCTCCTCATCCCACCCGCGCGCCTTCCCGCTCCTCAAGTCTACCGCCTTCGACGCCCGCCTCGCCCCGGATGTCCTCGTCGACGCTGTCCTCTCGCTTATCATCTTCTGCACCGACGACGACTCCGCCGCCGCTTTTGCGCTCCTCATTGCCTCCTCTCTCTCCCTCTCTGTCTTGGTTGCATGCACGCATTGCCGACGCCTTACTCCCGCATGGCGCCCATGCGTCTTCCGGACGTCAAGTCTGCCGACCGAATCAAAATTGGCTCCGCTCGAACTAATTGTTTCAATGAGAACGATTAGATAGAACAAAAACTCGATGGCATCAATTTCCTTGAAGAATGACAAAACCAAGCCCTTATACGATCTGCAGTTTATCAACAAACCATGCGAAGGTACCACAGTCGTAAGGTGCAACCTCGCAGTCTAGCTGTCGGTAATCTAGTTCTACGAAAAATTCAGAACCAGGCTAATCGCGATAAATTTTCTTCCAAATAGGAAGATCCATACACTGTGGTCGAAGTCACCAGATCTGGTTTGGTACGACTAGCTATGTTAGACATGCATGTTTTGCCAAACTTTTGGAATATTGACCAATTGTGTAAGTTCTTTGTATAAATGTATTTTATATATTTTTCAATTTTTATAAAGATTGATCATTTCTTTACTTTCTTCGATGAGTGATATTGTTTATATGACTGTACCCATGCTTTGGTTACCTACTATTATTGTCTAATTGGTCGGAGAAGATCAAATTCTCTCTGATATCCTTTTAAAGGGTCTCTGTTACTCTCTAACTTAGATATATAAGTCAAACGCCGTAAGGGTTCTAGTCGTGATCATTAAGTCAATGGTTCTCACGCGCGACTACACTCTTTTATCAAAGAAACATACGAGTAAAAGGAGCATAACACAGACAACTTGATATAGTTACTTACATACTATAGAACTTGTGGACTTCATTTTATCATTTCAACATTCTGTTCTACTCTTGTTTTTGCAACTGGTCAGGACACGGAAAGCCTCCTAGTCGAAGTCTCTCCTCTCCGCATGTAGTCCTACCCACTGGAAGGAACTTTCTAGTGACGGTCATTTTCCTACGATCTTCGTTGTCAGATGGAACTTGAGCATGAGCACGTTTCGCGAAGTGTTTTTTATGTCTTTGATTCTTAGCAACTCTTACGACCAATTTGGATAATAAGTATAAACAAGGTCACTTATCATTTTTTGTATACATTCTTTGCATGGTTCCTTATTATCAAACTGAGTCTAAAAAAACATCTTCCGGCCACTTAGTGTACTATACAGTATTTCGATTATGGAAAGGATCTAAAGCTAATCAAAGTAATACACTGGTTCCAACCACGTTAATTTCCTAGTGCTACTTAGATCATTTTATTACATAATCAGCACATACTTTGTACCATGGTCGTAGCTTATGCTCTTGTTTCTGGTCTACTACTTATTTAGTAAAGTTCTTCTACTAATAAAAGCAGTAGGGGCTAGGAAATATAAGAATACTTAGCAAAATAAAGAGATAAAACGCATACTTTATTGATGGTAATAGGTAAGTTTTTACAATTCTTATATTGCAAACATCTATTTAGAATCACCAGACTGGTCGTTGCGCGCTGGAGATCCGACTTCTATTTTCTCCACAACCTTGTTTCCGAGAGACGTCATTTCCTCGATAAGCTTGGTTGCTTCATCTCCCGAGTAGTTGAAATCTTCTTCAACAGCTTGGAGATGCACGGATGGGTCGGAGGCCTTCAGTTTTGCCAGAGCAAAGCTGACTCCATTAGTGACAGCTTTCTTTATCGTTTGTGCATAGTTATCCCGAGTAGTTTTAAGCTGACCTCGGAGATCTTCGAGTTGGCCCAGGAAGTTAATTTTCTCTGTAGGATCCTTCAAGAGAGGCAGTTGTGATCCCGATCCCATATCGAAAAGCATCTTGTTCAGAGCCTTAACTTTTTCGTCAAGGCCCTGATCAAGTTCTGCCCCTTGGTCGCGCTCAAACTCAAGAGCTTTCTTCGCTCTGGTTATTTCTTGAGTTTGCTCTCCAGGAGTGAACCAAAGATAAATAATTATAATCAGAACAGATAGTACCCTGATTAAGCTTACAACCAATTACCTTGACTTTTCTTCTCACAAGTGTCAATAATCTCCTTGTTCCTGGTCGTCAAGAATTTAATCGACTGGTCCTTAGCTTGGCATTCACCTTCAAGCTTTGTTATTACGGCTTCCTTGGCCATGACCACTTCTTTAATTTTCTTCGAATCTATCGAATATGATAAGGTGAGAAGTTAATTAACAGAAGAGAAACAAGATAGCAAAGAAGGAAAGGAGAAGACAAGAGGAAAGTTTTTACTTTCTAATTGGGAGTTTCTTTTCTCTAAGAGTTTTATTCGATGGGTCAGTACTCCGACCACAGCGAAGTTCTCCACGATATGCTATAGATATGGCAAACTCTTTTAGTTTTTTTAACTTTAGGGGAAAAGGCTATGGAAGTGGTCGTGGATACTTACCCGGGTTGCCATATCATTATACTCAGCAAAAATAATATCAGAACTCGTCTCTGCTTGACGGTCCGATATTCTATCCCAGGCCTCGTCAAGTTCTTCTTCGTAGAAGATACGATGACGATGGGGGAGGCCGGTAGGATGAGGGGCCTTCGGAGAAATTCCCTGAAAGACCCCAGCAGTGGTCGGAACCTGCTGAGACCCTTCTGGAACTTCTGCCTCCTTAGATGGAGTTGGAGCCGCCAAGAGTTCTTGAGCAGTGCTGCCTGCTGTCACCGCTTCGGGGCTAGCTCAACCTCTTTTTTCTCAGGAACCTTCTCCTAAGTAGTGCTCTGGTCGGAGGCGACCGGAACACCAGAGGACCTTTGAAAATTCAAGATCTTAAGGACATCAGAAACATTAAATGTATATATTTACATAATTCTCTTTCATGTATGCATACCTGGTCTTCTTCTTTGTCTTGACCTTAAAGTACGCTGGAGCAAAGTCTGTAGCGACAACCTTCCTTTTCTTGTCAACTGATTTCACTGGTTCTGAACCGGTGGTTGCACCCATGACATCCCCCGACATCTGGTCGGAAGTGATATTCTCAACCAGTTGGTCGAGGTCCTTAACCAGCTGGTCGAAAATGGTGTCTTCGTTGGTTTCCGGGAAAGTTGCTTTGGTAGCAACTGTTAGGTTGTGAACGATCGCCCTGGGGCTAACGACCTTCGCAGCTTGGTCTGTGGATCTCCTTTCTCTTCCGCCTGAATTACAACTCAAGTTTAATCAGGCGATGCAATTTTTCATCTAAATTATATATTTCTTTCTACAAATGCTCTTTTTTACCTCTAGGAGACTATCGTCTTGTGTGGTGTCTGAGCAAGAATCGGTTGGAGCAACGGTAGGAGTAGAATCCTCGCCGGATTTGATAATCCTCAGCCCGACCGCCTACATATTAGAGCAAAATCATATACAAATCGGAGGATATATAGAAGAAGAAAAATGATTATTTACCTTGAGTCTTTTTAGTCTCTCTTCTTCAGAGACGATGGCCAAAATACTCGGGAATGCGGTCTTGATATTAGGCTCCTCGGCGCAGATCATTTTGATTCGCTTTCTGACTTCATCAGAGGAAAGGACTTCAAAAGGACAAAGAGATTTCAAGGCTATAAGATAATCAACTAAATAGGCCATACTGGTCGGAGTTTTTCAAAGACTTACCTTCCTTTGAGTCCTTGATCGCTTCGTCACGACCAATATACCAGAGCAGGGAATGCTCTCGAAGTTTTAAGGGACTAATCTGGCGCATGGAAAAGTCTCTAACCACGTGCCAAGTAGTCAATCCCTTGGCATTGAGGTCTCAAATGGCATCGACCACCCTTCTGACCCATCCTTCCTTCTTCTCGGTGGATCGCTAGTTGAGGTTCGCGCTCGTCACCCTACCGACGAAGTAAAGGTCGTCCTCTTTCATGACCGTCATGTAGAACTAGCTTTTCTTCCATGAAGACCACGAAGACTTCTGGAACATCCAGATGTACTCGTCGGCCTTCCCGTCGTGGAGTCACAGCGAGCACTCCCCAGGTCCGACAGTAGATTTCCCCAACCTCATCATCTTGTAGAAATACTTGAAGACCTTCAGGTTTGGTCGGATCCCCAAGTATGTCTCGCAAAGGTATACGAAGATACTAAGGTTGGCGATGGAGTTTGGGGCCAGATTCACCAGCTCAACTTCATCGTGGTTTAGAACCTTCGGGAGGAACTTGTGCACCGAAAATCTAAGCCCGCACTCAACATAGGCGAGGAAGATAGGAATCTCCCCTTCTTCACGGCTCGAAAAGTGTTATCCGGCCGTTAATCTCTATTTGATTAGATTCTTGTCAGGAAGCATCCTAGCCTCCTCTAGAGCCTTGAGCTTCTTCCCACTCAGATTTGAAACCAACCACTTGGTGATTGAGTCCGACATGATGAGATCTTCGAGTGGATGAACAGAGGTCGGAGGGAGCTCTCGATGGAAGAATAAAAGGAGGTCGGAGAAGATTCTTCGCGAGAAGATGAAAAGGATTGGAGGAAAAACTAGGAGCATAAAAACCCTAAAGCCAAGCGTAATGGGGATTTTATAGCCGCGGTTCTTTAACTGCAAAGAGGAGTTACCCAAAAAGTCCAACGGACACAACCTTTTGTTCAACGGACAGAGGACTCTTCGGTTCCTAAGGCAGTTTCTCAACTTTAAAGTGAACACAGACCATCTCGTATATCATGATATTAAATGAGGGTTTGCCCGACACGACTTCATCGGGAGAGAGTGTTCACATGACCAATTCATTTAAAGTTCAGGGGCTAACTGACGAGGATTAAAATCTCTATGTATTACTTTAATACATAATAAAAGACCATATATCTTCGTGGTCGTAACCCCTAAGGCTAACGACCTCCGTGGTCGTAAGGATTCCAGAGGTTACATCATTGGTACCCTGGTCGAAGAGGTCCTATACCAACTACTCGGCCAGGTAACTGCTCGTAGAAACAATGAACTAGCACTTGAACTTGATTCCAAGTATATACCTTCCATGTGATGAATGGAATATGTGCCTAATCACTCCAAACCACACAACGTTTCATGGATCTAAGACACTGACAGTAACCATCATGTGGTTACGTCATTCCCTGATATCAACCGCCGAACAGTTGATACTTCACCAACTGCAGCCTCGCTCTGACCAGTCGCGACACTTCCAACAGACGTCTCTTTAAGAAGTAACTATCACTACTTCATCGACTACTTAAAGGAGACTACGAACGGTAGAAAGTGATTAATCGCATTCCATCAGATTGAAGCACAACAATCGGCATTAGATTTATATTTCAAGCTTGATTTAACAGCATAGCACACCTTACGCTCAGTGTAATTAGGATTAGTCTACCTCCTTGTCGAGGGCACCCCCTGTAAATGATCCAGTTCATAGCAATAAAAAGCAGTCTTATTCTCTCCCAAGAACTCTTTGTCATTTTCCTCTGTTTATTTTGTAAGATCGGCGACTTGATCGTCGACAAATATTGATTCGAATGGGCTTGTATTACTGCACTCATTCATCAAGTGAACAAAATTCAAGCAAATTCAATTTTTTTGGACAAAATTCATTCAAACCAGAAATTTCGGAACCGGTTTGTGGTTCTACCAGAGGGTCCGACAGAACCGATACTGCCGATAATCGGCCGGTTAAAAAAACCCTGGCGCCGAGGTCGTGTGCGCGGGCGGCAATGGCCAAGCCGACGTCAAGATCGTCGGCTCGACCAAGGACGTGACTGCTAGGCTGGACATGCTCCAGGTCCGGCGGGTGCTGAGGGAGGACGACATCTAGGTCGCGCTCCATAAGGTAACGACGACATCGTCGTCTCCTCCTGCTCACGTGTATACTAGATTCCGTTACGCTTGCAGAATTGATCTCATGACATCTCGCCTTGCTTCTTCGCTACAGGGTAACGAGATCCCCGGTGCGACGGTGCTTCCATCGCACGCCATTCCTGAGAAACATGACAAAGGCAAAGGCGTTGGTAATGGCGGCGGCAGGTTCGCCGCCACGCCCGCCTTCAAATGGGGGAAGGTGAAGAGGAGCCGCTGCATGATGGATGCCGAGAGATTTGCGGGCGACACCAAGATAGGGGCGGACCCAATAGGGTTCAAGGGTGTTCAACTGAACACCCAATATTTTTAGGCAAAAATTCAACATATATGATGTATAACACATGCATATATTAGAAATTGGATTAAATCAACATGTAATGACCTCAAAACATATTATACTTTGGAAACTTTCAAGTATCCATGTGGACTTCTCATTGGATAGGAAGATTCTAAGCAATAACAAGCTAATTGTAGCAGATAATGGAATATCTATGACTATTTTCGGCCAAAAACAACTAAACTTTCAGCTCAGCTGAGAGCATGAGACTAATACATAACTCTAGATTTAAGTTAGATTACCAGGCTGTAGCAAAGGATGATGGCATACTTCAACAATATGAATATAAATTCATCTAGATATGCCTATATAGTTTATTGTTGATCTTAACTTCTCAAGTTACAAAAATTCTTGTGACCAATCAAATTTGCAAACAACAAATTCATGGGCCGACGAGTTAGGCTGTATACATCAATAGCAGCACATGTGCACCCCCAATTATCCATTCCTCAGTCCCAAATTTCAAATTCTCAATTCAACATTTTTTATTAATTATTTAGTAATTTCTCTCAATTCTTTGTGGTGTTATTTCTAGTACGGAAAAAATATACTTTATTTTTTTGTTAGCGTGGATCTTTAATTTTTTTCTATTAAATAATATTTTATTAACTTCGAACACCTATCCGATAAATCTTGGGTCCGTCACTGCACCAAGAGGCTCTGTGCGACGGAAGAGGCAGCAAGATACGATAATAATTTAGAAGTGATAGATGTAAACCCAGCGATATTCATGAACAAGCGGCAGGAGATGAGCCGCGAAGAGTGCGACGTCGTCGGAACAGACAGCAACAGCGGCGACGACGACGACGACACAAAGTCAGTCTCATCATCGGTTGGCAGCGGCAGCGCCAGCGCCAGCGGAAGCAGCATCAGCGGCGACCGCGCTGTTTCTGCTACTAGCAAGCCTTGCGAAGATCATCAAAATGCAAACCAGCTGCAACGAAACTGCAAAGAAGAGCATTCCGACGACAGGACGGAGTCTCGCGTTAGCGCAAGGCGGCACCCGGCTAACGAGGGAGCGGTGGTGGTATTCCAAAAAGGCCAAGTCCATCGTCTGGAGCTGGACGCCTACACCGCTCTCACGAGGGCGTTCCACACGACCACACGACGGGATCGCTGACTTCGAAGGAGGAGCTGCTCTCCAACCTTCGCCTGCATCTCAATATCTCCAGCGACGAGCAATTGCAGGTGATATGGGACTTGATCACTTGAACGGCAGGAGGAAGCCTGGAAGACCTGGCCGATCATGAACTGCCATTGTATAGTCCCCATGTATTGTATGTCTGGGATAATTTTTGGGGTCCGTCTATAGAAGATTCGACTGTTTTCTCACCTAAAAACAGTCAAATTTTAGTTTATTTACAACTTTATTATACATAAATTACACTAATTTATGTATGCAATTTTTGTTCTCGGTCAATGTAATTATTATCGAAAGTTTTAATAACTCATATTTCCATCACATGATTCAAAATTTAACATATACTTTGAGATGTTGAGCAAAAATAAGGATAAAAACAAAGACAAAAAAAATAAAATTATATACAAACAAAATACGGCAATATAGTGAACCCGTTATGTTCCAAAAAAACCATAATAAATTTGGACTTAATTCATCATATGACAAGAAGTACAAATCTTAAAGCATATCGAATGAGTGAAAATTTGACTATTTTGATAAAAGAAAACTGTCGAATGTTATTTAGCAAATCTCTAATTTTTGGGCATTGAATTGTAGCCCTCACTTTTGTAATGAGGGGAATGGAATTGCTCCGGTGAATGTTTTGTATATTGTTCCATTGGAATTTGGAAGCAAGGAGTTTTGAGGCGCCATTTTTTGATGTGTGTCTGCAGTTTTTTGGCCTGCTTGGATGTTACACTATTTGAAAACCGTAGTATCTGAAACCACGGTTTTCGATGTACCAGTTATGGAATACTACAGTTTTTGAATACCACAGTATTTTACAGTTTTGTGAAAAAAACAGTGACGCGTTTGGTAATTGCGGTATTTCTATGCATGCAATATTCAGTTTAAGAAAGTAGCTATTAGGCTAACTAGTTGTTATTAGGATATGGACGCAACTAGCGCTCGGACGTATGATCCCATCGTACGATCCAACGTAACATCCGGACACAACGTTTACAATAAAATTAATCCATGTATACAACAAAATGCGCAAATGATAAATACAACGTCAAGGAAAAAAATTAGGAAAATTATCAAATTGTCACCGAAAATGCATAAAACCATCAGTATAGAACAAGGTTGTGCTTTTAAAAACTATCAAATATCCCAAAACAAACAAATTTGATGTTACAATATTGCAACATTTGAATATAACAGTGGAAACATCTGAAAATAATTGTTGCGACATCAAGAAATTTGTAACATTTAAAACTTAGTTATGAAACATTTTGATTTCATGTGTGCAACAATAGGCGACTATAGCTGCAACAAAATCATTTTCCTACAAAATTTCAGGAAGATATATTGCAACAAACCAAATCACCTTATGCACAACAATGGAGAAAAGTTGCTGCAACAATACGAGAGAATGCGTGCAACAATTAAATAGTGAAGAGACTGCAACAAAATGAAACACCCAGTAAAACAAATTATAAAGTCGCTGCAACATATTGAGCAAATGCATGCAACAAACCAAATCTGGTCTCCTCCCCTGCCAGATCTGGCGCAATCTTGCAGCGACAGCCGCTTTTGTGCCTCGTCGTCGGTAGGCAAAAATGGTCGACGACCCCTGCCATATCCAGCAACACACGGCCTCCTTCCATGCGAGATTCGGCATCATGGGGTGTCGTGGGAGAGGGAGAAGCAAGGAGTGAGCGTGGTGGAGATTGTTGTGGCTTGGCGTTGGGAGAATAGTGAGGGGACCTAGGTGGATAGGGAGTAGTACGGTGCAGACGTGCTTGATGGCCAACAGTTGGAGAAGTGGACCGCCAGATTGTCTCTAGATGCAAGCGCGTGATGGAGGATATGAAATGATTTGGTGCATGTGTCTGGTTGTGATAACAAACCATGAAGAGGATTCAGGATCTTAGTTACTACAACATGACTCTGGCAGTTTGTAATTGAATTGCTCTTAACTTTGTCTGGAATAAGGAAACATGCGGTTGCACTTGCAATTCATTATTAAGTTTTAATTTGTGACTTTGATTTTCTTTTAATTAAAGCCAAAATATATGATAAATATTTGCGGACAGATAACTTCAAATTTGGAGTAAAGCAACGCATATATCTGAACTAAAGAGAGCATATATATGGTTCATCCGACAACTAAACAGTGCAAGTATCTGAACTGATGCAAGTTCATAACATCTACTGGAACCCAACGTATCCTGATCTGGAAAACATCAGATCAAAAGCCCACACACCTTGGCCATTAGGAAAAACTTCATCCCAAAGTACATCGGATTTTATTAGGATAATAGAGCTCAAAACAAGACTCATTTGTGCGATGATGTAAAGAACCGCAACGCAAAATCTACTCGATCAGGTCATCATCGTCATCTGGCAGTGGTTGCGCTGCAGCCGCAGCCAGCTCAGCTTCGTGCCTGCAAAAAACAAGCAGTTAGAAATCGTGAAACAAGGAACACCTTTACAGTAGTGGGGAAAGCGTAGTTCCCATGGTAGAACACTCTTTTTTTACGAATAATCTATGGCGCAATACTCACTGATGCTGCGCTGCCAAATCAATTGTGACATCCGGAGGAGCAAGAGCAGGGGTTTCAACAAAGTGGAGATTGGCATCACTAACAGAAGGGGAAAAAACAAGAGTTGGTTTAATCCAGTAAATGAATTGCTGAAGAATGAAAAGGTTGATAATTGAAGTCACTACCCAGAAAGCTTCCTGGCAAGGTACAAGAACGGCTTCTCAAAGTTGTAGTTGCTCTTAGCTGAGACCTCGTAGTACTGCAAGTTCTTCTTCCTATGGAATGTAACCTGCCTGTTCTTCACATCGACCTTGTTCCCACAAAGCACGATTGGGATGTTTTCACAGACCCTGCATCAAGAACGATTAGTTTCCACCATCAGTGTGGTTAAATCATTTGTTTAAGTCCAGTGGAAGACATACCTGCATAAATCACGGTGCCAAGTTGGAACATTCTTGTATGTCAGCCGTGAAGTAACATCAAACATAATGATAGCACACTGGCCATGGATGCTGCAAAAATGAAAATAGAATTACAACTGAAAAGAAATAAAATTCCAGAGTTCTGTTATGCAATAGCATACAATAATTTTTGCTCAGATGCAACAAAATATAAGTGATATATGTTAACCAAAGGATGCAACAGAAGGCCAGATGGCACAAGAGCAAAGAACCTTGTCACAAAGTACTACCAAGATTTATATGAAACGAACGACATTCCTCAAAGCAATTATGTACACCCCCCAGAATCATAAGCATAAAAATGCCAGAAAAAAATACATTCTTGACTGCTCAAGTCCAGCATTATAAAGTTATAGAACAAAACTAAACTGAATAATCATGCGCCACCTCAAAATTGAATCAGTGTTTGCTCTAAGTAAAATTGTCATCGAACATCAGAACTAAATCCTGAAACAAAAGAAAAACTCATGGATATTGGCCAGGAGATACCCCCTTCCTTATTAACCCATTATGAACAAATTCCAATACTATTGTTCTTGCATTTTGGTTCAAGAACAGTAATCCATGGCATTTAGGCTCGTCGATACTTACTAGTAACCATCCCTGAGCCCACCAAACTTCTCCTGCCCCGCGGTGTCCCAGCAATAGAAGCGGATCTTGCCGCAGTTGGTGAAGAAATCCAGGGGATGGACCTCAACACCAATGGTAGCTGCAGCACCGGAATCAAATTAGCAAGAACAACAGAACAATCCACCGCACAAATACACAGGGCAGGGCCAGGCATCGGGCCGCTAGGGCAATGGCCCGAGGCCTAGGATCACAAGCCCATCAAGATTGTCTTGGTAAATCACCAAAAATACAGATCTGGCCCAAAAACAGCTGCCCAGCCCCAGGTTTGAGGCGTCCCTGGCTCCGCCCCTCCAAAAACATGACAATGTACAGGATTCTCCAAAAACATGACAATGTACAGGATTTAGGCATCTAAAAGAAGATACTCACGCTCTTACTTCTTCTCGAACTCGCCAGTCAGATGCCTCTTCACGAAGGTGGTCTTGCCTAGAACACAAAAAAATAGTTGCATGTTTTCAGAACAGAATAGACACCCATGGAAAACACGGGAAACAAGAAATTCTCCGATCATATATACTCGTTTTCGAAACTAAAATAGGAGTGAGTCCGCCACATTCATGGGCGGCCAATCAAAACTAACACAGTTGTTTTTATATCTCTATCTCGGTCTTGATTTAGGGTTCGACACAAAATCATCAGGATTACACCAATCAAAACATCCGCAACAAAAAGATCGAAATTTATAACTTTACTCTACGAGAGGGAGGGAGGAAGGGATCGTGAGGCTGACCAGTTCCGCCGTCGCCAACAATGACGAGCTTGAAGCTGGGGTAGTCCACCGTCTGCTGATTCGGGAGCGCCTGAAAAAAAAAACAAAGAATGAGATGAAAGGCATCGAAACGACTAACGGAAACGGTGGTGGGGAGTGGGCGATCACCATTGGTAGCCTCCTTGTGTGGGAGTTGGGGAGATTGGTTTTGATTTGGAGTGGAGGTGGCGAGGTGGGAGGGGGAAGAGGAGGGGAGGGGAGAAGAGGCTGCTGGGATTTATGGGCGGCGGCAAACCCCTGTAGCTTCTCCAAGTATGGGTTAATACCTGTCCAAATGGACGGCCCGGCCCGGCCCGGCCCGTTATGGGCCCGATTAAGCACTAACAGTGTGGCTAACAAATTGGGTCGATCCAGGCACGACATGTCAGTCTCTCGGGTCGTGTCGGGCCGGTCCTTGCACGATAAAACTCGATAGAGCTTGGCGGGCTTGTCCCTGTGCCCAGCCTCCACACCCAATCTCCATCATGCCTGGCCCAGCACTATACGTGCTGTGTCGGACCAGCCCGCTGGGCCGGAGTGCCGACCAAGCACGGTATGCTCGGTTGGACCATGCCGACGCGATCCGAGTACAGTGTCGGCTTGTGCTGTGCCCGAGTAAGGCTAGAAAAATAGTTCGAGGCTCGCGAGCCAGCTCGGCTCGGACCAGGCTTGGGCTTGTAAGATTTTCGAGCCGAGCCGAGCCCAGCTTCTAGCTCGCATGATTTTCTAGCCGAGCTCGAACCGGCTCGCGAGCCGCTCGTTCCAGGTCCCAACTGCCTTATCTATCCCCTTCGGCGTCGCTCTGCCCATAAGTTCCATTCTTTTCCTTCCTCCTCCCAACCTGCCCCCATGGCCTCCTGCCCGTCACCTCCCCTTCCCCCCCGGTGACCAGCTCCACCGCCGCCTCCCCTGTCCCCCCGCCTAGCTCCTTGCGCCTCCCCTAGCCTCCCCCGCCCCACTCCACCCACCACCCCATTGCCTCCACCTCCTCCGCTCCACCTCCCCGCCCCTCGCCCAGCCCACCTCCACCTCCTCCTCTCACCCTCCTCCGGCCCCTCGCCCAGCTCCAGCCTCCACCTCCTCCACTGTCGCCTCCCCTCGCCCACCTCCACCCACCTCACCCTCCACCACCTCCACCTCCACCTCCCTCACCGCCACCACTTGCCTCCCGCCTCCCACCTCCACCTCCACCGGCCACCTCCCCCACCTCCTCCGCCTCGCCTCCCCCTCGCCACTTGCCCAGCTCCACCCGGAAGCTTCCTCGGCGACGTCGCTCCATAGAACACAGCCGGCAGGAGCTTCCTCGGCGTCCTTCGTAGATGTGGTTCATGTGGATGGTGTTTTTGGGTTACGAATTGCAATTTGTGTTTTGTAGGCATGGATGATGTTCTTCTTCAGATGATTTCATGCTTTTCATGTTGGATCAGTGTTCTTGTTGCTAGTTCTTTCACTGCAATTCTGCAAACCAGAGGAGAAGCGCCGATGGCTTTCTCTGTGCTGTCCTGGAATAGGGAGGAGGCGCGGCGGCGGCGTGGTGTACGCAGATGACCATGGAGTCCTCTGTGCTGTGCCTCAAGCTCGCAAGGGCTTGCGAGCCCGTTAGAGCCCACTACCGAGCCGAGCCGAGCGGGGTTTCTGGCTTGTTCCCAAAACGAGCCGAGTCGAGCCGAAGTCATCGCTCATCCGAGCCAGAACGAGCTCGGCTCGAACTGCTCGGCTTTGGCTTCGTTCACCCCTATGCCCGAAAGGGCTAACGGTTTTGTGCTTGGTCGCCTGACCGACCAAAAGCCCATTTAGACAACTCTAGGCTATTATGAGTTTTTGGCCTTTGTCTCTTTTAGATGGGGTTTTATCCCCTTTGTATTTTACATAATTTTTTTTATTTTACCCCTTGCAATATATAAATGGGTTTTGTTTGGTAAAGAATTCTCCGTATACATAGTATGTATTCAGTCTGGGATGAATATTAAGTAAAAATTCATAACATATTATTTAAAAAATAGAGGAAATTAATAATAGACGTATTTCTACATAACTTACGAACAATGTACTTGTTTGGAGATAGAGCAAGATTTCTAATTTGAAAAAAAAAACTTCAAATAGGATGTCGTTTTGTTCGTATGGAGGCTACAGAGGCTATAGTGGCACGGTGTAAGGGTGAAAAAAACTCGAAACTTGCAAACCAGTTCGGTTTACTAAGGACTCAACTCGAACTTGTGCCATAATCGAGCCGTACCGAGCAGCATGTTTTGCTTGTTAGCTTAACGAGTTGAGTCCGAGCCGAGTCACAGAGTTACATGTTAGGCTCGTTAAGGTCAGTGCCCCACTGCCTCCTCTCAATCCCTCCGCTCCGCCCAGCTACTCCCTCCGCCTCCGACATCTGACCGCCTCGAGCTTGTGAGCCTAACAAGCCAGTTAGAGCCTTTTGTCAAGCAGAGCCGAACATTTTTTTTTTTTTTGCTTATTTGCTTAACGAGTTGAGTCGAACCAAGTTGCTTAACGAGGTCGAATAGCGCGTTATCCACCCCTTAGATTTAACATTAACGAGCTGAGACGAGCCAAGTTTGCTTAACGCGGCTTGCTTGCTCCTCTTCTATGCTCCGTGTGACGCCCTTTAATGCTTTATTTCCACTGTTTGCTCTGTAACTGGCGGCCGTGTAGAAGCAGGTATGCAAGGGGACAAACAACATGGTGGCCGGAATAAGATAGCATGGCCTGCAAGCTGCTCACGATCGGCACCCTGTGTTGCCTCGCGCACCCACCTCAGCGCCTTCTCCGCTACTCGCCGCACGGCATCGTCTGCGCCGACAAGCAGCCCATGGTGCCGGCGCCACGACGTCTCGACTGTCGCTCACCTGATGTGCTCACCATGAACATCAATCAGTACGTATGTATGTACCAGGCAGAGGAACATATGAACGACGAGAAGAAGCAAATTGATTGATGCTGGACGGAACTTCCTAAATGAATTGGTTCCTGGTCGTGCAGTCGTGCTACTAGCCTGCTAGTGCCTGTCTTGTTTCTCCCTTAATTAATCTCATCCGAGAAGGGGTGGAGACACGGACGGAGACAGGGGTGCTACTGTGCTAGGTAGCTTTGCCATCCTCATGCTCCACGTAATCTCTTATGCACTGTGACGGGTGCTCGAGCACCCTCTCCCTCCACCACCGGACCCCTATCACCGGCTTAGGGGTGGCGCAGGCAGGTTAGCCTCGGCGGCGTTGAGTCGCTAGACGATCTTGAGGCTAAAGAAACAAAGAATGAAGATGATATGCTAGTCAGTGTTTGTGGTGTGGGCTGTTGTTGAATGCTTAGAGCCTAAGGCCTAGCCGGCCCAATTAGAGAAAGGTTCTACGGCCTAAGGGAGACAGCCAGATGCAGTTGGATCCAGTAGAGACTCGAGAGAACAGACAAAGGGCTAGGGGGAGGCGGCCGGTGGCCTGGCATGGAGACGAAGGATCGCTCAACGTCAGCGCCTCGGTGAGTGGGCCCCAAGACGGCAACCAGGCCGGACGGGGGGGGGGGCCTCTGCGGTTAAGTGGTCGGGAGGCGGCGTGATGCGGCAAAGCGGCGATGCGATTAGGGGAGACACCTCGGTGACGGTAGTGTGGCACCAGGCGCATGGCAAGCAAAGCAAGGCAAGGGGCAGCAATGCTGGCGTGGGGACTAGCGGGGCGGCGGCCGCCAGGAGGGTTGTGCCGCTTTGTCAGGATGGCCGATGGCGGCGCCTAGGGGTTGTGGCACTGTCAGCAAAGGCTTGGTGCTATGGTGGGCCGGTGCCTGGTGGGTGATGGGCTCATAGCGTCCAGTGAGTAAATTCTTGCTTCTTAGTGAACATGGTAGAATTGAAGATTGATAAATTGATGCAAGATTGGAACAACCAGATTGCTTCCCCCTAGATTTAGCATTTTAGCATGTTCAGTTTTGTTAGTATGATCTCACAAAAGCATTGGTATTTAAGCATACTATATGTTCCCCCTTACATATTAACCAAAGATGCAGGCATCAAATTTTTAAAAAATGATGGAAAAAATAAGGCATTGCAAAGTTGAGGAACCAAATAAGAGTGGTCATTTCTTTTCACAAAAGGCAATCTAAACCTGAAGCTCTTCAAAGCAGCCATCTACTTTTACACACGCCAATAAGAACACAAGAAAATTCACAAGAACTTGCCACAAAGATGATCAAAAACTAAAACTTGTAGTCTTGCAAAAAATTAACTAGGATAGATAAGGGAGAGAGACCATGATCGTTAAGTGTATGAATGCAATGCCATACATTCTGAATTTCTGATTGAGTTATGGTTTCATGATTTGTTGTGGACTTGTGGTAGTCCATCATGCAAGTGTATGAATGCAATACAACTGTCATATACAATAGTCATTAGCTAATTAGCCAATTTGTTTAATTGGTGATTGTTACTTGTTTAATTTTTCTTAGATTTGCAAAAATGGAGAAGCGAACTTTGCATAATTACTTGGCATTTCGATAGCAAAAGACCGGTAGATGTACCTTTGGTATTCTTATCTAGTGCTATAGTCTCAATAATAGAGCGTCCCCTCTATTTTCATCCTGGATTCGTCACTACTTGTGCACACATGAACGTGCTAGATAAAAATAACAGTAAAGTTCTATTTGACTCCTTTATTGTAAAAATTTTACTAATTGGTAACCTCTTTATATTTTTGTGGCTCCGTCCCTGAGCGGAGGAGAATGGTGAGGCGGAACCGCCGCCAACAGCAACGCAACAAGCATGTGAGCGACATGATCTTCAGGGCAATTTGGGTGATGGAGGAAGCCTTTACACTTCTTCACCCAACAAGATGAACCTTTTCTGTGGCCGTGACCTCAACGTCTGTCATGTCAACTGCCTCAAGTGGGGGCAGTTCGATGTGGTCTCCACGGCGCCGTCCGGACTACCAATGCCTCCTTCATCCTGTGGATTTCTCATATGGCATTTCTTGAAGGTGTGCCCAGACTCCCTGCAAATAGAGCACTTCTTCGTACGATATTCGGCTCATGCTTCGTCCATGTCGTTCCTGATATGTCGTATCTGTCGCCGACCAACTTTTCCCTTCAGCCTATCAATATCCGTGGCCCAAATAAGTTGCTCCCAAATCGGATGGCCAGTGAAATGACCAACCATGCCGTAATCATACAGTTCTGCACTCCAGGTTTGCATCACCTCCTTCTTGTTGAAATAATCAGAGAGATACTGACCGGGATGCTGCGTCACCGTCGAACATGCGGCTATGACATGTGAGCAGGGCCTATGCAGAAGAAGAGGCTTGTTGCAAGTGCATACACAACTAGCGCGGCATAGTGTGCACTCGTGGGTGATCCTCTCGAGGTTTGTCTTGTGACGTCCTTTATCCCTGCACAGTATCTCAAAGCGAAGCTCCTTTATGCCCATCTTGAATGCCTGGTGGATCTCACTCTTCTTACTCTTCTCGTCCATGTACTTGGTGATCATGGCGGAGTACAATACTTTGTCATTTGCCATGAAGAGCAATGCGTTGTTGCTTCTATCAACAAAGTAATTTGTGGTACCACAATGAATTGACAATTGCCTCCATGATACCAACGAAAGGGAGGCACCTGGCGCCGCGCATGAGCTAATTGTACATTTTGGCTAGATTGGTTGTCATGACACCATATCGAGCACGACTCCTGTCATTTAGCAGCGACCACTTCTCCTTAGGCTTATGCTCAATCCAGTCCGAGAAGCATTTCATCTACGCCCCCATCTTCCTTGCCACACTAGGACCATTTGTGGGTAGCTGTGTCAATGCATCGGGGACCTGGTCAGCACTTGTAGCAAACTTTTTTGTTATCTCCCTTCTGTGTGTCTGGATCCGCTCATCCAGAATCTTCCAGAGTGCCTCAAACTTTCACTGATGGTTCTGGTTGCACAACCGCTTGAACAAGTTCATCAAGTCCTTGTTGCAAAATTGTTTGTAGAAGTTTGCACCCAAGTGCCTCATGCACCACCTGCTCTGCAGATCCACCTATGAAAGTGGTTCGTTCACTCCTTGTTGTAGCTGAGTTATTGCACTCGGCAGGCCCGCATGTCGATCATGTATGACGCATATGTTAGGACGGCCCTGTACAACAGAAATCCTCAAATTCCTCAGGAACCACAACTAGTTGTTCATGTTCTCGCTTTCAACGAATGTGAATGCCATAGGAAGAACTTGATTATTTTTGTCCATCGCTATTACAGTCAGTATCTGACCCTTGTACTTTCTAGTCAGGAATGTGCCATCTACACACAAGATTGTACGTTAATGCTGGAATGCATTGATGCATGGACCAAAGGCGAATAATGCTCACTTCAATACAGTCTTATTTCCCCACTTCAGATATGTGGAATCTTCAATGTCAACATGACTACATGAGTACTGGGATTCCTGTCTTGTATGACCAGGAGTTGGCCGAGCAGGTTGTGGTAGGAGTCCTCGAACGTACCGAACCTTGATTCTAATGCCTTCTGTTTTGCCCTCTACGCCTTGGCGTAGCTAATTGTGTACTGAAACCTTTCCTCAATTGCTTGAATGATGGATCGTGACTCAAAATCTAGATTATCCACTATCTCACCGTACATGATGTTTGTGATGAAACCTAATGACAGGTTCTTATGGGATTGCACCGACTCCGCGATGACACATGTGTGAGGGACCACTATAGAGCATTTTCAGTAGGTGTCCCACTTAGATTGAAATGCGTGCACTCACCAAGAACATCCCTCTATGTCGCACTTTACGTCGTAGCATCTTGGGTTAGACTTGACGATTGTGAATGTACGCCGCACCGACAAGACCCAGAATTTGACGCCTCCTACACGCCCTACTTGTATTTGTACATAGCTCTGATCCTTACCTGACCTCACTCTAGTCGTACTACCACGGCACACCGGAGCCTTCGTTAATGACAAGGTTATCGAATTGGTATGTGTTCCACTCGGATGGAACTGCCTACCGTTCCACAACATCCTCCTCGTCGGATCCTTCATCTTCTAACAATGCCATGTAGTCCTGGTCTTCGAGATCCATCCTTTGGACTAGGGCTTCCAACTCCACACCCTCGTCGGTAAGCTCACTAGCTTGCCTGATTGAAGGATCTCCTTCCACATGGTCTTCATCGACAGCATCAGCAACTCCCGGACCTTCGGCCATTGTGTGCACCACGTTATGGCTAAAGTCCCCGACTTTTTCTTCAGCATCATCACCCCCTTCTTGTTCAACCGCCGATGTAGGAGTGTGCTTGGTATATGCTTGAGCCAGAAGGACCAAATCCCACCATTCCTTCCTCGTCCTGGGTACATATGACTGCCATGACCTTGTTCCCTTGAGCTACACTAACTCCCAATACGTGCCCTGTGGTGCTCGGTTGGCAAGGCAACACAATCTCAGATCATACACAGCATGGTCAAAATCGAATCTGTGAAATAACCACCGCATCACAGTGCCCTATGTACGCTGCTCTGGCCTTGTTATGGTTACGGTCGCCAATTGAAAATAATACAAATCAATCCCCTCTGGACCCTCAAGAATAGTCCCCTACCGTAGTAAATTTTGAAATTAGTGGCATCCGACATATTTGACGTAATGCACCATAAACAAGATTTCCACGATTAACCACATGTCTAAAACTAAACTATCCACTGAAAAGGATCGTGTACAACATACTATACTATGTAACCGTACATCTAATACCATGTAATCTATTCAGTTAAAAAAATTACCTGAAAGGTGGACGACCGGACGGGCAGCGCTTCGCTAGCTTCTCTCCTTCACTATACTCCTCTCTACTCCTTTCCCTTCCCTCCCCTCTTTCTCTTTTTCCTGAATAAAAGTGAGTTATGCTAGAATTTTGGGGTCTTTTATAGGGTAAATTGTGCCGCCATTTGGAATGGCGATAGGGACTTGCCATTTGAAATGACGATTTTCCTAATTTTGAATATTAAGGAATTTAGAGACTTGCAGATCCCTGTCATTATTTGAAATAACGATTGTCCTCAATTTTAATATTAAAAAAATTAACCAGGGGGTCCCTGTCGCCAGTTGGAGCGGCAATAGGGTCTGCCATGTTGCCATTTCAACTAGCGGCAGGGACATCTCTGCACTGTTATAGGCTACTGTCGCCATTCCTTAGGCTACTATTGCCATTTGGAATGGCGACAGATCAATTCCGCCATTTCGAATGGCGACAGTAGCCTAGTTTTGTAATTTTTTTGACTATTTATTTTTTTATATTTCTTTTAAAATAATATTATTTCAAAAGAAATCGGGTGTGGAGCATGCAAGCCGTGTCTATGAGGAGGTTGGACGTAATAGAGCAGCGACGATGTGGTAGCGAGGCCATGGTGTGACACGAGGTCCTACTGTTATTGTTAGCAAACTGATGATTGGATCAAATCCTTTCAATTTTACATCTGGAGGATCTTCTAGTTTGCATATTTGTTAAGCTTGCTAACTTTGTTTGAGACAGCAAATTTATTACTCCCTCCAGGCACATATACATATCGTTTTGGACATTAACACAGTTCCCGAAATGTAACTTTGCCACTAATTTGTATTGTAATATAGTTATAACACCAATAAAACTATAATATTATGAAAATACTTTTTTGAGACAAATCTATACATATAATGTTTATGTGTCCAATCTAAATATCTAAAAAGGTATTGATAGCCAAATTTTTGAAAGTTTAACTTCATTTATCCCAAAGTCAAAATTGTCTACAGGACATCACAAGTTGGTGGCATTGGCTATTTGACACCTAAATTTCGTGTCTTTGCCAAAAGACACTACTAAAAAAAATGTTATTTGCTATTGGACACTCCTCTCATTAAAATAATATATCTGGTTGATTAGGAGAGAGAAACGTTGTAAAATGACCTTAATGCCTAGCTCAGCACTATGCTTCCTCCTCCTCTTATGTCGGCCCAAAACAGAGGAGGTGATGGCACGAAGCAACGACGAGCTGTGGTGGCGAGCAAGCGACGACGGTGTGTGCAGAGTGTGTTCCCGGAGGCAGCGAACACAATGGCGGTGGTGGTTGGCATGGACGCGGACGACTGTGGTTGGGCATGCCGACGACAGTGACAGCTATAACGACTTGGTGGAGTCCGCCTGACACTGTCGCAACCCAATCTCATCATTCTTGTCAAATCCAACAAGACCCCTCAAAACCATTCACATCATATCGTTCTCCTGATCACCCTATACATTTGAACTCAATTAATTTTGCCCTTCATCCTCACGACAACATCCCTCTTCTAGAACTCTTGACGTGGGGGGTATGTCTCTGATTTGTGCTCTATCTTTCCTAACTCCTAATTTGAGCTCCCTTCTTCTAGAACACCACCGCCGTGTGGATCTCTCCTTGTCTCCCCGAGTTAGTGTCGCCTGCCTGCCGTGAGTTGTCCACATCTCCACCATATGTCCAGTGAGTTCCCCATGGCCCACTTATGCTCGTGATGCACTTATATTATAGGTTTAATTGTAGCATCACCCTTGCCATGGTAGCAGTGCCGCGTCGCTGCCACAGCGTGCCGTGTCCGTCACTATAGGCCTTCTCTAGCGGCACCATCACAACACTTAGGATCGCCGTCACTGCCACATTGCACTTTGTTGCTCATTGTCCGTCGCTGTGACCTCCCTTGCCGACGTCGAGCTCATCCGAGCCTTCCCATGGCTGCCTTCCTTTGGTCATCTGTTTCATCGAGAAGTTTCTGTAGGGATACGGGTAGGCTACGATAGCAACCATTCAAAATTTCTACCACGTAAATCAGGAAGCCAAGCAAGAAGATGATCACAGATCATTACCACTAGACACGCAGAGCAGCGGAAGAAGCATTGGAGTAGCCTGGTCCGACGAAGAGCGCGTCGATGTACTGGTCATAGTTGATCGTCCAACGTCAAGCACATTGATGCAGTGGTCGTAGTCGATCGTCCATCGTCCTCACGAGTCAATCGTTTCCTCCAGCACCTCTACAGTTCCTTGCGAAGATCGCAGATCGTCCTCAAGCGCAACAACGTAGAAGCGCATCTATGGTATCCACACGTCCAGGGAAGGAACAACTGTACACCGGTGTGCTAGCACCAAGTCACACGGCAAGGCTCTCCAGAAGATGGCGGCTAGGGTTTCAGTAGAGCAACTCACATCAACTCGTCTTCCTCCCAACAGCCTCATGCATCTCCTTATATAGTGCCCGTGACGGATCCTATCCGAACACGCTTTATGAATCATATCTATACTGGTTTGTTCCAACCCGTTAAGTGTGTGACCCATTAGGTTCATGTGTAGTTCAGTTGTGACTCAGAAACCCTTTCCGACCACGAGTCGTAGCGGTTCCTAGCAGGACATAACGATTCCCGAATACACACAAATTATATCGAACGAACTTTAATGCAATATGATCTACGACTGTGTCCTCATCACTTACGACCTGTGTCCTATCTCTATACGACCAGCTCAGATTTGATCACGACCAACTCAGAACTCCTTATGACTTGGTTTCACCACTTTGTGATTACGTTCACCGCCCTCGACTTGCTTGTATCTCCATACGACCAATCCAGAATCGGGTCGAACTAAGCGACCTACTCATGTATTCTCCTTTGCCTCACGATATCTGGTTGAACTCGGTGAGATGTTGTGTCATCCATGGATCTGCTCAATTCTTTCTCGATCGAGTATCGGATAACCTTATGTGGTCGAACTCTTCGACCACCAAAGGGCATGGCCATGCACTTTCTTTATCCGACCACTTCGAGGGCCCAGAGATATCTCTCTGTTATGTTAGGAGGGCAAATCCCATATCCCACCAATCACATCCTCTCGCATGTTTCATAGCATACCCGAAAGCTACCTTTATAACTACCCGATTCTTAGTAGCGTTTGGCAACCCCTAAGAGTGCTATTACACATGTAGAAAACCATGCCGATCTCAGTCTAAGGATTATACATCATCATTGCTTGAGACCAACTAACGACACATAGAATCATAACAATCTCAATAGTGTCTCAAGGTCAATCAATACATGTGCTGGTCGTAGAGTCACTAGTGTTCCGACCAGTGACTTTCGACTAGGGGATACATTTAGAACGACATCATCATAAGTTAAAAGAGCTTCACCAACAAGTCACATACTCATTTAATCTTCATAACTGATGATTCATTCATGGAACAAAATAACATTTATCCAATATTATGAACATAAAGAAATATAATCATCTCTATGATTGCCTATAGGGCATATTTCCAACAGTTTCTTAGCCAGATCTAAACCAAAGGGCAAAACATACAATTTGTCGAATGTCGATGGTTTAGTATCGATCTTATGAATGAATGTTGTGGGCTCCCCTAGAGTGAAACCATACAGAAAAGACACTAGGATTACAACAAGGAGGAAGTCACTAAAACTAGGGCTTGATGACTTCTGTCTTTCGTTGTGCTTCTTTGTCTTGATTGATTGATCACTTAATCCTCTCCTCTGTCTTCCGACTTTACTTCTTATACAGCGCATGAAGGGGTGTCAGTTGTCCAGGTCAAGAGGCACCTTGTCGTTTGATGTAATGTGCACATTTAAGGGCAGTTATTATGAGAGGCATACCCCCCACGTCGTCTTACGGTTATGTCAGAGACAGAGGTTTAATACGTTCAGTTATCTCAGGAATAACGACACATATTAACTGCTGCGTATATTAAACACAGCGCATAAATATCCCTAGTCGATTAGACCCATATATTTGTAGGCTTTATCAACCATAGGGTGGTCGTAGTTGACCTGGTCATAGAAGAACTTACGACCATGTGGTGGCCGTAGTAGGACTTACAATCAGTAGGTGATCGTAGAAGAACTTACGACTATGAGGTGATCATAGTAGGACTTACGACCATATAGGGTGGTTGTAGAAAAGCTTACGACCACCGGGTGTGTATGATCTCCCTCATTGTTAATATTGAGGGGTACCTTTGAAGGTTACATAAGTGACATTATTATCTATAATACTACAAATAAATGACTTAATTAATTTAGGATTATTAGATTCTCGTCATCTAGCCCCCCAACTTCAAGTGAAAATGACTTACTTGGAAAAGAGGTCATAGGATAGTGCCTGAAAGTAAAGTCTTTCCGACTGGTTTTTCTTTTGACCAGAAATTAACTTGGTCAAGAAAGGTATTTTTACTTCAGTTGTAAAAAATAAATCTTCTTTTCTTGAATAGACATAAAAAAGAATGCCAACCATCTCTTCCTAATTATGTCCGTTGGGAGCGGTTCCCGAAGATATTTGCAACTGTTAGTATCCCGCGATATTTTACTCGGATCGAAGGCTATAAATATTCATCGGGGAGTAACTTAGGGTTGTTACTTTCCTCCATTTGATTCAACTATTCCCGAGCTCTTGTTCTCTCCGTCGCCAACCAAGTTTGCAATTTTTCCCAAATCTTCAAATCTAACACAAATCTCCTCGAATCTGATTCAAACCCTTGAAGAGATGGCCGGAATCGTGTCGAAGTGGGAGAGATCTAAGATAGATGTCGTGAACACTAAGGCTTTGGTTGCCGCGAAGAAGATTCTGAGGCGAGCTTTGGTGAAGTGGAGTGAAGTCAATGGTCAATATTGGCCATCGGCGGAGGAGGGAAAGATTCCCATCTTCCAGGCGTACTACGAGTGTAACATCTCGGTTTTTCTGAGCCTTGTTGAGGTTTTCAAAATAAAAAGAACCATTTGGTTTTGATGATAGTTCAAAAGCTTAACTTGATATTTTGGAATTAAGGTGTTTAAAATGACTAAATCAAACGTCAACTAAATCAAGTTCGGTTTCTTTCGAGTTCATTGGGGTTCTCTAGTGTTGTCTTTCTCCTTCCCTGTTCGCTCCGTGTTTCCCTCGACCCAGCTCTTTCCTTCGTCCAGACCTCTCTTCATTTGGATCTGAGGGTCCAGGCCTCCCTTCATTTGGATCCGAGGGTCCAAACCTCTCTTGCGTTTGGACTTCTCTCTCCGTCCAGACCTCCCTCTCGTTGGACCTCCCTCTTGGTCTTTTTACAAAGACCTCCCCTTGGATTCACGACCTCTCCTTTTGTCCTTTAGTCGCGACCTCCCCTTGGAGTCACGACCTCCCCTTTTGTCCTTTAGTCACGACCTCCCTTTGGTCACGACCCCCCTGGTCACGTGACACTCCTTTGGTCACGACTTCCCCCTTTGGTTTGACCACTCTCCCAAGTGTTGATTGGCCCCACTTGTCAGTCCTGCTCACCTTCTTCTTCCTTTCGTTGTGTCACTGCTGACGCAATAGTCCTTACGCATTAAATATCGTTGTATCGCATTAAATACTGTCACCTCAGTAGTACTGTGCTCCCCCTCTTGTCTCCTCCCCTACCTGCTTCCATCATCTCCTTCACCTACTCCTGTGCTAGTTTTACCAAACATCCATAAGGACTTTGAAGTGTTCTGTGATGCCTGTCGACAAGGTCTTAGATGTGTGCTGATGCAAGAAGGTAGAGTAGTGGCTTATGTGTCTCGGCAGTTGAAGCCTCATGAAGAAAATTACCCTACACATGATCTGGAGCTAGCTGCAATTATGCATGCCTTGAAGATTTGGTGGCATTACCTCATCGGTAATCGCTGTGAGATCTTTATGGACCACAAGAGCTTGAAATATATCTTCACCCAGTCCGAGCTAAATCTCAGGCAGAGAAGATAGTTGGAGCTGATAAAGAACTATGACCTTGGAATCCACTACTATCCAGGCAAGGCGAATGTAGTGGCAGATGCCTTAAGCCGAGAAGGGTATTGCAACACTATGGTGGTCCAGAAGAGTCAACCAAGATTGTATGAAGAGCTAAGACATCTGAACCTGGAGATTGTTAATCAAAGTTGTGTAAACACTTTGGAAGTGGAACCAACCATCCAGCGCCAAATTAGAAAACATCAGAAGGAAGATAAAGACATCAAGGAAATCAAGAAGAACTTGAGAAGAGGCAGAGCCCTAGGATTTTCCGAAGATAAGCAAGGAACACTTTGGTTCGGTAGCCACATTTGTGTGCCGGATCACCAAGATGTCAAACAGTTGATTCTGAAAGAAGCCCATGAATCACCTTACTCTATTCATCCAGGCAGTACCAAGATGTACCAGGACCTCAAGGAGAAGTATTGGTGGGTCAGTATGATGCGGGAGATCGCCGAGTTCATCGCACACTGTGATGTATGCCAAAGAGTTAAAGCGAAGCACCAAAGACTAGTTGGTCTGTTACAGCCTTTGCCAATTCTCAAGTGGAAGTGGGAGCAAGTATGCATGGATTTTTATCACGGGTCTGCCTAGGACTCAATCGGGCTATGATTCCACCTGGGTTGTCATCGACCGTTTGACTAAAGTGGCACACTTCATACTAGTCAAGACCACCTATAGAAGTAGTCAGTTGGCAGAGTTGTACATGGCCAGGATTGTTTGTCTACATGGGGTGCCCAGAAGGATAGTGTCTGATAGAGATTCTCAGTTCACATCTAGATTTTGGAAGAGCTTGCATGAAGCCTTGGGGACCAGACTCAACTTCAGTATAGCATACCACCCCCAAACCGATGGACAAACAGAAAAAGTAAATCAGATTCTCGAAGACATGCTTCGAGCCTGTGCTTTAGACTTTGGGAAGAGTTGGGATCAGCACCTCCCTTATGCAGAGTTCTCCTATAACAACAGCTTTCAAGCCAGCTTGCAGATGTCTCCCTTTGAAGCTCTGTATGTCAGACCTTGTAGGACCCCTCTCCTTTGGGATCAAGTTGGAGAGCATCAGTTCTTTGGACCCGATTTGATCAAGGATACCGAAAGTAAAGTAAGGTTGATAAGAGAACGATTGAGAGTGGCTCAATCCCGCCAGAAGAGCTATGCCGACAATCGTCGCAAAGATTTGTCCTTTGAGGTAGGAGACTTTGTCTATCTCAGAGTAACTCCACTCAAAAGAGTAAGAAGATTTCAGATTAGAGGAAAGCTCGCACTAAGATTTATTGGACCATACAAGATTATGAAAAGAAAAGGCAAAATTGCTTATCAGCTAGAGCTCCCAGCGTCCTTGTTAGCAGTGCATGACGTCTTCCACGTCTCGCAGTTGAAGAAATGTTTTCGAGTCCCAACAGAGCAAACACCGCTGGAGAGCATCGACCTCCAAGAAGACCTCACCTATGTGGAGCAACCAATCAAGATCCTTGATGTCACAGAGCATGTTACCAGGAGCAGGGTCATCCATTCGTTCAAGGTCTAGTGGAGTAACCACTTAGAAGAAGAAGCAACATGAGAGAGAGAAGAAGATCTGAAGGCGGAGTATCCCCACCTCTTTGCTAGCCAAGTCTGAATCTCAGGGTCGAGATTCCCTTAAGGGGGTAGGTTTGTAACATCCTAGTTTTTCTAAGCCTTTTTGAGGTTTTCAAAATAAAAAGAACCATTTGGTTTTGATGAGAGTTCAAAATCTTAACTTGAGATTTTGGAATTAAGGTGTTTAAAGTGACTAAATCAAACTTCAACTAAATCAAGTTCGGTTTCTTTCAAGTTCATTGGAGTTCTCTGGTGTTGTCTTTCCCCTTCCCTATTCGCTTTGTGTTTCCCTCGGCCCAGCTCTTTCCTCCGTCCAGACCTCCCTTCGTTTGGATTTGAGGGTCTAGACCTCTCTTGCGTTTGGACCTCTCCCTCCGTTCAGACCTCCCTCTCGTTGGACCTCCCTCTTGACCTTTTTGCAAAGACCACCCTCTTGATCTTTTTGCAAAGACCTCCCCTTGAAGTCACGACCTTCCCTTTTGTCCTTTAGTCGCGACCTCCCTTTGGTCACGACCTTCCTTTGGTCACATGACACCCCTTTGGTCACGACTTCCCCCTTTGGTTTGACCACCCTCCCGAGTGTTGATTGGCCCCACTTGTCAGTCTTGCTCACCTTCTTCTTCCTTTCGTTGTGTCACTACTAACGCAATAGTCCTTCTGCATTAAATGTCGTTGTATCACATTAAATGCTTTTGCCTCAGCAGTACCCTGCTCCCCCCTCTTGTCTCCTCCCCTACCTGCTTCCATCATCTCCTTCATCTACTTGGCATGCTCTGTCCTGTCACACGTGCCCTTGATCGTGTGCACCTCTGAGTCCTCCAGTGACTCTCCCCTGACTATATAAGCCTGAGCAGACCTCTATCATCACCTTTTGCCAATTTCCTTGCTCTCGCCAATTCTTCCGTGCTTCAAGCTTCATCGCCAAGGAGCCTTCTGAAGCTTGCGCCATCTTCAACCACCTCGTCGCCAAGAAGTTCGATGGAGCACTGCGCCGTCTTCGCCGTCGTTGTCCTCCTCCTCCTCCAGTCTTCTCCTACCTCTCTCTCTCTCTCTCTCTCTCTCTGTCCTGGTGAGTCTCTCCGTGCCCTGTTCTTTCCCTTGTTCCTACCACTACGTTGCGTGGTTGTATTCGTTCCTATGACTACGCTGCATAGTCGTAAGAAGGAATACGACTACGCTGCATAGTCGTATCCTTTGGATTCTTTGTACGACCACTTTGAGTAGTCGTATCCTCCTCAGAACTTCCTCCTCAAGATCTCTTGTGTCCTTTTTGTCGTTTCCTCAGGACCTCCTGTGTCCTTTTTGTCATTTCCTCAGGACCACCCTTGATCTCCTTCTCAGTTGGACCTCCTCCTGAGGGCCTGTTTTTATTTCAGTTTCTTGCTGTTGGTTCTAGTTGGTTTGTTTTGGAGTTCATTTGGATTTTATTTGGTCTTTATTTGATTTGCTTGGTTTTCTCGTATAGATTTCGACGACTCAGGAGAGCTCGAGTGCTTCGAAGAAGAAGACCCTCAAGCTTTCGAGTAAGGCAAGTTATGCCCTTGATCATATTGAACCAGTATCTCAAATTATTTAATTTCTATTTCAAATTACTATTGTATGCTTATTTGAGTTCAAGTAATTTAAGTCTCTATTTTAACTTCATAGTTATTCCTAGTTCCTTTGTACATCCGAACTTGGTTATTGATTCGACCTCCCGTTGTCACCGTAGTAAAAAGCTAGTTGGTACATTAGTATGAACTCGCATGTTCCAAAACTTTGTGCTTAGTTAAGCTTAGACCAAAAATCTTGATTTAGGAGTTTTACTGCCAAAAGACCAATGTTGTCAAAATATTTTTATCCATGACGTTGGGTTGTTTTGGAAGCTTTGAAATTGTTTTTGAAAAGCAAAGCAAAAAGGAAAATTAGTTTGGACTTAGGCGAATTGGTTGTTTGGATGGGTACATGTTCATGCATGGGATCGATCCATTTCTATGGTCGAGGCCCAGGGTTCTGTTGGAAGTCGTCCAAGTCAATTAAGGACCGGTCTTCGAGCCACAACTTGCTATGCCTTATCGTACAACCACATGTCCTGAATGGGTAGGACCTGACTGACTAATTTGCAATGTTTCACCGTGATCGTTCCATCCGGTTGTGTGGGTGTCTTAACGACCTACTTTTATTCATTCCCACTTGGCTCAAGAGGAGGCTTAAATCCTGCGAGTTGCAGCCCAAAGGAAGTGAAACCTTAGCGAGGGGGGACTACGGTGGAATGACGCATTGTAAAAGTCTTGTGATAATCACTTAGTCGTACACCTTCGGAAGTGTGTGAGCGGACAGTATAAGTTGATTATCTCTTGTGGGTAAAGCTGTACACCTCTGCAGAGTGTAAAACTATTCGAATAGCCGTGTCCACGGTCAAGGACATGCTAGTAAAGCCACTCCAAGTTAGATTTTAGTTTTTTTTCAAAATGCTTTACGAAATGGTTTTTGGATGTCTATCCAATGGGAAGTCGGGCAGGGAGCCTTGTGATAGGAGGGTATCCTTCACCACTTGTTGATGAATGTTATCCAACTATAAAACTGAGATTTAGAAAATGAATTTTAGTTATTGTTTAGCTGCCTTAGAACTTAATACAAGCATTTGGAAAGAAATATGGCTTTATGCAAAGACAACCCTATAAGACCTCCTCGATAGATATCCTTGTATGCATGCATTCAATCTGTTACTTGACGGGTGTGACTTGCGAGCATGGTTGATTGTGCTCACTTTTGCTTGTCATGTGTGAGCAGGAGAGGATGTCTACGAGGACCCCGAAGACTAGGACGTCTAGGTCGCCCTCCGCATTTACTGTGGGCAAATTGTGTGATCTCATTGCCTTTTGCTTCATTGTAATCTTTTTTGTTGGCCGTATGGCCCCTTTTGTAATCAACTCTGTTGTTATTTTAATAAAGATGTGTTGATGGATGTTACCACTTTTGTTCACTGTGTGAGCTAGCTATTGGTCTTTGGGACTAGCTCGGTTGTGCACAGAGGGTTCAGGACCTCCCGGGTCCGACCGTGTGGTCGTGCCTTTGGGTGATCTTGAGTCCGGTCGTGACTTTGGGACCTTCTAGAGGTCTGGGCCATCACAGGACCTCCCTTCAGGGTGCTCCTGGGACTACCCGTGACCTCCTTGAGGTCCGGGTCATGACAACGAGTGCGGCCTTCGACTGCCTTGTCACCCATTCCTACCGAGTGTGCACGAGCACTTCGGGATGGAGTTGGTGAACTTGGTTCCCAAATCTATCACGATGCTTAGTGTATCTGTGTACTTGTGTGAAGCCTATCTGGGAATCGCTCCAGATTTAGACCTCTTTAGGTACTATTATGGAATGGGTAACCACCAATCGATTATCAGCAATTGTGGTTTTCAATGCCACGACGGGATATCGAGGGAGTATATCCTCATGTTCACCAGGTCATCGTAGCCGAGATGGAGGAAGAAGTGGTTCTACTAGACTCTAACCAAAGACAATAGTCTCTATTTTGAAGGCAAGACTGTGGAGAAGAAGAAGGCTTGGGAGTCAGGTCCAGAGAACCTCGATCGCATTGCCCCCTTCATTCAAGCCATCAAGAACTTGAGAGAAGGAGGGCCAAGCAGATGGCATGTGTTGAAGGACTTCATCACATGTTGTATTAGCCCCCTAAAGAATCGCGCACATTCCATGTGGGAGTACTCGGGGGTTAATGATCCGACTAGGGACTACAAGGAAGGTAATAACATAATTGATATGCTTTGGTAAATCTGTGATTCAAGCACATATATTAATCCTATTCTTCTACCCGTAGACTTGCTAGAGAAAGAGGTTGACGCTTGAGTTAAACTCATATGTGAGAAGACCCTATGACCATAGAGGGGGCTTCTCAGATTTTGGCGGTTGTATCCGAAGAAGAAAGAACAAGACATCTAAAGGTAACCAATATTTGTGTTGGTTTCATCTTTAGAGAGTAATGTTTGTAGTTTCAACTACTTGTTGATTCTTATTTTGTGACCTTTTGCAACAAGTCGGCGTTCTAGATCCTCAGGATGTCCTCGAGATGGACTTGGAGTTTGCTGAGAAGGACTCTGGGGAGGACATAGTACCTTTGAACAAAAGGTGCCGTCTTGTGAAGGCAGTCGACAAGAAGAAAAAGAAGGATGTCACGAGTTCGAGTGCAACTTCCCGACCGACCACCGCCATAGATCGCTTTTTGGCAGATCTAACTGCCAAGGATACGCAGGAGGTGGTCGTAGACCACGAACACAAGGTGCATAAGGCCAATGTACCCTTCTATTATGATGATAAAACATTCTCAGTTTCTCCTTCTCCTGCTTTTGTCAAGCGAATCGAAAAGGAAAATAGGAAGAATTATATTTCTTTTGTGAAGGCTATTGCTGATTCAGCAGAGCCTGGGGTCGAAAGAAACGACAACCTCTAGGTGGTCGAAGTTAGTTCCGAACACCCAAAAAAGATGTTGCACAAGAAGCTTCGACCCCCCCCCCTCGATGTACGACCAGCTGAGGTCATACAGGATGTGGTCGTTCAAACTGGTGATGCGGGGATCCTTCCAGAGGCTGAGACCGCAGAGCCATCGAGAGTGACCAAAGAGGAGGAAAAGAAGAACAAGGAGAAGAAGATCAAGTCTTCTCTCGGAAAGGTTTCTTTGGGGTTCAAGACTGTAGGAAGTCTTCTCTCGGAAAGGTTTCTTTTATTTTACCACTTGATGTACCAACATCTGTCTTGTTTCAGTCCTACCTCTCCAGCTCTCGGGGATGCCCCTGTGGAAAAAGAGGTCAATGTCATGGCTACGACCGTAGGAATGCTGATTTCCCCACCGATCGTTGAGACAGAAGCAACGGTGGTCGAGTCTTCGACCACTATTCCTGCGGTAGTAGGAGAAGGGATGCTCGCCATCGAGCCATCCGCACACACTAAGGTGGTCGAACCACCAGTGGTCGTGGAGGTAGAGGCGAAGACGCTTGAAGACGAAGCTATGATGATTATCGAGTCAACTGTCGAGGACATCAATGTTCGGACAGGACACTTATCATTGCAATCGCCAAGAGCAGCTGATCTGGTGGTCGTGGAGAGTTCTGACCATCGTGCCAGAAAAGAGGTATCAAAAGTAGATGAACAAACTATAAAAGCCCAACTCACTTAGAAATACTTACGTAAAATGAAGTAAAGAAATTAAGTAAATGATTCAAAAGAGCTTGTTTAAAATTATTTCGATCACATTTTGTTGAACTCATTTTCCTTGTATTGGTAGGTAAAGTAAGGAACAAATCTATTGGAAATATGCCCTAGAGGCAATCATAGAGATGGTTATATTTCCTTATGTTCATAATATTGGATAAAATGTTATCTTGTTCCAAGAATAATATTGTTAATATTGATTATCAAGTATGTGACTTGATTGTGAAACTCTATATTTCTGCGATAATTATTCTTATACGATCCCTGGTCGGAAACATATGAGGGCACATGAATAGACTAGCATATGTATTGGTTGATGACTATGTTTCACGGGTCATGGATATGGAGATATCAAACCAATAATATGGACACATGTTAGAGAACATGATGTTGGATTAGATCCACCTTGAGACACTATTGAGATTGTTATGATTCTATGTGTCGTTAGTTGGTCTCAAGCAATGTTGATGTATAATCCTTAGACCTGAGATCATCATGGTTTCCTACATATGTAATAGCACTTTAGGGGTTGCCAAACGCTACACCGTGAATCGGGTAGTTATAAAGGTAGCTTTTGGGTATGCTATGAAACATGCGAGAGGAATGTGACTAGTCGGATATGGGATTTGCCCCTCCTAACATAACAGGAGAGATGTCTATGGGCCCCTCGTTGTGGTCGGATAAAGAAAGTGCATGGCCATGCCACTAGTGGTTGAAGTGTTCGACCACGTAAAGTTATCCAACACTCGATTGGGAAAGTAAACAGTCAATGGATGACACAACAACATCTCACGTGGAGTTCAACCAGACATCGTGAGGCAAAGGGAGTATAAACGAGTAGGTAAATGCTTAGTTCTGAATAGCCATGATCGTCGTATGAAGATACGAGCTGGTCGAGATCGGGTCGAACGTAGTCACAGTGGTGGTCGAACACGGTCGTAAGGAATTACGAATCGTCAGATAGAGATAGGACCCGGTCGTAAGTGATGAGGACTCGTCATAGATCATATTGCATTAAGGTTCGTCCGATATAATTTATGTGTATTCGAATCGCTATGTTCGCTAGCGATCCTACGACTCGTGATCGGAAGGGTTTCAAGTCACAACCGACACGCATGAACCTCTGTGGTCACACACTTAACGGGTTGAAACAAACTAGTACGAATACGATTCAACAAACGTGTTCGGATAGGATCCGTCGCGAGCACTATATAAGGAGATGCATGAGGTTGTTGGGAGACACGCGTGAATCACCACCGAAACCCTAGCCGCCATCTTCCTGAGAGCTCTGCCGTGCGACTTGGTGCTAGCACACCGGCGCATGGTTGTTCCTTCCCTGGACGTGTGGATACCGTAGAGGCGCTACTGCGACTATTGCGCTTGAGAACGATCCGTGATCTTCACAAGGAACTGCAGAGGTTGCTGGAGGAGATGATCGACTCGCGAGGACGCTGGACGATCGACTACGACCACTACATCGACAGCGCTTCTCGTTGGACCAGTCGCCCAACCCTTCTTCCGCCGCTCAAGGCGTCGTGGTAACGATCTGTGATCATCTACTTGCTTAGCTTCTTGGTTTGCGTGGTAGAAATTTTGATTTGTAGCTATCGTAGCCTACCCGTGGCCCAACAAGATCGACGCTAGTAAGTTCTTTCTAGTGGGCATGACCACGTACAGAGAGGAAAGCTTCAACTAGGTGATGTTATCTTCTTTCGACCAGTGTAAGGAAAACCAAGTGTTGTAAAAAAAGTGATCAAAAAATTATCGAAGCGTTGCTCAAAGAATATTTTAAGACAATAAAGATTGAAGAAAACATAAACTTTATTGAGAATGTAGGACGTTACACATAGAATTTTTGCAACTGGTCAATATTATATGAATTAGAAAGAACTCTACCATCTTCCATTACTAGTCGTACCGAGTCTAGTCGCATCACTTAGACCACTGTGTAAGGTCCTTCCCATTTACGGGAAAGTTTGTTCCAATTAGACTGGGGTTGAATCTTTTTCAATACTAAGTCACCTACATCAAGGCTATAAAGTTGGATCATACGATCGTAGTATTTGCTAGGGGCTTGTTGGTAGACTGCCGAACGAATTAAGGCTTGATTCCTCTTTTCTTCGAGTAGATTAATGTCATCACCTCGAAGTTGTTCTTGGTCAGAGTCGTTATATGTTTCAACCTTTGTCGATCGAATCTTTAGTTCATGTGGAAGCATAGCCTCAGCACCAAAAACTGAAAAAATGTTGTTTCACCTGTAGCCCGACTAGCGATCGTGCGAATTGCCCATAACACTCAGGGTAATTCTTTTACCCAAGTCCCCTAGCGCTTTATAAGCTGGTCAAAATCTCAAGTTTTGATTCCCTGTATAATTTGGCTAGTTGCCCTTGCAACTACCCCATTGCTTTGTTGACGGGTGACAGAGGGAAAAACATGGCTTAGTACCTAATTCTTCGTAAAATTCTTGGAATTTTGCACGAAAAAATTGTGTATCATTATCTGTTATCATCTAACTTATCACACCAAATCGAGTGATCATATTTTTTATCATAAATTTCTTGGATGTTTCTGTTGTTGTCCCAGTCACTGGTTCGGCTTCTATCCATTTTGTGAACATATCAATAGCCACAAAAATGAACTCGAAACCCCCTGCTGCTTTTGGGAATGATCCTAGGATATCTAGACCCCAGGTCGCAAAAGGCCAAGAAAGATATATGGTTTGTAATGCTTGAGCCGGTTGGTGTATTTGTCCGCTATGAAACTGGCATTGTACACACTTCTTAACAAGCTCTTTAGCATCATGAGGGCTGTTGACCAGTAGAAACCTTGTCGAAAGGCTTTTACGACCAATGATCTGTAGGAAGCATGAGTCCTACAGACGCCTCTGTGTATTTCGTGAAGGTGATCCGATCCTTATTTTTGCAATATGCATTGCATGATAACCCCTTGAGTACCTCATTCGTAGAGGACTCCTTCGACCAAAGTATACATTTTGGCCTTACAGGATAAATGATTAGCCTCTAGATCATCACTGGGTACAGTACCCTTCTAAAGATACTTATAGATGGGATTCATCCAAGTATCCTTGTATTCTAGGGAGGCTATCCCAATAGGAGAAGTCTATGGTGTTTCGACTACGGACAATTTCTAGAGCTGTTCCAAGAAGACTCCTTGTGGTACTTGTGGTCGTGAAGAAGTATTCGAGCTAACTCGTCAGCGATGAAATTATCCTTTTGAGGGATATATTGTACCTCAAAACAGAAAAAATGCTTTTCAAGCTTCCTGACATCCGATAAGTACTTAGACATGGTCATATTAGAGCATTGGTACTCTTTTTTGACTTGATTCACAACTAGTTGAGAGTCCCCTCTCACAAGTAATCGTCGAATCCTGAGCGCTTTCATTGCTCGAATGTCGGCCAATAAACCTTTATATTCTGCTACATTGTTAGTAGCATGAAAGCTTAATTGAATAACATATTTTAAGATTTCTCTTGTAGGAGATGCCAAGACCACCCCAGCCCCCGAGCCACTTAGCATAAATGACCCATCAAAGTACATTGTCCGTTGGTCATGGGATTCGTACTAGGGTCTTTGAACAGGTTTAGGATTTGTCCATTCGACGATAAAGTCTACTAAGATATGTGATTTAATGGCCGTTCGGGACACGAAATGGACGTCAAACTCCCCAAGGTTAGCCAACCACTTTGCCATATGCCCCACTGCTTCCTTGTTCTGGAGGACCTCTCCTAAGGGAAACTCAGACGGCATAATTAACTTGTGCGCTTGGAAATAATGCCTCAGTTTTCTCGAAGATATGAGGAGAGCACACAGAAGTTTTTGGACCCAGGGGTAACGCTCCTTAGGTCCATGTAAAATTTCATTAACGTAGTAAACTGGTCATTGAATATTTTCACGTTCGGCGACCAGTACCACTCTTACTGTTTGGGGCATAGCAGCTAGATACATTAAGAGTTTTTCTTCTGGTTTAGGAGAAACTGGAATAGGGGTACTCGTAAGATATCTCTTGACATCCTCAACGGCTTTGTTTGCGTCCTCTGACCACTCAAAACTCTCGTGTTTCCTCAGAAGTTTAAAGAAATAAAGTCATTTTTTTCTCAGTCGTGCGATGAAACGACTTAAAGTCGCCATGTATCCTGTGCGTTTCTGGACTTCTTTCTTTGTGGTCGGAGGGTGCATTTGTTCAATGGCCCTTATCTTTTCAGGGTTTGCTTCGATTCATCGAGCAGAGACAAGGAATCCAAGTAACTTTTCTGAAGAGACACTGAATACACACTTCTCAGGATTTAGTTTCAAATGGTGTTTTCTGAGGTTGTCGAATGTTTCCTGTAGGTTAGAAATATGATTAAGACGTAGTGTGGTTTTTACGACCAGGTCATCAACATAGGCTTCCAAGTTTCAGCCAAGTTAAGGAAGGAAGGTCTTTTGCATCATGCGTTGGACGGAAGCATCAACATTTTTAAACCAAATGGTATTTTGACATAGCAAAATATTCCAAATGGTGTGATAAATGTGGTTTTTTCTTTGTCATCTAACCACATATTTATCTGATGATAACCAGAGTATGCATTTAGGAAACTCAATATTTCACAACCAGGAGTGGAATCAATTAACTGATCAATACGAGGAAGTGGAAAATCATTCTTTGGACAAGCTTTATTTAGATTAGTAAAGTCTATACACATATGCTATTTACCATTAGACTTCTTAACCATTATAGGATTAGCCAACCACTCTGGTGGTCGACCTCTTTTATAAAACCTGTCTTAAGTAGCTTGTCCGATCCTAATCTAATAGCATCTCGTCGATCAGGTGCAAATCTCCGTAATTTTTGTTTTACGGGCTTCTTGTCAGGCCGTAAAGCTAGTCTGTGCTTGATCACCTCCCTATGGACTCCGGGCATGTCGGATGCTTGCCACACGAAGACATCGGCGTTTACTCGGAGGAAGGTGACGAGGGCATCTTCCTATGCGGGGTTGAGAGTGACTCCGATGCAAACAATCTTCAAAGGCTCCTCTGTATTTAGTGGAACTTCTATAACTTGGTCGTTCGGCTTTAGGGCAATTTTAGACTTTGACTACTTGACTGAAGGTTCCACTTTGCTTGCTTCTCGAGTTGGTATTTGGCCAACCATCTCGAGGAACTTACGGTCGCATGTAAGCACCATCTTTTATCACAACGGACTGTGATTACTCCTTTGGGATCTGACATCTTAAGACATTGATAACCATAATGAGCAGTCATTAGGAATCGTGTCAGAGTTGGTCGATTAAGAATAACATTATATGCTTTCTCGAAATCGACCACATCAAAAGAGATTTTCGCCATCCTGAAATTATTCGGTGATCCAAACGTATCAGGAAGGAAAACTTGACCAATATGCTTAGCTGAAGACCCTAGTACGATCCCATGAAATGAGTACCAAGAGGATGGTCGATGGAATTTACCTCACGTTCGACAGCTTTAAGCTGTTGTTTCAACTTATATGCTGAAGATCTCCCATAGGTGTGATCAATGGTGTGTTCTGGATCTTGAAACAACATCTCATCATCATCCAACTGTTTTTCAGCACTTATTTGTCCCACCTCTTCAAGTGTAAGAAGCAGTCCGTTGCCAGAGTAGTAATCCTCAAGTTTTTGTTGAAAAAACTTGGCAGTTGCGAATGACGTGTACTTCTTTTTTGTGAAAAGGACACCACATAGGCTTGTCATTCTTTCATTTGTAGTGTTTACCTTTGCTCCAATCGGAGTATGGTTTAGAGCTCCAAAGCTCCATGTCGCTCACGGCTAAGACCTCCTTAGAGCTTTTGACTTAAGGTTTTTAGCCTTTAGTCTTGCTCTGGGATTGCCCATGTTATTTTTCTTTCTTTTTACTACCTTTGCCCACTCCTCGTGTGTTATTATCATCATGATCAATCGTGTATTTCCATTCGACCGCTTCTACTGTAGTTGCATAACGGTTGATCATTTCGAAGAGCTCGACGATGGTAGCCGGAGGATTTAGAGCGATATACTCCATGATCCTTCGATTGCGAACTCCCTACTTAAATGCCCTAATGACTGAAGAGTCAGAAACTTCAGGAATTGAATTACAAACTTGACTGAAATGCCTGATAAATTGTTGTGAGGTCTCATGAGAATCCTGTTGCATTCTATGTAGGTCATCTTCCTTTCTAGAGTAGTTGTAGTACCCTAAAAATTGGCTAGCAGAAGGTCGTAGAGGTTTCGCCACGAATAAATCTACTCTTGTGGCTTATTTAACAGCCAGGATCGAGCAGATTCTTCGAGCACAGTAGAAAGGTAGTTGGCCATGGCATGGTCTCCTCCTCGTACTGCTCGAACTGCGGTGGTATAGATTTGAAGAAACTCGATGGAATTTTGTGACCCATCAAACTTCTCCATGTTCACTAGGCAAAACCGGGGCGGCTAGCAAACTGCTCTGAGGTCAAGCGAGAACGCCCGACATCCGGTAATGATATCATAATGCCTTTTTTGCAGGAAAGAAGGGTTGACGTCACCAGACGATCGTACTCGATGATACCCGCTAGTGGTAAATGGACCTGACCTTATCCTACATGGGTAATACTCCTCGTGCTCTATCTGTTGATGCAGATTTCTTGGAACAAGAGGTGAACGACCACCTCCCGTAGGGGTTCGTCGATCACTTGTTGTTCGTGGAACTCTTCTCTGACTAGTGTCGTGATCGGGAGGTCTACCAGATCTGTTGGCTTGTCGTTCTCCACGAGGAGAGTCATTCGAATGACTAGCGTTTGATAGAGTTGTCTCGGTATGACTACCAGGACGATGTTGTTGACTTCGCTCGAGCCTGACCATTGTGTCCCGAAGTCTTCGTGCAACCTCTTGAGTGAAGAGGTTGAAACCTAGCGCTTGTCCAAACTCTTGAGTTGGGTTTTCGACCAGGTCATTGATTTGTTGGAGTTCTTGAGCTTCCTCCGACTAGTATTGGGCGCGCCTAGGTAAAGATCTTTGGGTAGCAATTCTTCTTCTCTTGGCAGTTTCAGGATCATCGATATCTGAGTCAGCCGGAGCGTGTCTCAGTGGAGAGAGATCACTTCTAGGATTTCGGCCACGCTCATGAATGTGGAGATCCTGTTCATCACTGGAGGTGTTCTTGCCATTACCACGAGATCCCAAAGCAAGCGCGCGATGGGAAGCAACCCAGTCTTGCCTCTTGGAGAGAGATTAGGATCTGAGGGGAGGACAAAGACCTCCTGGGTGCTACTATCCTCACTCGCGACTGAGTCCTCCTGACTCGAGAAGTAGTTGAAGGACAACGCCTCGTGACATAGAGCAATTCTCTCTAGGAAGGGGAATTTTGGGTTATAACTATCTTCGGTTGAAGATGAATCCTGCAGGGGTATGGTCGAATCAGCAGGTGAAGCGGGCTCGACCACACACCTTATGGGAGTAACCGAAGGGTGACGGTTATCAGGTGTTGATTGAGTCCCAGAATCATGGATTCTAGGACTTGCTATGCTAGATTGGACGACCTTAGACGGGTTTGAACATTTGGAGGAGGAACCCTCGTTGTGTTCAACACTCGCCGTGGGGCGATCATGGTCTTGGTCGATTGGACCCTTGCCCTTTGAGGGTTCTGGTTCCTCCTCTGGGCTTAATGTTGTGGGGGAGAGGGCTCCCTCATCAACCTTGTCAGTGGCATAGTTCTCTGGGTCTGGTGAAAGATCCTTGGAAACAGCATTGCCGTCAGACGAAATGATGTTCTGCTCGTACACGTAGTAGGCATCTATGTCGAGTTCCGCGTAGTTTGCCAAATCGAACCAATTTTCCTCATTCCACTCTCCTACTATGAAAGCATCAGAGTTGAAAATGAAGACAATTTGTCGAAAAGGAAAGGAGAAACTGAATATCCCCACGGACGGCACCAACTATTGATGATTTAGTATCGATCTTATGAATGAATGCTCGTTGCTCTCCTAGAGTGAAACCATACAAAAGAAGACGCAGAGATTTTATACAGGTTCATGCCTTCTTCTGAGAGAATAATAACTCTACTCATGTGTTGTTGTATTGATTGTGTTTACAACAGGGATGAGGTCACTAAAACTGGGTCTTGATGACTTCTATCTCTTGTTGTGCTTCTTGTCATTTGATGCAATGTGCACGTTTAAGGGCAGTTATTATCAGAGAGATATCCTCCCATGTCGCCTTGCGATTATGTCAGAGACAGAGATTTAATATGTGCAGTTATCTTAGGAATAATGACACATATCAACTGCTGCGTCCTGTGTGTATTAAACACAGCGTATAAATGTCCATAGTCGATTAGACCCATATGTCTGTAGTCTTTATCGATCATAGAGTGGTCATAGCTGACCTGGTCATAGAAGAACTTACGATCATGAGGTGATCATAGTAGGGCTTACAATCAGTAGGTGGTCGTAGAAGAACTTACAACCATGAGGCGATCGTAGTAGGACTTACGACCATATGGGTTGGTCGTAGAATAGATTACAACCACTAGATATGTATGATCTCTCTCATTGTTAATATAAGCGACATTATTATCTATAATACTACGGATAAATAACTTAATTAATTGAGGATTATTAGATCCTCGTCACCGACCTTCTCTCTCCTCTCTCTCAGACTGAAATGATATTTTAATAGCCTCAGTGTCTCAGAGCAAAGAGGCATATTTTTGTTGTCTCTTTCGGCAAAGACATGAATTTTAGGTGTCTTATAGCTAATGACACTAAATTATGATGTCCTGTAGCCAATTTTGTCTATTCTAAAACGACATGTATTTATGTATTTGTGACTGAAGGGATAAGAAGTTCCTCTGTACAAACCACCTATTACCCTAAGCCATGTGTGCTCTTTTTTGGGCATCACATGGCCCGCATAGGGCCCAACTCTAGCCCACCAGCAAAACATTTGCAACCTCGAAAGGCCCGAACAGAACAGAACCCCTTTATTGATAAGTGACCCCCGCCCTGGAACGAGATCCCCCACCTCCCTCGCCACCGCTGCCTCCGTCGATTAAACAGGGGATTCATCCACCCCAACCACTAACAACTGAAGATCCTCGCCTTCATTTTTTAGACTAAAGATCTTCTTCTTGTAAGTCCCTTGCAGATTTTCCACAATGTTCTAATACACTGGACATACAATTTTGTTTGGAATTCAATTACCGGAAAATCTACGGTTCTTGGTGTTCTCTCAAAGATTTTGCCCTGAATATTGCGTGATTCTATTGGAAGCTTTATTAATTTTGTTAAGAAACCGGGCCTAGTCCACGCAGGCTTGTCCCATGGTGGGCTCCTCATGCATCTAGTAGCCTATATAAAGTGGGGCTCAACCATTGTACTACAGTTTTATAGAAAAGCAATAAAGTGAAGTAAGAAGTCCCCTCATATCTCTATGTTCAATCTACTATTCTGTACTTGTGTTCTTGCATTGTTCTAAGCGATTCTACGCTTGTCTACGAGGTAATCGATTGGACTGGACTCGCCAGCGATGGATACTCAACACGTTATCAGCACGACTACGCACTCCGGCCTGCACGAATTGAGAAGGTAATCATCGAGAACGACGCTCGTAGATCGAATCGTTTTCTAGATCGCTTTCAATTCCGCAATTGTTGCTTTCTTGATTATTTTATCCTAAGATACAAATCTACTCTAATCTACCATGAGCAGACTTGAAGTCGCGGACATAATATCGATCGGTGGATTGCATGAAAGAGCAGATGTCGATTGCACCATGGATTGTATATTGGAAAGTCCCCGTAATCTCTGCGAGCCGACTTGTAGTCACCAGCATAATGCCGATCCGATGACTAATCGAAAGAAAAAGGGGTTGTTGATTGCACAGTAGATTCTACATCTCATTGCATGAACAGTAATTGGACGAACAGTAAGAAAAAAAAGGGAGCTCAAGCACGAATCAGAGCACCATCGCTACGGCCGGCCGCCGCTACTGCCCACGCCAAGACGCGTCGGCGCGGCCATGTCACACCCGGCCGGCCGCTCACAGTGAGCTCCACACCACGAGCTCTGCCGCCGCCTCCGAGAACGCCGCTGGACCGCCTGACCAGGCCGCCACATGGCCTGCACCCACCGCACATGGCCCCGTCCTCACTGCCGCCTCCACACAAGCGGCGGCACCACACCGCGCCTCGATCGCTATGGCCAGAAGGCCAACAAGACTACGCCCCAGCTATTTGCGCCAGAAGAAGGCGCGCACTCCACGCTTCTTGTTGCCCGTCGACGCCGCACGCCGTCCTCACGCCAAGATCCGTGGCGGGCGCCACCGCCTCTCTCCACCACTCATGCCCAAGACGGGTTCCCACCAAGAAGCAAGACGGCCACCACCAACCCTCTGCGCCATGGCGCCACTCGCAGGCGTGTGAAGCCCCTAGTCGGCCACCTCTTCAAGACGCGTAAAGGCAATCACAAGATCAAAACAGGGTAGGGGAAACCCTACCCCTTGCGCACTTTTGAATGGCTGGTCATGTGCCGTAGCGGGCCAAAAAAGGCCGAGTGGGCCCGGCCAAGTCAATTTCGGGAGAAAACAGAAAAAAAAGAGAAAAACTCAAAAAAATTGCAAAAGGTCCCTCGAAATTCTAAAATTTATGAGGAATCTTTCGAGGATAAGGAAATTTTGCGAAAAAACCCTTGGATTTTCTAAAAATTGTGTGAAATTTTTCTCAAAATAGAAAATTAGCGGCTTAGCCCCTGAAAATTGCAGAATTTGCCGACAATTCATATTCCAGCAAAATAGGGCCTCGAAAATTCAATTTTTGAATAAAATTTGAACTTTTGCAGCATGTTTAACTTTGTTATTATTATTTCTATGCAATTTATGTATTGTTTTTACTATTTTTGATTATCTGTAATTGTTTATATTGCTTTTAATCACTGAAAATAGTAGTAAATCATGAAAAATGCATAGAAAAATACGGGAACATTAAGAGAATTTTTACAACCATTTTATGCAAGTTACCAGCAGTAATCTTATGAACTCTTTGCATGAATACGCAGATGATTGGCAGTACGAACCGGGAGTTGGAAGAGTTGGCCCAACATGGCTAGAATTACTTGACTTGGGCATCAGATGTCGAGATTATACTGGGAGCCAAGAAGCTCCATGCTGCTATCGGACTTGGCACCTCAAAGGATGTCACTCCAACTGCTAAGGAAAATGATCAGACACTTCATTTCCTCAGACACCATCTCTGCCTAACGCTCAAGAATGAGTATATGGCGGAGAAGAACGCACTAGCTTTGTGGACCGCACTGAAGAAGCGGTTTGAGAAGCTAAAGTACATCATTCTTCCTCGGGCAAAGCAGGAATGGAACCGACTACGCTTTGCTAACTACAAGACCGTAGGGGAGTACAACTCTGCTTTGCACAGAATTTGTACCGGTTTTCAGCTCTGTGGTAAGGTAATCATGGATGAAGAGAAGATTGATAAAATCCTCTCTACCTTTCACCCGAATGCGGTGCAATCCGCACGCAACTATCGTCAAGATAGCTACAAGGAGTATGTCGAACTGATTGACATCATGCAGGTTGCGAAAACTCAAGATGAGGTTCTAAGGAAGAACTACATCTCACAGCCTCCTAGTAGCAATGTTGGCCATGAAGTTAATGCTAGTAGCTACAAGGTAAGGAAGCCTAACTCAAAGAAAAGATGCAAGAAGGGTAAGGTCACGAGTCGCAAGACCAAGCAGAATACTCAAACCAAGAAGGGCGGCAAAAAGAAGCACGATGAGAAGCCCTATGGCCAGCAGGACCAAAGTTACTACAAACATGGCACATGGGGACATTGATCACACATTTGCCGTCAGCCGTAGCATGTGATTGATGCTTTCCAGTCTAAGAAGAAGGGCAACGACAAAGATGAGGCACACCTCGTCATTGTAGGCACAAAGGATCCATAATATTGGTTGCACCCATGGATGTGGACAGACCAAAGAAGAAATTTCATCACCCCTTCTTTGAACATCGCAATGGTCGAGTAAGAGTTGCCGGAAGAAGAGAAGATGGACATGGAGCAGATTTAGGCAGAAGTTTCTTCATACTTCGCTGATTCGATCTGGCATGATAGATTAGGCCACCCCGGTTTTAGGATGATGAGAAATATAATTAACAATTCTCAGAAACATAATATCAATGTAAAGAATTTTTCGAATCAAGAAGATTTTGTGTGCCCCGCATGTGCCACCAGAACATTAATTACTAGACCTTCTGCTCTCAAAGTCAAGGATGAAATCCCTGCATTTCTAGACCGTATCCAGGGAGACATTTGAGGTCCTATACAACCCCTGTCAGGGTCATTTAGGCACTTTATGGTGCTCATCGATGCTTCCTCGAAATGGTCGCATGTATGTTTATTGTCTACGAGAAACTATGCTTTTACCAAACTGATCTCGCAGATAATTAAAATTAAGAATAATTTCTCTAATCATCATGTGAAGTCCATCAGAATGGACAACGTCGGAGAATTTACTTCAAAGGCATTTAATGATTATTGCATGGCAATGGGAATCACCGTTGAGCATTCCGTACCATATATCCACACTCGGAATGGACTAGCAGAGGCATTAATTAAACGAATTAAATTTATTGCTCGACCGCTTTTACAAAATTGTAATTTACCAACTATATGTTGGGGACATGCAGTCCTGCACGCAGCAACTCTCATCAATTTTAGACCGTCGGCATATAACATCCGTTCACCTATGCAACTAGCGTAAGGGTCAGCATCGAAAATCTCTCATCTCCGTAGGTTTGGTTGCAAGATTTATGTACCTATACCACCACCACAGTGAACTGCAATGGGCCCTCTCTGAAAGTCTGGGATATATGTTGGTTATGAGACAACATCCATAATCAGGTATCTGGACTGTTGGACCACGGGTAGGCTACGATAGCTACAACTCAAAAATTTCTACCACGCAAATCAGGAAGCCAAGCAAGTAGATGATCACAAATCGTTACCACTAGACGCGCAGAGCAACGAAAAAAAGGGTTGGAGCACCGTCCAACGAGAGCGTCGATGTAGTGGTCGAGTCGATCGTCGGCGTCCTCACGAGTCGATCGTCTCCTCCAGCAACGTCTGCAGTTCCTTGTGAAGATTGCAGATCGTCCTCAAGCGCAACAGTCGCAGTAGCGCCTCTACGGTATCCACACGTTTAGGGAAGGAACAACCATGTGCAGGTGTGCTAGCACCAAGTCGCACGGTAGAGCTCTCAGGAAGATAGTGGCTAGGGTTTCGGTGGTGATTCACGTGTACCTCCCAACAACCTCATGCATCTCCTTATATAATGCTCATGACGGATCCTATCCGAACACGTTTGTCGAATCGTATTCGTACTGGTTTGTTCTAACCCGTTAAGTGTGTGACCCTATAGGTTCATGCGCAATCGGTTTTGACTCAGAAACCCTTTCCGATCACGAGTCGTAGCGGCTCCTAGCAAAACATAGCGATTCTCGAATACACACAAATTATATCGGACGAACCTTAATGCAATATGATCTACGACCAGGTCTTTATCACTTACAACCAGGTCCTATCTCTATACTGACATCATTCAGATTTGGTCACGACGATTCGTAATTCCTTATGACCGTGTTACGACCACCTCAGGATTACGTTCGACCGATCTACGACCACTCAGATCTCCATACGACCACCAGAATCGTCGAACTAAGCTTACCTACTGTGTATACTCCCTTTGTCTCACGATGTCTGGTTGAACTCCAGGTGAGATGTTGTGTCATCCATGGACTGTTCAATACTTTCTCGATCGAGTGTCGGATTACTTCACGTGGTCGAACACTTCGACTACTAGTGGCATGGCTATGCACTTTCTTTATCCGACCACACCGAGGGGCCCAGAGACATCTCTCCTGTTATGTTAGGAGGGGCAAATCCTATATCCGACCAGTCATATTCCTCTGCATGTTTCATAGCATACCCGAAAGCTACCTTTATAACTACCCAGTTACGGTGTAGCGTTTGGCAACCCCTAAGAGTGCTATTACATATGTAGAAAATCATGCTGATCTCAGGTCTAAGGATTATACATCAACATTGCTTGAGACCAACTAACGATACATAGAATCATAACAATCTCAATAGTGCCTCAAGGTGGGTCTAATCCAACATCATGTTCTCTAACATGTGTCCATATTATTGGTTTGATATCTCCATATCCATGACCCGTGAAACATAGTCATCAACCAATACATATGCTAGTCTATTCATATGTGTCCTCATACGTTTCCGACCAGGGATCGTATAAGAATAATTATCGCAGAAATATAGAGTTTCACAATCAAGTCACATACTTGATAATCAATATTAACAATATTATTCTTGAAACAAGATAATATTTTATCCAATATTATGAACATAAGGAAATATAATCATCTCTATGATTGCCTCTAGGGCATATTTCCAACATGGACCCCATGACCGGAGATTTGCATATAGCCCACTTCGCTGATAACATATTCGATAAGGATAGTTTCCCATCATTAGGGGGGAAATTAACCCCTTGACGAAAAATATTGGGAAATAACGTAGCAAGACACGGGAATCCATGCACATAACGTGCGCACTAGTGAAGCAAATAGAGAAGTCTAGAAGATAATTGATTTGCAAGCATTAGCGAATCAACTGCCTGACCACTTTAGTGATTTGAAGAGCATGACCGAGTCGCATGTGCCTGCACGCAATGCACCGAAGAGGCTTGAAATACCAAACAAAATTGAAGGTATCTTTAATCCCGTCCAGAGGCCTCAGAATAAAAGGACGAGAACTCTGGCCCCTCGAATCCCAAGTAACCAGGGACGCCTGATGAAAAAAAGATAAGAATGACTTGACACAGCTGATCACTGAAGTTCCTCAGAACTAGAAGGGGAGCCAGTTGAGACTTGGCACCAGTATGGAACCTTCAATAAAAGGCATACCAGATTTGAACATCTCCATTGAGGGAGACATCACCATAGATGTGTGCGCACACATCGGACATGAAAAATTAAAGGGACTTACCCTCGCAATTGGAAGTAGCGATGAGCGAGTAGAAGCATTAGAAGAATCACCCCATGAAGAAATAGCTATAAATTATATGACCACGAGAGAATCTATGAATAGAACAACAACCAATGTCGAAATTTATTTTACAAAGAAAATTGCTACAATCATTGATCTTGATCCAGATCCTACATCGCTCGCTGAATGTAAGAAAAGATCATATTGGGAATATTGGAAGAAGGCAATAAAAGCAGAATTATTATCTCTGAATAAAAGATATGTGTTTAGGCCTGCAAGCCGTACGTCTCCCCATGTGCACCCCGTAGGGTATAAATGGGTATTTGTTTGAAAGAGAAATGAAAATAATGAAGTTGTAAGATATAAAGCAAGGCTCGTTGCACAAGGTTTCACTCAATGACTAGAAATTAATTATGAAGAAACATATTCCCCGGTCCTGGGTGGAACTGCCTTTATATATTTAGTCTCAATGGCAGTAAACTTGAATTTAGAAATGAAATTGATGGATATTGTAACTGCATATCTTTATGAAAACTTGGATTCAGATATTTATATGAAGGTACCTGAAGGTATCCCTGTCCCGAACCAAGACAGAGTAAATAGAAATCTGTACAGTGTGCAACTCAAAAAGTCACTACATGAACTGAAGCAATCAGGCAGAATGTGGTATAATCGCTTAAGCGATCTTTTATGCAAGAAAGGCTACACAAGCAATGAAGATCATCCCTGTGTATTTATATGACTATCCCAGGATGGATTTTGTATAATCTCAGTGTATGTAGTTGATCTTAATATCATCGGGACCTTGGAAGATATTAAGAAAGTAAGCTCTTACCTGGAGTTAGAGTTCGAAATGAAAGATTTGGGTAAAACCAAATATTGCCTAGGCTTGCAACTTGAGCATGCCCCTGAAAGGATTTTAGTACATCAGTCTACCTACACTCAGAAAGTGTTAGAAAGGTTCGGTTTTGAAAAGGCATACCATTCGAAAGTGCCAATGGTCGGAAGGTCCTTGTAGCAAAACAAAGATCCATACAGACCTAAAGAAGAGGAGGGGGTGGGGGAGTCCTGGGACCGGAATTCCCCTACTTGAGTGCAGTAGGAGCACTCATGTATTTAGCAAACTGTACTAGACCAAATATTGTATTTGTCGTGAACCTACTAGTAAGGTATAGTGCAGAACCTACCAAAAGACATTGGTAAGGAATAAAGGACATTTTCTGATACCTTCAATGAAGCAAATATCTTGGTCTGTTCTACATAAAGAACCAAGACCTAACCATGAGTGGCTATGCAGATGCCGGGTACCTGTCGTATCCGCATACAACTAAGTCACAGATAGGCTATGTATTCCTATGTGGTGGAACTGCAATTTCATGGAAGTCGTCTAAGCAAAGTCTTCTATCAACTTCGATGAACCACTTAGAAATCATAGCATTGTACGAGGCCTCACGAGAATGTTCTTGGCTTCGATGGATGATTCACCACATCCAGGAGTCATGTGGATTGAATACCGCGCAAACCCCCACTATTATCTATGAATATAATACAGCTTGTGTTGCATAAGTACAGATGAGTTATGTGAAGAGTCAACTCACGAAGCATATCAATCCCAAGTTCTTCTATGCTCATGAATTGCAATGGATGGACGAAATTAAAGTATTGCATACTAAGTCACGTGAAAATTTTGCAGATTTATTCACTAAGTCACTTCCAACATCTAGCTTTGAAAGATGCATACGTGGAATTGGAATGATGAGATTTAGAGAAGTGCAGAATACAAAGGAAGAATCTTCACGAACTCATTATTAAAGCTTGATCACCAAAACGTGTTTCATGTATTCTTTATCCAAATTTTTCTCACTGGATTTTAATGGAGTTTTGTTGAAACATGAATATGACGGATGAATGCCCAAAGGGGAGTTAAGAAACCGGGCCTAGGCCAGGCATGCCTGCCCCTTGGTGGGCTCCTCATGCATCCAGGAACCTATATAAAGGGGGTGACCCTAACCATTGTACTACAGTTTTACAGAAGATCAATAAAGAGAAGCAAGACGTCCTGTCATATCTCTGTGTTCAATCTACTATTTTGTACTTGTGTTATTGCATTGTTTTAAGCAATTCTACGCTTATCTACGAAGTAATCGATTGAAGTGGACTTGCCTGCGATGGTTACTCAACAAATTTGTTGGTATTTGTTCTCGGCATTCATACCTTCGGTGAACAGATTATGATCTATGACATCAATCCCTCTTTGGATGGTCAAACAATGCATATCACCGTTACCCATTTGCTGACGGAAACTAGGTGAAGACATGAAGGGTGTTTTGAGGGTAGATGGCTAGATGCTATGCATGGTGATTAGTACTGTTAAGCAGTGTTCGGTTAAATCCTGATTTGTGTTCTCTCCCTCTCTAGAGTCCTGCTTCAACTATACGAAGTAAAGTGTGATGCCTCGATCTTTCCATACGATTAGCCTGAAAGAAAAACAGTAACATTTGCCAGCAATTCTGTCTCATCTTTGGTTTGGCCTCTCAGGTTATAAGTTAATTAAACCCTTGGGCCAAACCATGCACCACCTCTTCTTCACAAGTAATTAAGAAACCACACTGACACAAGCGCCACTGCAGGTAGAACCACAGGGCACGCAAACGCACATATACCAGGCACACCAAACCCAAAAAGACGCCTACCATACTACTCACTCCGGCCGTGCATGCATTATACGATGTAAACGCGCGCTCGAGACGACGGTTTTTACAGCAGCAGCCGGCGGCCGGCCGGCTTCTTGTGCAGGCCGACGAGCGAGGCGTCGTCGATGACGGGACCGCAGAGCGTGCCGTCGGCCTTCATGTGGTAGAAGGTGCTCTGGAACACGACGCGGGTGCGCTTCGCGATGGCCGCGAACTCCAGCACGGCGCGCTTGTACCCGCCGGCGCCCTTGGACTCGTAGGGAACCTTGACGGTGGCGCGCGCCGCATAGGCCTCGGCGACCATGGACCCCGCGCAGCCGTCGGCCGCGTCGCCCACGGCGAAGGACAGCCGGTAGGTCCACCCGGGCACGGTGCGCACCTCCTGCACCAGCGCGCTCTCCTTGCCGCCCACCAGCTCCACGGCGCGCGCGCCCTGCGGCACGGCGAAGTGCGCGGCGTCGACGTACTTGACGGCCTTGGACGACATGATCATCCACGCCGGCAGCGGCGAGTGGTCGTCCTCGATGTTGGGCGGCACGAGCACCCCCCACGACGCGTTGGGCAGGAAGTAGGGGCCCTCCTCGAACCCGCCGTTCTTGAGCATGTTGCCCCTGGTGAGCGTCGGCGGGTACAGCGCCCTGATGGCTACGGCGTCGATGAGCGGGCCGCAGGCCGAGTCCTCCTCGACGCCAGGGTTGTGGATGACGAGCGTGACGGCGTCGAACTTGGCCTTGAAGGCCCAGGCGTACGAGTCCCAGCCGTTGCTGCCGTAGATGGTCTGCATGGGGAGCACCCCCCACTCGGGGCTGACGGAGACGTTGAGGCGCTCGGCCTGCGCGCAGGTGCGCGCGGCGCTGAATGTGACGGCGTAGTAGGAGCCGCGGGACACGGCGAGGCGCTGCCGGACGGAGGCCTCGTTGCCCAGCCGCACGGCGTGCGCGCCCTGCGGCACCACCAGGAGCATGTCCCCCTGCTTGTGCCCGGACTCGATGTACTCCACGAAACCCGACGTCTCCCAGGACGGGATGGCGTTCGACCCCTTCACCACCGTGCCGTTCACCAGGTCCGACTTGGGTGGCCCGTCCTCGAAGTTGCCGTTCGGCAGAAGCCCTGCGCGCCACCAATTAATTTGTTAACTCAAGCAATCACTAGTAAACTTACACATGCTTTGATCTAGCCAGTACACTTCAGTAATTTGGTCAAGCTGCCGCTGCCTGATCGTCTGGCTGTGCACGCATGCATGGCTGCCGCTGGAGCTAGCTGAAAAGAAAGCTACTGGTAGCAGAGCGCTCTTGTTTTTCTTACGAGTACAATTAATGTAACTGCAACCTACAGTCTACTAAACTGACAGGGTGCACGTTAGTATGATCTAGCTACTTGTGGCTGTATGCATGTCTGTTCGGCTGCGTCGATTGGGGGCCCAGACGCATTCACTTCCACTCCATCTACCACATGCAGTGATCTGTTCTGCACACGCATGAGATGCAGCCAAACTGCCAAAGTGCTAAACAAGAAACCAAATCAAATCAAACAGTAGGTTATGCCACTACTGGTACAATGATATGATCAGTGTTTTTTTCTTATTGAAAAGGATCTTTTGGACGGTGAACATGTGTATTCCGTACCAGACACCTGCAGCAACACATGCTTACAGGCTAGCTAAGCCCAAATGCCCCCTCCTGAATTTGACAATCCAAGAACATGAAAGCAATTAATCTACTTGGCACATGACTAAGGGGAAGTGAGTTATTTTGTTGCAGTGGCTGCGCCCACCTAGGGAATGCTTGACGTATCAGCACACATGACACACCTTGATTAGCGCTAGATCTGAGCCGTCAATTTCTCGACAAAGAGTGGTCGTGCCCATCTATATATATTTCTATACTACGCCATATATCCAAATTGGAAGCGCTAATACAGATGAGCATTATATCATTTTTTTCACCATCCGATCCTAAACGAACGGCCTAGATCAAGCTCTACAGCACCCAATGAAACAGCAAAATCGTAACAACTCTATGCCACAGTAAATATACCACTGTTCTACAGTACTTGCTAGGGTGCTGCTGCCGAGTACTGTTCATACATCCCCGGATTCATCCAAATTGCAACCATGGTTACTACAGTGGAGCATCCAGATCACAAGCCACGTGGACCAGAGAACATAATCATGCACGTTCACAACTAAAGCAATAATATACTTACTATATCGCCAACTGGGATGCATGCATATGCTTGTGATTTTGTATGGCATCTGCTTCTGCACAACACCGCAGGAGATGTGCTTTAACTCGCCACCCATGCAACGCAGATGCATGCCATGTGAGTGTGGGACAACCAATATACCCCTATGTATGGTCCTCCAATAATCAAATCACGATGTTTTCTCAAAGAGAAAAATCAAATCATGATCGAGTCCACGCGCGAAAGCGATCGGAAACCATTTCATCATGTTACGAGCGATCGCTTACGGAGGGCCCAGATCTAACCAAATCAGTAATCAGGAACTGAGCGATGCTCAGTTGGCGTGGGAAGCCGGCGTGCCCCCAGCCTGTCCACATTTGACGAACGCCTGGGTCTACCTACACTATAGTAGCTGGTTTTATTAATTGAAATGGGGGATTTAAGCTCTCCTTAAATCAAAGAAAAAAAACACCTACTTATCCGAATTGCGGAGTATGCATCTCAAAAAGGGAAAAATTGCGGAGTACGTACTCGATCGTACGTACGTATAGAATTAAGAGAATAAGAGGCTAGATTTGTATATGGACCAGATGCATACTGCATCCGGCAAGGACGGGCTAGAAAGTTAATGAGGCAATTTGCTGGAAAGTAATACTACACAGGTATCACGAGTTGGAAAATAGTATTGATGTGTTACTGACTTGTGACCTCATAGCTTATCTATTATCCTCACGTTAGATAGATGTTATTTTCTAATTTATAGAACATTACAATGTATTTGCATCAAATTTTCCCAAAGTTTTAATTGGTCAGCAAAGCATCAGGAACCAGCATCCGTCCTAAATTTTAGAAATATCTTGTGGAGTAGCTAGCTCATACAACTCATGGAGGATGGAGAAGGGGAAATTCTTTTTTCTTTTCTTACCTGGAAAATATCAAGTATCAATAAACACCTGATAGATATTGGCTTACAAGTACCGTTCCACAGAATAGTACTGGATATAAAACACTCGAAAAAAGGATACCACAGTGTGCTACTACTACCGCTGTACTCTGCTCCGTTTTCTGAGAACAATCCTTGATTGGTGTTTCGCTCAATTATATAACCTACTGGTCACTCCAAAATTCGTCCATAGCGGAACAGCTCTCGTGCGTTAACCTTCCCGTTTACGCAAACCAATTACAGCACCTCAAAATCAACAGTGAAGATGACAAGAAGAAGAACCAGGGGGAGCACGGTAACTTCTAAGTCGATGCTTCATATGGACGGCAAGAATTGCCAACAAAGTGGTAAAGAAAATCCCATGCCATGATTGAGAAAACGATAATTGGAGGTAACTCAGTACTCCTACAAATCATGCATGCAACGAGTAGTAACTAAGTAATATGTAGTATAGATGTTATTTTCAACTTGCAAGCAAGCTCTCACCGTCGGTGACGACGGCCGCGGCGCGCGCAGCCGCGCAGACGAGCAGCAACAACACGGCACAACGCATTGTGCTCTTCTTCTTCTTCTTCTTCTCTCTCTCTCTCGCTCGCTCTGCTGCTTCAAGTTCAAGCTGTAACTAAGCTTGGGAGCATGGATGGGGCGATCCAACAGAGCAGCGTCGTGGCTGCACTTATAGAGCAACCGCTCGACTAAACAGCCTCGAGGTTAGCGTCTATTAGCAGGAAATGCCACTGCGTGTCCCGGATCAGGGCGGTCAAATCCCGCCCGTACGCGTGTCCCCGGAGAGCGCCGAGCGGACGGCGCCTCTCTGTTTTCAGCCGCGGCGTAATGTCCACTCTGCCCTTGGGGTGGGGACACCCCCTGCGTGCGGTCACATGGCCCCTCTTCCTGCACCGTTCGCGCGTGCGTAGCCGTTTTCTACACGAGCGCGCTTGGCTTTCGAGTTTCGACACGGCTCGGCCGCGGGAGCCCTGTGCGGCGGCGGCCATGGGCAGTCTCGTCATTTCGGGGGTTCGGCCGCGTCGGTTGTGTCTGACTGTGGGACCGTGGTCCGTATGTAATCAGGTCAGTTCGTGTTCGCGGAATCGCGGTGGTTCATCACGAGATTTGACGAGAGCGCGTACGCGAATGACGAATGAATCAAAGCGGCTGACGCGTTTCGTTGTATGGATTGGTCCAGTACGAGATGATTCGGGAAATAAGAATGTTCATGCGTTTGGTTCATTGAATAGAACCAAATCAAATCATTCCACGTCAGGGAATATTTCTCTCATATGTTGTACCATTTCATTCGAAAAAATCCACTGAACCACATCGTTCATCTTCGCTCGTCCAAGCGCAATGTAGCGATGGGGTCCTATGTCAGTGGGCCAATCCAAATGAAAGAAAAGAAAAGGATGGAAGAAAAAGGGGAAATGAGAAAAAAATAAGAAAAGGGGAAAAAAATAAAAAGAAGGCACTATAGTGAGATGGCTAGTAGATTTTGATGAATTTGCAAAAATATAAAAGTTAATTGTGTGCAAAACTATTTCCAAACTTGAATTTAAATTTAAATCAATTTGTAAATTCAATTCGTGTATCATCTTATACAACTAACCAAACACAATTTCATACTATCCCATACAACCAACCAGACACACTACATGTACCATCCCATTCAGAACGATATCATCTTATCTGTACCATCTCATCTTATTCAGCTCCACCCCACCAACCAAACGCACCCTTAGAGTATATACTTTGTTCACTTAGCTCCTGTTAACAGACACCTTTCTAATTTCTACTAGTACTTGCTCATAGGGGTCCTAACGAATGCGGTGTAGATTTTTTCATACGATTAACGAATTCTTTTATAATTGTATTCGTATTCGAATTCGTGTAAAACATATGGATGTGAATATGGTAAGAGATTTGAATTGCTTTTTTAATGCGAAGTTTCTATTGAAATCGCTGCGTCCCAAACACCTCTAAGTACTGAAAGGCACGGAAGCAGGAAACATTATGCATGTGACATGTCGTGTAGATCTTGAACAAACTCTTCGAAGAATGACATAACTGAAGGGTAGTATTAGTACTGCTATCCAGAGAGGTGTCTGAGTTTCATGTGGGATTACAGTCAGTGGGCATGCAAATTAATGCATCAAGCTGTGCAAGGACGTGCATGCGAGAACTGTATTGCTCTTGAGTTGGCCCAATTCGCTATGAAATTGGGACAATGTGTTGTGCCTTTGGCCCGGGTTCCTGGCTTGGCGCACCCTATACCTATGTCATTCATATCCGTCATGTCAGTTTTGCCCTGCAAAAATTATGTCATCGTTCAAATTAAGATTATACTGTCGGTAACAATGTTGCTCGATTATGCCAGGTTTACGTGCTGTCCTCCATTAGTCTTAGACGCCAATCACGCCCCGTACGTACGATTCAAGATGGCTCTACACGTTCACCGAAATCACAACGGCAGATGATGCTGGGCAAGAGTATCAGGAACATTGACAAAGATACCCATCAACCTCGACTGGCACATGGCGTCATGTGTGCATGTGCCTTAAGCCACGCGGCGACGTTTGCCCCTCGTAAATTGCATTAGACAAAACAAAGAAGAAAAGAAAACAAATTATACTAACCCAAGACAAGAAGAAGCTCGCTTGCACTCAACAGCAGCCGGGGACAGAGGAAGAAGATCTCTGCATTAGTACCTACTAAATACTAATGCAGAGGGCTAATCTGAGGGCTACGGTACCCTACAATAGGAGCATTTTGGACCATTCGATCAAAACTTAGATGGCTAGAATTGCGCCGTTATATGGCTACGCTACGGTGCCAAGTTATAAAAAGAACAGCTACAGTACCATGCTACAATACACGCTAAATCTGAACCATTCACTTGCATCCAATAGCCAAATTTTTTTTGTAAAACACTGGCATGCATTTAGCGAAGTAATCCGAATCCAGAGCCTGGAAGTGGCCAGAGGATGCGCGAGTGACCTGTCTGCGAGCCTGCCTGGACGCATCTCCAGATTCGCATCACTAGCACACCGCGTCGTTAATCTTCAGTTTTTCTTTTCTTTGGCTTCAGAAAGATGAGACTAGTAGGGCTCTGCCATGCGTCTCATCACCATAAACTACGAGAGGTACGTCTTCCCCAAGAGAACAAAGACACGAGTCACCGCATCTTAATTGCACGCAATGTGCCACTGCCTGATCTGCCTGCCCAATAAAATTAACAAGTGACATATGGTTCCATGTGCCCTGCACGCCCTGTCGGACGCTGCCCCTGTGCCATATTGCCATTGATCAATCAAGAGGAGGCCAGATCTTATCTTCAGTTTGGAGAACCCATGTGGCCATGTGAGGGTAGTGTACCTTGTTACCTTCCATCCATGTGTGTTCCCGGGCGCCGATTCTGAGTTTGGAGGCAGGCGTACGTCCAGACGATGGTTCGTTTGGCTGCTTGATTCTTGTTTAGAGCATCTATAATAGCTAGTTACTAAAAAAAGATAAAGAACTTAATCTAACAAAAAAGAAATAAGTCTTTCAATAGATTGTTTCTTAAGCTTGTATCTAACTTTAATTGCTAAAAGTGTGCATGATGATTCTTGATATCAACATAACACATTTTTAGGTAACAAATAAGTCTCCAATAATTATTTTGTTGTTTTTTGTGTCTTGTATCAACAACATGCTTGTTTCTTCATGTAGAAATAAACTCACTTTCTCTCCTCACCATATCTCTTCTACATCACCTAAATGCTGATATGTCCACCCCTTAGTAACAAGTGATATGGACTATTGTAGAAGCACTAGTAAGGTGATTAACGTATTTATGTGACTAGATTTGTTTCAAAGTTTATAATATCAAATGATATAACTTAGATACATGAGAATATATTTACGTATCTCAATAGGTTATTTAGATTTTTAAGACATCATAAACATTGAAAATGACAATAGAAACTTGAAGAAAATATAACTTGAGAAACATAATTGAAGTATGAGATGTTGGAGTTCTTAAAAACGTGATCACTCTCCATTATACATAGATCATGTAGCTACATGTCCCCATTCTTCCTCTATTAATTACTCTTTTTTAAAATGTATGCATGAACATGCACCTCTATTTAATCTAAGCAATATGTTGATTATGTGTGCGGCAAATTATCTTATTAGTTTACATGATATTAGTACCTTGCTCACGCATACACCGACGCACCATGGCGCAACCTACCTTGAACTTATCTATCCCTTCTTGCCGCCATAAATTTTCTGCTTCAACCTTGAACATCAAGTCTAAATCTTGATCGATCTCTCTCAGCTGCTACCCCTTCCACTGCAATACTCTATCACATAGTTATCTTTTACCTCTCTCTAATTATTGCTTAATGTTGATCGTTGCGACATCAAACACGCATACACATGCAACTGATGTCGATCCCTACCGGGGACACCCATCATACAACTACAATCTCTACTCCAAGCCCTTTGCTCCTCTACTTTTGTACGCTTGTGCTTCTATTCCTACTGATGCATGCATGTATATACACATGTATAATGTTATACATCATCGATGTTCTATTTTCCTGTGTCGGTTGCTCATCTTCTTCGATGTTGGCCAACTCTTGTTGCTTCCCCACTAACTGCAGGAACCTCCCATCTTCACTGATGCTAATATGTCTTCTTTAGTCGCCGTCTAATGATATGGAGAATCTACTCACCATCATCGGTGACACCATGCCCCTCACTAGCGGTGGCACACTCCTAACTACCCGATGGCTTCATACCGTCCATTGCTCGTCTTCAATGTAAAGTTTTATCTCCTCTCTGTTAGAGTTTCCCCATCATCGAGCTTCTTTGGCCACTAACTTCGTCAGCAACGTCGACACTCACCACTCGTCATCGCGACCCTTGGATCCTTCGACGCTAGTTTTTCTCTTCAACGACTCAGACGAGTAGCACGCTATTGTCCTTGTCGAATAGCTAATGTGGGTAGCACGACATTGTCCTCATCTTCGTCGCCGCTGCCTCGGCTCTTTGCTTCCCCGTTGGTCATGTTTTTTGCAGGATAGATCGACGCTATTGCACTCTTTCGTGGTCTCCGTCGACACCTTTCGTGCTTTCCTCGTTATAAATTCTATTTTTATTCGAAATTTCAGTTATTTTTTATTGGAGTTCATATACAAATCAAATTGCTAATTTTATTTAATTTATTCTGAATTGTAGTTATTTAGATAATTTATTTTGGAATTCATATGAAAATCAAATTGCAAATTTTTTTTTGTTTTTTTATTCCCAATTCCAATTATTTAGTAATTTTACTTGAATTTGTGCCCAAATCAAATTGCCAATTTTATTTCATTTTTGTTCCTAATTTGAGTTATTTTCTATTGGAATTCATATGCAAATCCAATTGCTACGTTTTGTTTGTTTTTATTTCGAATTTTATATATTTAGGATTTTACTTGGGATTTTGTATGAAATCAAATTGCTAACTTTATTTTATTTTATATTAAAATTTCAGTTATTTATTCCACATTTGTTATATTTACACTTTTTACTTAGGATTTTGTCTTAAATCAAATCGCTAACTTTATTTTATTTTTTATTCCGACTTTCAATTATTTTTACTAGAGTTTGTATTCAAATCCAATTGCTAATTTTATTCATTGTATTCTGAATTTTAGTTATTTAGGAATTTTACTATCGAAATCATAGGCAAATCCAATTTTTCAATTTATTTTTTTATGCCGAACTTCAATTATTTTTTGTTGGAATTTGTTTGCAAATCGATTGCTAATTTTGTTTTGTTTGTATCCTAATTATATTTATTTATGTGTTTTACTTAATAATTCGTGTTAAATCAAATTGCTTGTTTTGTTTTATTTTTATTCTAAATTTCGGTTATTTTTATTGGATTTTGTATAAAAACCCAATTGCTAATTTTATTTAATTGATTATTCCGAATTTAATTTATTTAAGGATTTTACTATGGAATTTGTATGGAAATCAATTTGCAATTTCCCATTTTTTTTGTTATTCCGAATTTCAGTTATTTTTGGATTGTACTTGATATTAATTCTTTCTTTTAATTTAGACCGTTGTAATCTGGATCCAACACTATAGACGGTGTAGATCTTTTACTTTTTTTCACCGATTAATGTGAGAATTTCTAAGCTTTGAGAGCGAACGTCGTGACTTATTTTTTCTATTTCTTCTAGGGATTTTATTTATTTTACTATGGAATTTTATGCAAATCCAATTGCTAATTTTATTTTTTATTCTAAATATCATTTATTTTTTATTGGAATTTGTATGCAAATCCAATTGCTATCTTTTGTTTAGATTTTATTTCGAATTATATCTTTTAGGAATTTTACTTACAATTAGTATGAAATCAGATTGCTACTTTTACTTTATTCTTTATTCTAAATTTTAATTATTTTTCATTGGAGTTCATACCTGGATAACGAACGTGATGTCTTCATTTTCTATTGGCTTGACATGTCGGGGGTGCAACTCCTTTTCTGATCCACATGTCAGCTAGTGATCATATATAACGGAAATCTCAGTGATCGTCGATACGGCATGCAACAGAGTTTGGCGTTGCTCCAGGCCGCGGTGCATTTCTTTAGCTGAAAGCGGCCGTCCGGGCGTCTGAATTGATTCACCGAGCCATTTTTGAGGCGTCAAAACGGCATCGGAAATGGTGCGTGTGCCTTGTCGCCAGGGAAAGTTCATGTTACTACCACAGTACCACGTATGGGGTGCTCGCTCGTCTTGTTTCATCGATGGAGCCAAAAGACAGCCACATGCGAGCGTGTTCGGTTTTGGATAGTTTCGACGACGCGTATGCGAGCAAACCCGCGGCCGTCCTAGCAGTTCGCTCTGTGCCGCTTTGGACTTCGTTTGGCTTTCAGCGGTTGGACGGGTTCAGCTCCGTGATTTGTGTCGGTAACTTCTGCTTGCAAAAATCGACCTTGTCTCAACTATGAGCTGCAAGTTACAGGACAATGCTTGTACGTGTATGGCAATTCGTATCTTGGTCGGATGCCACTTGAGTTGTTTTTTGCTCAAAGAATAATATGTTTTTCTTTGGGTGAAAATGAGTGGTTACAAAGAGTTGTTGCAGATAGACTCACAGACTGGTGTACGGTGTACACCCCCGTTTACTGCAGCTTAGTGCTGTGCACATGGTCATCTATGACCTCGATGATAGCTCATAATATATGATTCAGTAAGATGAAATCACACCGAAGCAAGGTTGGACACGGTCCATACTTGTTCCCCTCCATTCCAACTGCAACTCCAAGCGCTCCTCTTGTAGGGTCTGATATCCAATTCCAGGAAAGATGTTTCGACGCTTGCACCTTCGGTAAACCCAGAACAACTTTCCAGACCAGGCCTGTCTGCTCAGTTCTGTTCAAACTCAAAAGCCAAGTCCAGTTTAACCAAGCTACTGTCGGTACTACAATCAAATCTAATTAGCCGTCCAGTTTAGCTGCCTCGGCCAATAGGCCGCCCGGTTGCTTAAAAAAGGGCTTACTTGGAACGCAGTGATTTCATAAGAATTCTACGAGGATATTGCAGGAACTTCACAGGGGATAGTTCGATTCCCGGCCGCCCGCGTGGATTTAGGAGGATTTGTGTGTTCCAAACTGGAATTCAAACCCCGCATTACGCGCAAATGAGGCTTGAGCGGCTGTGGCTGAGGGCGGCTGACCGGCCTCGGCGAACACAGCGGTCCGGGGGGCCCAGCGAGCGAGGAGGGAGCAGCTGTCCGCGAGTTGGCTTCCTCTCCTAGCTCCCGTCGGTTCCGCTGCCAGGTGGGGCCTGGGACACGGGCACGCATGTGTGCCTGATAGATGGTTCCGCGCAAGGCAGTGCGATCCGGCGGTGAGCGAGACAGCGACAGACACGAGGTAGGCCGGGCCCGATCTGCCGCCGTCGCGCTGCAGCCGCGCCCGCCATGTGCCCCGCTAGTTCCTGGGCCCCGGCCGCGCGCGGTCGACTTCTTCTTGCCTTGATTCCCTCTTCGCTTCACATCCTCTTGATTTGGATACGCACCGACGGGCGACGACGGCGGATCTCGTGGCCGTCTTTTGTGATCAGCGTGCAGGTGGTCCGCGACTCCGCGTGCAGATCGATGATCACTCGTCATTCTGTGCTGACAGATGCACGGATGGATGCATTTTCACGTGAGATTGGTTCGTTGTGTGGAACGGTTCGGTACAGGATGGTTGGGGGAAATAAAGACGTTTATGTGTTTGGTCCATTGAATGAAATTAATTGGTCTCAGATCAAATCATTTCACATCAGGGAATATTTTCCTCATATGCTGTACCATTTCATTCGAAGAAATCAACTGAACCACGTCGTTCATCTTCGCTCGTCCAAGCGCAGCGTAATGAGGAGGCCATATGACAGTGGGCCCATTCAAATGAAAGAAAATAAAAGAATGGAAGATAAAAGGAAAATGAGAAAAAAATAAAAAAGGAAAAAGGAAAAAATAAATAAAAAGAAGGCACTGTAGTGAGGAGGCTAGCAGATGTTGATGAATTTGCAAAAATATAAAAGTTAATTGTGTGCAAAACTACTTCCAAACTTGAATTTAAATTCAAATCAATTTGTAAACTCAATTCATGTATCATCTCATACAACATACTAAACACAATCTTGTATCATCTCATACAACCAACCAAACACACTACATGTATCATTCTATCCAGAACGATCCTATCCTACCTCTACTATTTCATCTTATTCAACCACATCCTACCAAACCAAATGCACCCTTCCTTCCTCTGTACAAAATCTGCCGCTAGAGCTATCGACCGGTCGCTCTGTCTCCCTCTGCTACGCATCACCCAGCTCGCGTACATGGTGTTATTCACGTACTACTGCCGTTCATGAACCATTATTCTGAATAATTTGTTTCTGTTTTGTGCTTCCTTTTGCTCCGATGATGTGCTTTTGTTTTCCTCCATGCAGAGCGATCCTTGCTGTCGACTCGGCTGCTCGGCTGACAAGCAGAAGTTAGCACGCAAGAGGTGACAAAGGGGCGGATCCGATGTACAACTGTACAAGGATCGATCGGATTACACAGTTCAGCCCAAAACAAGTTCATGCGCGGTGATATTCACCGTCTTCTTGTTCTTTCTGAGAGGAGGGAAAACCGGAAAATGACTTACGATTGGGCATTTGGTCCATATGTGGATCATCTGGGCTTCTTGGGGATCTACATGGAGCCGAGCGGGCTGTAGCTTCTTTTCTTGCGAAAAAATAGCTCGATTAAAACGGGAGGGCTCGAAACGGGTTTAGCGAATTGGCGTCGAAGCCCAAGAAGCAGTAGCAGGTGACAGCCCAACACACGGCGCACCGTCCGAAAACACGATCCCGCCGCGAATCGCGCCGTCCGTCCCGGAGCGCATCGGTGCACCGCTCCCGATGCGTCACCACCACCTGCCCGAACGCCGACACTCCTCCCCCGCACTTCCCCGCGCACTAGGCTAGGCAGCCTAGGCTCCGCCTTCTCCTGAACGACGGCGGCGGCGCTGACGCGGCTCTGCTCCCTTTCCTTGCCGTCGCGACCTGCCTCGACGTCCCTTCTCCCACGGTAACGGGCCGAAATGCCCCGGAAGCCAGAAACAAGCAGCTTCCCTTCCTGGTCTGGTACAGCTAGGGTTGCCATTGCGGGTTTGGTTAGGCTGCAGGCGAGCTCTGCTTCGGGTTTTCGGTTGGACTGGACTCATTGGAGGAGTGGTTTTGCTGTGGCAAGCAGCTTCCCTTCTAGTTGGGTTTGGGAGTTTAGTTGAATACTTGAATGATGTATTATTGATTAATTGATGTTTGGAGGTAGTGGTCTGTTAAAGTCACCAAATTGTTTCAATTGTGTTTTTTCATGAATTAGATTGCGCCGGTAATGGCTAGTTTTCCGATCTGCTTTGATATGGGGGGTTTGAGGCACTAGTATGGTACAATTCGTGGTAAATTAATTGGGCAAGGTTGGAGACTGGGTTTTACTCGTGCATGTGTAAGACTAGCTCGATAAATGGTTTCGAATGGATGGAAGGACCTTGAATACAAACACCGCTGTACCCCGGATCTCCGATTGGCAATGGCATTGTTGAGGGCCTGTGTGAAGTAAGTCACTAGACTGGTCTCTAAATTCACTGGAAATCAACTACTCAACTTAATGAAAGGTTTTTATGAAATTTCCATTTCTTTTGGAGGGATTCTGAAACTCTAGTGTTGTATATACGTGCCATATATGCCATCACTTTATTTTTGCATTGATTACAACCGGCAAACTAATAGAAATGAATCATATTACATTTGGATCATGGCAAAGATGACAACATCTCATTCTCATCGAAGCATAACATTCAACTTGCAGGGTGCTACTGGACTGGGTGCCAAAGCAAATTGTTTGGAGTATGTGCTGCTGGCCACTTCTTAGATTCTCAAGCAGACGATTGTGATGGTCTTTGCACGGAGTCAGAAGGCCCACTATGCCTTCCGCTCTACACACATTTCTATTGCTGCATACCAAGTCTATATATAATACATATTTTCTTGTATTTCTTCTGGAAAATGACATAAGCAGTCTATCTGTTATACAGTCTATCTGTTATAGTCTATCAGCGGCGTCGCAAGACTTAATTTCAGACTATTAGTAGCTTTTTGAGTTTATATCTATTTCGAAGCTCTTCTTTCCGTAAGATAGAAGTTACCATTTATATTAGACATGACTTCCAAGTATCTTGTGGATGGTTACGAGTATGGATTGAACTCAGTTTTGTAATATCACCTATATAAAGCTAAGCTTGCCTATTGTTTCAGGGGCAGAAAATTACAGGAAAATTCTAGTTCCCATCTTCTCTACTTCTCATCCTCCTGCTGGCTTCGCGAAATCCGACAACGCCTGGCTATCGTCGGGGTCGACAACGTCTTACTGCCACCCATCGTTTCGCCTTGAGGTCCTTGGGCCCTGACAACTTGGTATCAGTTATGCCTGGGTCTGATTCCGGGGAGGAGGCCAGTTCCGTGAACGCTATGTTTCAAGCCATTCAAGATCAGATGGCAGGGATTGCTCAAAAAAATGCTGATATGAAATCAAAGATCGCAGACTTAACCCGTCAAAGCATCGCCGCCAATGCAAAAATTGCAGCATCGGAATTGACTGGAGCCTCCTTCTTAGCACCGGGACTGCTGCCAATACCACCATCATCATAAAACCCCACGATGATCACAGGCCTTTCAGCACCTTTACTCACCGCGCCTCCATCGGTGGATGTATCCACTCCAGTATACCCACCACCAATGACATCAACCACCGCCTACGAAGCTTCGGCAGCCAATTTCGTTCCACATAATCAATACACAGCACCAGTTTTTACGTTCCCACAGCCATCGCTGCCTCTGCAATTTCCAGTACCCCCTCGCCACCATATGGCCACCAGTCATCACCCTTCCCAACCGAGCACACCAAGGTACCATAAGCTGGAATTTCCAACATATTGTTGAATTAAATGCAGTTTTAGCAAACACTCATAAATAATTCCAGCATAATTAATAGAAATTAAAGCATAATTCCACCATAATTTAAATGACCAAATTAACAAATACTCATGTAATTCTTCCAGGTCATCTAAAAGGGATAATAAGCTCAACACATACACCATGTGTACATCAGAAGTCAGCATTAAGCTAAGACTTAAAAGATTAAAGATTGCTCTCAGACGGCTAGTTGCACAAGACATAATCTTGGCTACCACAGCATTTAAGCCAATATTCTTCATCAATTGAATATGATAACTCTAAATTAGACTTTGAGCTCAAAATTAATGCTTTACTAATATGTCAAATTTTATCTCAATACCGCAGATTAAACTCTCAGTCAATAAAAGATCTTGAGATTAATAGTGCACTAAGACACTATTCCAGCATAATGATTTTTCGGCTAACAGAGATTGAGCATATGACAAAGCGGTAGGATCAAGGATAACCGACTAGAGGGGGGTGAATAGGAGGTTTTAAAACTTTTTAGCAAATTAACAATTTAAGCCAATTATGAATTATGTCTAAACTAGATACAATTCTAGCTAAGCAATTTAATACAAGATAAATGCTAGAATTGTAAAGAAATATAAATACGGAATAAGTAAAGACAAGAATTAACCATAAAAGAGACAACGATGTTTTCCCGTGGTATCGAAGACTTACCGGTCTTCACTAGTCCACGTTGAGGAAGCTTGAACGAATCAAGCCGGCTTCACGAATTAAGCCTTCCCTCGATCACTATTGGTTGTTCTTCTTCCGCTCCGGAGATGGTGAACACCGAACCACTCACAATCTTGACACCGGGCCTCTTCACAAGCTTCTTGAAGAGATCACCGTGCGATCACCGCCAAGCCGTCTAGGAGTTCAGCAAAACTCCAAGAGTAATAAACCAATGATCTTCGCTTGACGGCACTCAAGTGCAAATGGATCAATTAGAATGAGTGAATGCACTTGAATTTGCTCAACTACCTTACAATGAATGCACAAGTATATTTGAGGTGTTGAATGAATGCTTAAGGCTCTAAGGATGTTAAATAAAGTTTTGCATACTATCCTAGAGTAGGTGGAGGGGTACTTATAACCCCCACAACCAAATTCAACCGTTATGAGAGAAACCACAACTTTCCAGCGAAATGCGGTACTACCGCTAACCAAGGTGCGGTACTACGCATTCCACCAACCGCTCTGTAACGGCTACAACAGGAGCATTAATTGCCTCTGACATAGCCGTTTTAAACACGGCGCGGTCATACCGCCAACTATCATGCGGTCATACCGCTAAGTCCGATCGTACCGCACATTGGAGCGGTACTACCATACGCAGGGTTTTCAATCTCAGTTGAAAAAGGGTGCTTCTTTGGTTTTTACGTACTACCACATAAAAAACGGAACAACCGTGGAGCGGTAGTTCGACCATTAAAACACATCAAACTGCTGGATCTTGAGGAGGAAGAGGAGATGGATCTTGAGGAGCTGAAGCTTGGGCTTGAGGAGATGGAGCTTGAGGAACAAGGGCTGGATCAGCTGAGGCTAAAGGAGCTATAGCAGGAGCCAAAGAAGGACCAGCTGGAGTAGAGGAAGCCCTTGGAGGTGGAGGATGACGAGTGTAGCGCTGAGGAGTAGTCATCATCTTCTCCATAGCATCAACACTTCTCGTTTGAGTCTTTAGTTGTGAGTTTCATTCTGAAACTCAAGCTGTGCTGTCCTCATCTCCTGCTGAGTGACCTTAACTTGTAACAGATTATTGAGGATCAACTGCTGATTTTGGAGAATCTGTGCAAGTGTCACTTGACCTTTAGGCGGCATTACCATCGGATGAGATGATACTTAGTTCGTAGTCGAAGCCGGCATCCATGTCGATATCTGCGTAGTAGTCCAAGTCGAACCAATTCTCCTCATTCCACTCTCCTGCCATGGAAGCATTAGGAAAAAAGAGAATTTATTGACAAGGAATCACTGGAAGATCCTCACGGTCGGTGCCAACTGTCGATGATCTAGAACAGATCTTACATATGATTGTTTGATTCGGGATGTCTCCTAAGATTCAACACGTAGAGAGAACGACACAGGAATTTTTATACAGGTTTGAGCCTTCTGTTGCCATAATAACAGCCCTACTCCTGTGTATATTGTATTGAATATGAGTGTTTACAATCAAGAGGAAGACTAATGCATTGTTCTCCTGATTGCGCTTCCTCCTCCCTTCGTCGTCTGCAGATTCCACCCTTTATATAGTGCTCGAAGTGGGTGGCGGTTTCTCCAGTCCAAAGGGTGTCTCATCAATTCAGATGTTGATGCGGTTACTGGATATTATTACTAGAGTAGTAACGTCCCCACGTAACGTCCCCACGTCGCCAGATGGTTATCATCAGAACAGAAAGGTTAATCATGCAGTTATTCCGGGGAATAACAACATAATTAACCACCTCATATCTTTAAATATGGTATAGAAGACTCCCTGATCGACCAGGCCTACATGTATGTAAGCTCCATCGACTAGAGACTGGTCGTAGAAAAACTTATGACCAGGTGGTGGTCATAGTAAATCTTACGACCACAGTCTGATCGTAGGAGGATTTATGATCAAGGGATAGTTGTAGAAAAGCTTAAGACTAGGGACTAGTCATAGAGGAACTTACGACCAGGTGGTGGTCGTAGTAAAGTTTATGACCACAGACTAATCGTTGGAGGACTTATGATCAGGGGATAGTCGCAGAAAAGCTTACGACTAGGGACTGGTCATAGAGAAACTTACGACTAGGTGGTGGTCGTAGTAAAGCTTACGACCACAGACTGATCGTAGGAGGACTTACGGTTAGGGGATAGTCGTAGAAAAGCTTACGACTAGGGACTGATCATAGAGGAACTTACGACCAGGGGATGGTCATAGAAAAGCTTACGACCTTCTCCCTTATGGATAAGGGGTATAGTTACGGGAAGTGTAAAGATATTGCTGTCTCTAATAAGAATTATAGATAAATGGATAAAACGAGGATTATTATATCCTCGTCAAAATGTTTGTTGCGAGTCAAAAATATGATTAAGACGCTTGATGCTTTTTACGACCAGATCATCAATGTAAGCTTCCAAATTTTGGCCTAGTGGAGGAAAGCATGTCTTCTGCATCAAGCGTTGAAAAGAAGCGCCATCATTTTTTAGACCAAATAACATTTTGACATAGCAAAATATTCCAAATGGTGCAATAAATATGGTCTTTTCTTCATCATCTAGGCACATACTTATCTGATGATAGCCATATTATGCATCTAGAAAACTTAATATTTCACAGCCAATAGTAGAATCAACCAACTGATCGATACGAGAAGGGGGAAAAATCGTCCTTCGGACAAGCTTTATTAAGATCAATAAAGTCTACACATATACGCTATTTACCATTAGACTTTCTAACAATTATAGGGTTAGCCAACCACTCTAGGTGGTCGACTTCTCTTATAAAGCCTGCTTTAAGTAACTTGTCCAATTCAGATCTGATGGCATCTCGTTGATCAGGTGCGGATCTCCATAATTTTTGTTTTACGGGTTTCTTGTCAAGCCATAGAACTAACCTGTGCTCGATCACCTCCCTAGGGACCCCAGGAATGTCGGATGACTGCCATACGAAGACATTTGCGTTTGCTCGGAGAAAGATGACGAGGGCGTCTTCCTATGCATGGTCGGAAGTGACCTCGATGTGAACGGTCTTCGAAGGCTCCTCTGCATTCAGTGGAACTTCTTTGACTTGGTCGTTCAGCTTTGGTGCAACTTTAGGCTTCGACTGCTTGGTCAAAGGTTGTACTTTGCTTGCCTCTCGTGTTGGTATTTGGCCAACCATCTCGAGAGATTTGCGATCGTATGTAAGCGCCATCTTTTTATCACAGCGGACTGTGATTACTCCTTTGGGATTTGGCATCTTAAGATATTGATAACCGTAATGAGCATCCATTAGGAATCGTGCCAGAGTTGGTCAACCGAGAATGGCATTGTATGCCGCATCGAAATCGACAACATCAAAAGAAATTTTCTCTATCATGAAATTGTTTGGTGACCCAATATTACAGGAAGAGAAACCTGACCAATAGGTTTGGCTGAAGACCCCGGTACGATACCATGGAATGAGTATCGTACAAGCCTAATCTTTGTCCTAGGAACTTACATCTCATCTAGGGTACTCGTAAAGAGTATATTCAACGAACTCCTACCATCAACTAGCACCCGATTGACTCAACAGTTGGTGATGGTGGGCTTGACCACGATCAAAAAATGACCAAGTTGAGTAGAAGGGATCGGACAATCACCTTTCTCGAAAGAGATGGTGATTTCCTACCACTTTGGTACTTTATTGACAAGTGGAGGGTCGATAGAATTTACCTCACGTTCGACAACTTTGAGATGTCGTTTCAACTTGTATGTCGAAGATCCTCCATAGATGTGATTGATGGTGTGTTCTGGATCTTGAAACAACATCTCCTCATCATCATCCGACTGTTTCCGACCACTCGTTTGCCCTACCTCTTCAAGTGTAGGAAGCGATCTTTTGCCGGTGTAGTAATCCTTAAATTTCCGTTGAAAAACTCGGCAATTACGAAGGCCGTGTCCTTCCTTTTTATGGAAAGGACATCACCTAGACTTGTCGTTCATCCATTTGGGGCGTTTACTTTTGCTCCGATCGGAGTATGGTTTGGAGCTCCGAGGCTCCTTATCGCTGACAGCTAAGACCTCCTTAGAGCTTTTGACTTGAAGCTTTTGACCTTTAGTCTTGCTCTTAGATTTCCCAGCCATTTATCTTTCTTCTTGCTACCTTCGCCCGCTTCTCGAGTGTCCTTATCGTCATGATCAACCGTGCGATTCTAGTCGACCGCTTCTGCGGTAGTTGCATAACGGTCAGCCATTTCAAAGAGCTCGACGACGGTAGCTAGAGGATTTAGAGCGATATCCTCTATGATCCTTTGATTGTGGACTCTCTTCTTGAAAGCACTGATGACAGAAGAGTCAGGAACTTTAGGAATTGAATTGTGAACCTAACTAAAACGCCTGATAAATTGGTGAAAGGTCTCGTGAGAATCCTATCGCGTTCTGTGCAGGTCATCCTCCTCTCTTGGGCGGTTGTATGTGCCCTAGAAGTTGGCTAGTAGTAGGTCGAAAAAATGCTACCACGAATAGATCGACTCTTGTGGCTGATTTAACAGCCACAACCGAGCAGATCCTTTGAGCATAGTAGGAAGGTAATTGGCCATGACATGCTCTCCTCCTCTTGCTGCTCGAACAACAGTAGTATAGATTTGATAAAACTTGATGGGATTTTGTGACCCATCAAACTTCTCCATGTTCACTGGTCGGAACAGGGGCGGCTAGCGAACTGCTCGAAGGTCAGGCGAAAATGTCTGACATCTGATAATAATATCATAACGCCTTCTTTGCGGGAAAGAAGGCTTGACATCACCAGGCGACCATACTCAACATTGCCCAGTAGTAAGTGGACCTGACCTATTATAGATCTCAGCCCTACGAGGGTAATACTCCTCGTACTCCGTCTGCTGGTGCAGATTTCTCGAAAGAAGTGGTGAACGACCACTTCCTCTAGGAGTTTGCCGATCACCAATTGTTCGAGGGACTCTTCTCTGACTAGGATCGTGGTTAGGAGAACAACCAAACCTATTGTCTTGTTGTTCTCCACGAGGAGAGTCATCTGAATGACTAGCGTTCGATGGAGTTGTCCTGGTATGACTACTAGGAAGGTATTGTCGAGTCCGCTCGAGCCTGACCATCGTGTCCCGATGTAAGGACCTCTGGGTGGCAATTCTTCTTCACCGAATGGTTTCATGATTATCAACGTCTGAGTCAGTCGAAGCATGCCTCAGTGGAGAGCGATTATTTCTAGGATTTCGGCCATGCTCATGAAGGTAGAGATCCCGTTCATCATCGGAGGTGTTCTCGTCATCACCACGAGAGCCTAAAGTGAGTGTGCGATGAGTAGCATCCCCACTCTACCTCTTGGAGAGAGATTAGGATTTGAGGAGGACAATGACCTCTGGGTGCTATTATCTCTACTCGCTCAATCCACGACTAAAGGTGAACCTCGAGGGTGTGGTCGAATCCGTAGGTGAAGCGGGCTCGACAATGCACCTCGTGGGGGTAACCAAAGGGTGACGGTTATCAGGTGTTTATTGAGTCCCAAAATCATGGATTCTAGGACTTGCTGTGCTAGATCGGACGGCCTCAGACGAGCCTGAACATTTGGAGAGGAAACCCTCGCCGTGCTCTGTACTCACTGTGGTGCGATCCTGACCCTGGTCGGATGGACTGTTGCCCTTTGAGGATTCTGGTTTCTCGTCTGGGCGTAATGTCATGGGGGGAGAAAGCTCTCTTATCAACCTTGTCTATGGCATGGTCTCCTGGGTCTGGTGAAAGATCCCTAGAAATGGCGTTGCCATCAGACGAAATGATGCTCTGCTCGTACTCGTAGCAGGCATCCATGTCAAGTTCTACGTAGTCTGCCAAATCAAACCAATTCTTATCATTCCACTCTCCTACCATGAAAGCATCAGAGTTGAAAATGAAGATAATTTGTCGAAAAGGGAAGGGTGAATCGGAAGATCCCCACAGACGACGCCAACTGTTGATGGTTTAGTATCAATCTTACGAATGAATGTTGGGGACTCTCCTTGAGTTAAACCACACAGAAAAAGACACGAGGATTTTATACAGGTTCGAGCCTTCTCTTGAGGGAATAATAACCCTACTCCTGTGTTGCTGTATTGATTATGCTTTACAACAGGGAAGAAATCACTAGAACTAGGTCTTAATGACTTCTGTATGCAGATCTTGTCACTACTTGTCTTGTGTCCATTGTTGTTGTTCCTGTCCTCTGTGCACTGGCTTTACTCCTTATATAGCGCGTGAAGGGGTGACAGTTGTCCCATATCAAAAGGTGTCTCACCGTTTGCTGAAATATGCATGTTCAGTGATGGTTATGGTCAGAGACTAACCCCCTCACGCCGCTTTTCAGTTATGTCAAAGACAGATGTTTAATACGTGTAGTTATCCCAGAGAATAACAACACATATCATCTATTATGTGTATTAAACACCGCGCATAAGTGTCCTTAGTTGATTGGGCCTGCATGTCTGTAGGCTTTGTTGACCATATGGTGGTTGTAGTTAACCAGATTGTAGTAAAGCTTACGACCATGAAGTGATCATAGTAAGACTTATGATCATGAGGTGGTCGTAGAAAAATCTTATGACCACTAAGTAGTCGTAAAAATACTTATGACCATATAGGGTGGTTGTAAAATGGTTTACGACTATTCGGCTAAGCTTTTCCCTTATTAATGATAAGTGGTATCCTTACAAATAACATGAAGATATTGCTATATATAATAATAATTACAGATAAACAATTTAATTAATTTAGGATTATTAGATCCTCGTCACCAATGCAAATGTAGGATCGAAAATGGCAACAGAGGGGGGTGAATGGTGCCTTTTTAAAATTATCCCCTGAAGTATCCACGAACATTTACTCCGATAGCTACATTAGCTATGAAGTAAGATTCATACTCAAGGAAAAGTTGAACATTGTTGCCCCAAAAATCTTGGAGAGACTAGATACTCCAAGTTATTCTGCCTAAAACAGAGAGTACTACACTTCACCGAGAAAGCCACGAGTTCGGACAAAGGAATGCTAAAACTGAAATCTGCGAGATAGTGAAAGGAACTCTGAAAATTTTACTCACTTATAGCTGAAAGCAAAAGGAAGAATTAATCTTCTTGCACTTCACCCAAATATATTTGCTTTCTTCTTGTGCCAACCAAGAAATGATGCCTTTGAAAATCTGGTTCTTCTTCTGAAAATTGAGGACACATCACTTGAAAACAACATGTTCTGAATCTTGAGTAAACAAGGAAGCAGGATCGCACACTTGCTAATAGCAGAAACCAACAACCACCTTGCATCCAAACTAAACAAAATTCGGACAAGCAGTAGAGCTGCGAGGAATTACTCATGGGCGAATACACTGAAGGTGAAATCTGAGCACACAAAAAAGCTATGATTGCGGTTCGGCAAGATGGACAAACGAAGATTTACGAATCTGCTGAATACCAAAATTGAAAGCAGGGAGAAGAAATGTAGCGAGAGAATGAACTACAAGCGCCTGTATTCTTTCTGAAAATGTTCTTCTTGTTTTGGCCGAAGCATCACACACAAGAGTAGAGGCTGCCACACAAATTCTTCTTGACGAAACATTCAGAGGAGGCGGACAGACCTGCGATTCGGTTGAGTACAAGGAGTTGCAAAGCGAAAAGCAATGAAAGCGAGAATCTGCGACAGCCGAAAAGGAGAAATTCATGAGAAATTGCTTGAAGCTTTTGAGCCAAAAGATCTGGAAAACAAACTAAATAACATCAAGACCCTAGGGAACAAGAGAATTCAACGAAAGCCTAGGAATCAAGATTTTGACAAAATTTGAGACTTGAGCGAGAGAGAGCATTAATTTTCAAATTCCTTTCCATTTCCTAATCCATTGCTCAAGAGATTCTGCGGATAGATGAGCAATTACCTTAGGACTAGAGAACACAAAACTTGAGCCAAATCTTAAAGGAAAACACAAGAAACAAGTGTACTCTGTTAAGAAACCCTAGGAAAGGAAGCAGAGAAATCACAAAGGCTCACATCCGGACTTTCTCAAATGAATTCATTGCAAATAGATGAAGGATTCGGAGGAATGATTACCTTTGAAATTTACTCCACACACTACATGCTTGAGAGGGAGAAACATACACGCACTAGCTCAACCCATACCCTCACTACTCGGCTCTCCACTTGGGAACACACAGGGAGCTCTACACTACCCTCGGCTCATACACTCTACTACAAGCACACACGCCTGCTGGAGCTCTCACTCATTTCGTTACCCACACATTTCGGCTCTTATCTCTTGCTGCACTTGCGACTAAAAATGAGAAGGCTCATGTCCTCAATTAGCAAATCAAGAAGTGCAGTCCAAAACTCACATGCTTGCTCCACACACAAATGAGGCAAAGGTCATGGTCAACATGACCCGGGATTTGGAGGAAAACCAGCCCATCCTCTCATTGCTTGAGTCAAATCTCCAATTTGCCCTCAAGCGACTTCGAAGCTTCGCATCCAGTATCTTGACCGTCTGGACCTCGACTCCTCCACGAGTCTAGTCGAGTCCGCTCGTCATCGCCCGTCGTATCCGTCACAGGCGATTCAGTTCCTCGTCTCCCGACTCGCAACCACTTCAGAAGCCTCGATCATCTTTGGCAACTCTGACCGTCTGGACCTCAACACCTCCTGTGTCTAGTCCCGGTCCACCTCGCCTCACCATGACCTAGCTCCGAAGTCCTGCGATCCTGACAGACAAGCAAACCATCACATAGCACCGCACGAAACAAGCATAATCGGTAAAGGCACAAGTAAAGGTACTCTACCCTCGAATACCGAAACAAACTCAAACTCACTAAACCGACCGTCAATTACTCATCACAAACATGGGGACACCTCCACATGGTCTCTCAATCTCCCCCTTGATGAGTATATTGACAAACCCAAAAAAGCATAAGTTGAGTTTGTTTGAAAGTCATACATGGTCCAAGAGAAGAAATTGATGCTAATGACCATGTAGGCATGAGGAGTAAAAGAAAGAGCAAGTTTTCCTCAAAGCGCTCCCAAAACTCCCAAAAGTGACTTTTTCTCCAATATTCTCCCCTTTTGGCAATAGAGTCATCAAGATACAAAAGAGAATATAGCATGGTGTGGTTGAATGTTATGCAATGCTAAGCAATTAGAGCCATGAAGATTATCCAAAATGACTATTAGAGTATTACACCAAGCCATAGCATTATATGAAAACTATCAATATCATTACAAGATATGCATAATCAAACCAAGCCACGTAAGTAACAATATGAAGATTAGATGAATTTCTTAGCATGTCAAGCCACTCAAGAGTATAGTCTAGCTAGAGGTATCCAAAGATGATGCAAACCATGTCAATAACCTAAGTGGAACCAAGAAGCTAGAATTGAGTCAATTTAGAGTGCTATTAGTTCAAGAATGAATCATTTGCACAAGTACTTGGTTCTTTTGGTAGTTAAGCAAATTTAGCCCAAATCACATATTTTCATTTGGAATTGATAATTTTGGTGATGTGCTAGATCTCAAGCCTTATCGACCATTCCAAGCGAGAAGCTTAAGGAGATGATCTTGGTCATCAAAACTCCCCCGAGTTCATGCCAGTGCAATGGCAGCGATCTCATGAGAAAGAATTGGTGAGATCGGTTCTTTCGCACATAAAAGATCTTTTGCTTTTCTTAAAATAATTGAACTCACTCATGTTTCATCACAACACTAGCATAGCTCAAACTAAAGCTCAATTAAAGATTCAAGACTCAACTTAGCCTATTTGACATGGCATGAATCATAAGAGAATAACTAAAGATAGACTAGCCTCAAGAGCTAACATGACATGTCTTAGTTCAAGTTGTGCAATTTTAATTAACTTAACAATGGCAAAGGCTTGGCGACACATATGAAGCAATGATAAATCTAGCAATTAAGCATAATCATGGCAAGATGTAATGCATTGAAGCATGTCATATATGGATAATGGTCAAGGCTCCATGTAGTTATATTACAATGCACAATGCTAAAAAGCAAGAAAATCCGGCTCCCCTCAACATGTGAAGCAATGTTTAGTTCAAGTTGAGTTATATCAATATTAAGCTCGAAGCTCCCAAATGAACTCCCCAGACCAAAGCTATAAAGCGAGAAGTGGCAAAGAAATCGAGACAAAGCGGTCCTTAAAGCATAGACAAGATATAGAGAATACTATAGCTCGGTGACTCTCATCTACCCCATATGACACTAGGACTATCAAGCTGCTGGCTAACACACTAAGGAGCAAACACGTTCCTGTCTACCCAAGGGTGGCCCAACCCTTGCTAGAACCTATAAGAAGTGAGTAAGCTCAACCTAGTGAGAAGAGGCGACTAATAAGCAACATCCTAGAGCATAAGATGAGAGGAAGAAGTCTAAGCAACTAGGCGAGAGAAACACTCTAATCTATGCTAGGAGGACTAACCCAAAATGCATCCGAATGCAATGCGACGATGAGGAGCAACAACATAATATACAAGATAAGCGATAAAGCACAAAGCTCCCCTCACTCAGTCCATAGGACAAACCACCCCAAGCTCTCCCATGAAATTGAAAACCTAGAGCTATCCAAAGGCTTGGTAAAGATATCGATAGCTGGCGGTCACTCTCCTGGCTGGAGCACTATATCACCCTTCTCCACATGGTCTCTAAGGAAGTGATATCGGATATCAATATGCTTGGTCGAGAGTCTTTGCTTGGGGTTCTTAGCAATGTTAATAGCGAAGTGTTATCACAAAAGTGGAACACTTTCTAGAACTAACCCAAAGTCATGATCGAAGCCATCAAAGTATCTGGCTGCTGACAATGGCGGCGACAACATACTCGACCTCTGCGATTGGAATGTGCAACAGGATTGCTTCCTAGAGGACCAAGAAGCGAGAGAAGTGCCAATGAATTGGCGGGTGCGGAAGTGCTCTTCCTATCTATCCTCTGACCCGACAAAGTCTGCGTCAGAGTGAGCTCTAAGGAAAAGACGGGATGAGGAAGAGTACGGATACCATAGTCAATGGTAGCTCGAAGGTACCGAAGAATCGCTTCACTTTGGCGGTGAGATCTGTGAGAGAAGCTGAAATCGAGCACACAAACACGAGAGAAGTGTATGTCGGTCTCGAGCGTTGAGGTACAAGAGGAGCCAATCATCTTTGCGATACTCCTTCGATCAAGCGGCTCGCCGTCCTCATCTGGGTCAAGTGGTGATGAAGCCATCGGTGTGGACACGACTTACCATCACTCATATCAAAGCGTCTCGGGAGGTCACGAGTGTACTTGCCTGATGCAAGAAAGTACCCTCCGAGTGCTGCTTGATCTGGAAGCCAAGGAAGAAACTCAACTCGCCCATCATGCTCATCTCAAACTCGAGCTCATAACATCGAGCGAGAAACAAGAGTATGAGATGAGCCACCAAAGATGATATCATCCACATAAATGCGGGCGAGTAGAAAGTCATTACCATGCTGCTTGAATGAACAAGGTCTTGTCTACCTTACCCATCTCAAAACCATGACTCAGCAGATAGGACTTAAGCCTCTCATACCAAGCTCTAGGGGCTGCTTAAGTCCATACAAGGCTTTAAAGCTTGAAGACATGGTTAGGGTATTTGGGGTTCTCGAAACACGGAGGTGTCGGACGTAGACTTCCTCCTCAATAAGGCCATTGAGGAAGGCACTCTTCACGTCCATCTGGTAAAGCTTGAAACCCTTAGAAGGCTGCAAAGGCAAGCGAGATTCTAATGGCTTCAAGTCGAGCTCTGAGGGCAAAGGTCTCCTCGAAGTCTAGACCCTCAACACAGGAAAACCCTGAGCGACCAATCTAGCCTTGTTTGGGATGACAACCCCATCCTCGCTCTGCTTGTTCTTGAACACCCACTTGGTTCCAATGATATTGTGACCTCGTGGGGGCTCAACAAGCGACCAAACCTTGTTTCTCTCAAAGTTTTCCAACTCCTCATGCATGGCATTGACCCAAGACTCATCGAGAAAGAGCATGATCAACATCCTTGGGCTCGAAGGAGGCAATGAAAGCGAGAATGGAGCGAGAAAAGAAGTGCAGTTTTGGCGTGTGACACGCTCAAAAAGATCTCAATGATCTGCTCTCTGAAGGATGCCTTTTCGGATATGTCGGGAGGTCTGGATGAGAAGAAGAAGTGGCCTCTACCTCGTGTGCGGAGACGAGGCGGGACGAGCCACTAGCTCGGGAGGAAGCGGAAGGCAAGGTGATCACCTTGAGGTGCCGTGGAAGAAGGCATCTCAAGGGAGGAAGAAGGCTGGATCGGAGTAAACAACCATCGTCTCCCTCGTCCTCATCATCCACAAAGATGGTCTCGGATTGCTCTAAAGAACACGAGATATCTGGCCTAGTCCGGGGTGGCCTCGTCAAAAATCACCTCACGGTCTCTACCATTTTGCTAGACTCGCGATTCAGGACCCTATAAGCCCTTGAAGAAGTCGAGTAGCCTAGAAAGATACCATCACGAGGCGTGACTCGAACTTATCTAGGTTCCCGGACTTCAAAATAAAGCACTTGCAACCAAACACACGAAAATGAGAGGCTGGGCTTTAGCAGTATCTCGACTCATAAGTCTTGATGCAAGAGTGCAGAAAAAACTCGATTGAAACATGGCCTTGCGATGCAATGGCCTCGACCCAAAACTTCCTCGGTGTAGAGTACTCATCAAGCATCGTCTGCCCATCTCGACTAAGATGCGGTTCTTCCTCTCCTAGCGCCATTTCTTTGAGGGCGTATGGAGAAAGAAGCGGTGCTCTACACTGTCTCACATGAAACTCTCAAAGTAGGAATTCTTGAACTCCGTGCCATTGTCCTTCGGGATCGCTCGTAAGGCACCGGGAGCTCAGCAGACTGACCTACTAAAAGACCTCGGAAATGTGTAAATGTCTCATCCTTGAGGCTAAGAAAAACACCAAGAGTACCTCGAGAAGTCATCGACCACAACAAGAACATACCACTTCCCTCCTGCTTGTTGCACTCATTTGGTCCAAGCTGTGTCCATGTGGGCGGTGTCGGTCATCGGTCATAATGCTATGTGGGAGGATGAGAAGCGGCAACCATCTTCTTGCGTCTTGGGCATGGAGTGCAAACAAGATCTTTGACCATCTTGAGTTTGGCGGACCACGAATGAGATCATGGTACGCTAACTTTCGGGTCAAATGGTCAAATCAATATGACCAAGTCTCCTATGCGAGAAAAGAGATCGCGGGACTCGAAGCAACTAAACACACGAGAGGATCGCGAGAAAACTCGAGAGAACTCGGCACGAAAGATCCTCCCATAGCGAGAAATCCATAAACCAGACTACAGAAGAGTCAAGAATTTTGCAATTGTTTTCTTAAAGCTCACCTCGAAACCGTCATCGATGGTGGCGAAAGCAAATTGTCTGCGCGACTTACTAACCAAGGCAACATCCTTAAGAATAAAAAAGCGATGTCATACGAGTACCTTTGGCGATGGCGCCCAGACGAAGCGTCTCGAAGGTGATCGTCTCATCACAGGAAGCGCGGGCTAGGGAGAGAACCAGCAGGAGTCTCCGGTCATATAGCGAGAACAACCGGAGTCTACAAGCCAAACCTTCTCCTTCCCTACGGCGAACTGAGTCAAGCAGAGTAAAGTCTCGATCTTGGGATAAATCAACAATGATTTTGGCACCCAATCTTGAATAACACGTCGGCGGATGAAGTAGTCAAGCCGTGACCTCTATCTACCCTCGCTCTCTGTCACTCAAAGCGAAGGTCTAAGAGTAGACCGAAGGCATTCTTTGGGTCCGCCCGCTCTGAAGGAGCGAGTCGAACACACCAACATCTTGAACACTGCCATGAGTAGCTATCTCGATGGGGAAAGCAGAGATCTACCCTCGGGGCGGCGGAAGTCACGGCTGAAAGCGACATGAGGGCGAAAACCGAAAACTTCGGAAAAACCAAGTCCTCGATCTTTGCACAAACCCATCGGAAGAAACAAGCCTAGACCTCGTGTTGGTCTTAGGTGCACTCAAGGTCAGGGCCGACCACAGAATGCGCCTAAGAGACTCAACATAGTCTCTGTGATCTTGGCGCGCTGAAGCATCGATCGTTGTGTGTCCATCCTTGACGAAAGGTGCGGTGATACTTCACCTTACGAGAGGTAGAAGCGACATGTGAAATTACCTTCTTGTCGAAATCCCACGGACATAGCCGCTGACTTGAATTGGACTTTCTCGGTCACAGGCTCGATCTCGATCACACACAGTGCTATGGAGTGCGAGCACGGCGGTGGATGCTTCCTCATGTCCTCAAAGAAGTCATATCCTAGACCACGATTAAATCTGCGAGATCTTAGATTGGTCTAGAATAAGATTGAGCTTCTTCTTGCCTCCTAAAATCTCTCGAGAGTGTTCATAAAATCTTGACACTCCCGAAAGAGAGTGCAAGAAAGCGGGGGAAGAAAGAGGAAGAAAGTAAGGGAGCAAAAGAAGAAAGCGGCGAGAGGAAGAATGGCTTGTGCACGCCTACGGTGACTCTGAAGGGCGATCCTCTTGCTAGCCGGTTGGTTCACGTTGCTAAGCGTCTCATCCTTACCTAGGGCTTCTCCCCTTCTCCACAATCATATTGCAAGCACAATGTGGCTTCTCTAGAAGATCCTTAGTTAGCTTCACACATTTCTCATCCAAAGCAATCAAGTCAGATTTTAGTTTGTTACACTTAATGCATGGTGAGCTAACGGGGTCCTTAGAAGCAAACTTAGCCATCTTCCTTTCATGATCAATCATATCTTGAAAGCTGTTTGGAAACGACCTCAAGTTCATCGATTAACTTAGGGCAGTTCAAGCATGAAACAATCGGCTCAAGTAAAAAGCTTGTAGTTGACAATTTTATGATCTGCCGTTTAAGTTCATCTTCAAGTTATTGCAATTTTCACAAGACTCGGGCGAGATCAAGGAGCATGGCATAAGATCCTCTAGCGACAATGTCCTTACCCTCACATGAGGTGGGAGAAGTAGTCTCATCGGTAATAAGTAGGGTAACGACCATCCTACTCAACTCTAACTTCGACAAGCGGACTAACATTCTCCACCTTAACACTATCAAGTTTGGAGGACACACTATCATGTGAGGTCCTTAACTTCTCCATATCAACCCGACAGAAGCGAGCATGTATCACAATCATCACTAGAAGGGGGATGTAAGAGCAATAATCTCTAGTGACAGTCTATCTATTTCCTTCTCTAACTTCGGCACACCTAGCCTTAGCTTTAGCATAAAACCTCCTAGCTTAAGAAAAGCATGATTGAAATTTGTTACGTAGGTGGGATCTACCTCGTCCAGAGTCGGATCTGTTTCATTTGTCATTGAGTTCGCCCTCGAGACCATGAAGCACATCTTGGGAGAAGTCGTCGCCGCCATCCTTGGGCTCTTGGTCACCCGTCCGTCATCGTCGCTCCATCCTTCCACCTCGGCTGAGGTCGAGGTCGTCAGCGGTGAGGGCGGTGGAAGAGCTTCTTAGCTTTGCCAAAGTTGCGGAACTTCTTCTTTCTTGGCGTCTGAGTGGAGGCTTCTTGTTGCAGTTCTTGTCGGTGTAGTCGTTCTTGCGAACCACCGTAGTCATTCTTGCCCTTCTCAAGCTTGGGGCGGTTGCCGAATGTGGTTGGGGCCACCACACTCGAAGCAAATCCGCAGGTCCTCCCTCTTTCATCCCTCCTCCTCTTGTAAGCATGGGAAAACTTCCGAGCTAGGAGGGCATTGCTCATCCTCATTTGCTCTAGCGATCATCGATTCGTCCTGAGAGCGACAAGGAGAAACCACAAGAAGAATCGAAGAAAGCCGGAAGAAGAAGCGGGATCGGTGACCAAGGCCATCGGTGTGACTTGACCGAAGAGACAACGTCAATCTCGTGAGTCTTGGTAGCAATCTGTAGCGTCAAGAGTCGAGTCGAGAGGTCTGTCGTGTCTTTGATGGTGGTCACTTTCATCTCCCAAACCGTAGATCGAGTCTTGGTGAGCATCGGCGGCGTTGTCCAGAGTCGGGGTATGTGAGACCGGCCAGCTCGGAGGTTGCTCAAGATTTTGTGAAATCGCGAAAAGCACTCGTCGAGGACTCACCGGCAAGCATCTCGAATTTGTTGTATTCGGCGCTTGGCGATCTGTCGAACCGTCTTGATCTGGGTGGTGCCCTCATGGTATCGTCGAGGTCACCCGGATGTAAATGGCGGACGGCAAGTGAGATATCTTGATCAAACTTCGCTCGACTCAAACCACGGATGATGATGTTCCTTGCCTTTGCATTACGCCTCAACATCGGCCATGTTCCGGCATTGATGTTCTCATCGGCGAGAACAATGAATCGTACCTTGACCTTCCGCGGATGGCATACCCACAGGCTGGATGTATGTCTCCATTCGGCTCTTCGAGAGGGTGTCGATGCCATCAGCAGGCGGCAGTTGAGTGCTTGTCCATCGCCATGGCTCTTGAGACGGTTAAGATCTATTGAAAAAGAGCTAGCAGGCTCGATACCAATGTAGGATCGAAAATGGCAGCGAGAGGGGGTGAATGGTGCCTTTTAAAATTATCCTGAAGTATCCACGAACATTTACTCCGATAGCTCATTAGCTATGAAGTAAGATTCATACTCAAGGAAAAGTTGAACATTGTTGCCCAAAAATCTTTGAGAGACTAGATACTCCAAGTTATTCTGCCTAAAACAGAGAGTACTACACTTCACCGAGAAAGCCACGAGTTGAGACAAAGGAATGCTAAAAGCTGAAATCTGCGAGATAGTGAAAGGAACTCTGAAAATTTTACTCCTTTATGGCTGAAAGCAAAAGGAAGAATTAATCTTCTTTGCACTTCACCCAAATATATTTGCTTTCTTCTTGACCAACCAAGAAATGATGCCTTGAAAATGCGGGTTCTTCTTGCTAAAATTGAGGACACATCACTGAAAACAACATTTCTACCGAATCTTGGGTAAACAAGGAAGCAGGGATTGCACACTTGCTAATAGCAAAACCAACAACCAGACCTTGCATCCAAACTAAACAAAATTAGGACAAAGCAGTAGGAAATGCGGGGAATTACTCATGGGCGAATACACTGAAGTGAAATCACGAGCACACAAAAAGCTATGATTGCGATTCGGCAAGATAGACGTGAAGATTTAAAATCTGCTGATAATACCAAAAATAAAAGCAGGAGAAGAAATGTAGCGAAGAATGAACTACAAGCGCCTGGCTAGCTGCTTAGAAATGTTCTTCTTGTTTTGGCAAAAGCATCACACACAAGAGTAGAGGCTAACGCCACAAGTTCTTCTTGACAGAAACATTGAGAGGAGGCAGAGACCTACTGATTCGGTTGAGTACAAGGAGTTACAAAGCGAAAAACAGTGAGAAGCGAGAATCTGCGGCTGACGAAAAGGAGAAATTCATGAGAAATTGCTTGAAGCTTTTGAGCCAAAAGATCTGGAAAACAAACTAAATAACATCAAGACCCTAGGGAACAAGAGAATTCAACGAAAGCCTAGGAATCAAGATTTTGACAAAATTTGAGACTTGAGCGAGAAGAGCATTAATTTTCAAATTCCTTTCCATTTCCTAATCCATTGCTCAAGAGATTCTGCGAGATAGATGAGCAATTACCTTAGGACTAGAGAACACAAAACTTGAGCCAAATCTTAAAGGAAAACACAAGAAACAAGTGTACTCTGTTAAGAAACCCTAGGAAAGGAAGCAGAGGAAATCACAAAGGCTCACATCAGACTTTCTCAAATGAATTCATTACAAATAGATGAAGGATTCGGAGGAATGATTACCTTGAGAAATTTACTCCACACACTACATGCTTGAGAGGAGAAACATACACGCACTAGCTCAACCCATACCCTCGCTACTCGGCTCTCCACTTGGAACACACACAGGAGCTCTACACTACCCTCGGCTCATACACTCTACTACAAGCACACACCCACGCCTTTGGAGCTCTCCTCATTTCGTACCCACCTTTGATTCGGCTCTTATCTCTTGCACGCACTTGCGACTAAAAATGAGAAGGCTCATGTCCTCAATTAGCAAATCAAGAAGTGCAGTCCAAAACTCACATGCTTGCTCCACACACAAATGAGGCAAAGGTCATGGTCAACATGACCCGAGATTTGGAGGAAAAACCAGCCCATCCTCTCATTGCTTGAGTCAAATCTCAATTTGCCCTCAAGCGACTTCGAAGCTTCGCGTCCAGACTTCCGTCTGGACCTCGACATCCAGTATCTTGACCGTCTGGACCTCGACTCCTCCTGAGTCTAGTCCGGTCCACCTCGCCTCACCATGACCTAGCTCAGAAGTCCTGCGATCCACAGACAAGCAAACCATCACATAGCACCGCCTGCAAGCAGCATGTCGGTAAAGGCACAAGTAAAGGTACTCTACTCTCGAATACCCGAAACAAACTCAAACTCACTAAACCGACCGTCAATTACTCATCACAAACATGGGGACACCTCCACATGGTCTCTCCTGCAATGCGTTTGGCCCTAGGGCCTTCGCTGCTTGAGAGCCCAATAGCAAACCTCGTACTCCGGCGTTGTTAAGTAGTCGAGGAAGTCGGCGTCTTTGCGTATAATGAGCCGGCCGTCAAGGCGACCAAGATGGCGGTGCGCACGGGAGACTGTCGGTGTGGACTGTCCATGGCGCTTCGATGAGACTTGGTGCTTGTCCTTCGGCTTGAGGGGTCCACTCGGCGATGAAGTCCGCCAGGGACTGAGATTTAATGGTCGTGCGTGCTGCGAAGGTTATGTCAAATGGCGTGAGCTCCGCGGCCCATTTGCCAATACGCCCCGACGCGTCCTTGTTGCGTAACATAAGCGCCAAGGGGTAGGATGTTGGGACCATGATGGGGTGCGCCAGGAAGTAGTGCCGGAGCTTGCGCGAGGCCATGAGCAGGGCGTAGGCCAGCTTTTCAAGCTCTGTGTATCTAACCTTGGCCCCCCTGAAGAGCCTCTGAAACGTAGTATATAGGGTGCTGGCCGTCCTCCTCTTGGACAAGAACTAGCGCCCTTGAAGAAGGCGGCGGAGGAGGAGGCTGAGGCTGCTGGCCAGGTAGTCAAGATTGGGAGTTGGCTGAGGTATTTCTTGAGATCTTGAAATGTCTCTTGGCATGCTTCGGTCCAGCGAAACGGCTCTATGCCCTAGAGGGTTTTGAAGAAGGGTAGGGCTCGTTCGGCTGACCGTGACAAGAATCGGCTGAGGGTGGCAAGGCGGCCCGTTAGCCTCTGCACTTCCCGCGCGCTGCGAGGCGGCTCCATTTCCTGGATGGCTCTAATTTTTTCGGGGTTGGCCTCAATGCCCCTTTCCGATATGAGGAATCCCAATAGTTTGCCCGCTTTGACCCCAAAGGCGCACTTGTCGGGGTTTAGCTTGATTCCTTCTTTTAAGAGGTTAGCGAAGGTCTCCTGCAAGTCTTCCGTGTCTTGGCAGCTGCGATATTGCTCTTGACCACTATGTAAATCGACGCAAACTTCGACATGCACCCAATTTGCTCTACAAGCACCTTGTTGATGAGACGGGTGAGCCTTGACTCGACATTTTTGAGGCCGAAGGGCATGCGGCGGAAGCAGTATGTTCCAATGGGGTGATGAAGGTGGTTTTTGCTTCATCCTCCTTAGCCATGAATATCTGATGATACCAGGAGTAGGCATCGAGGAAACTCATTAACTCACAGCCGAAGGTGGCGTCTACCAACTGGTCGATGCGAGGTAGGGGGAAGTCGTCTTTGGGAGACGCCTTGTTGAGGTCGTTGAAATTGACGCACATGCGACATTTGCCCGTTCTCTTCTAGACCAGGACGGGGTTGGCCAGCCAGTTTGAGTGCTTAACTTCTCGAATGACTCCTGCCCTTAGTAGCTTGGTTATTTCTACTTTCACTGCTTCTAGGCGTTCCGGCGTCATTCGGCGCAATTTTTGCTTCTTCAAGATTGCGTCGCTTCGGATGGCGAGGTGATGCTCCATCGTTTCGCGGGCCACCCCTGGTATGTCTTCCGGGCTCCATGTGAAGATGTCGGAGTTGTTGAGGAGCACATCCAGGATGACGATGTACTCTTCTGCTGGAAGTTCTGCTCCGACGGCGATTGTTTTCTCCGGGAAGGTGTCCCCCAAGGGAACCCTCCGTAGTTGCCCCTCCGGCCTGGCCCTCGGAGCTCATTGCCGGAGGGTTCCCCTAGTGGGGTATCGAGGCCGCCTTCTATCGCGTGGACGTGCTGAGTGGGGGGATCAGCCTCTAGCTCGGTCTACCGAGCCAGGTCCTGATCGCCCCGTATGGTGATGACACCCTCTAGCGCGGGAATCTTCATGCATATATAGTTGTGATGGGCGATCGCGCCGAAGGCGTTTAGCGTGGCTCGACCGAGGATGGCATTGTATTGGTATGGCATCTGTACCATCTCGAAGGTGATGGTCTCCGTGCGGGAGGCGGAGCTATCGCTAAATGTGATGGCTTGGTCGATCTGGCCCAAAGCCATCACCGGCCTTCCCCCGAAGCCCACGAGGGGTATGTCTCGGGGTGACAGGCGGTCTCTTGGGATCACCATTTTGTCAAAGACCTCCGTGAACAAGAGGTCCGCGGAGCTTCCACGATCCACGAGGACACGACGGACTTCGAAATTCGCAATGCTAGCAGAAATGACCAGGGGGTCTTGATGAGGGAAGTAAATACCCCTGGCGTCCTCGGGGCCGAAGGTGATGTGCACCTCGGCATATCGGGGTGGTCTGCACGCAGGCCACACGTGCAACGTGGTGGATTTGCCGGGCATCTTCGGAACCTTCTCCGGGGCCCTCGGGGATCCCTCCAGAGGCTTCGGGATAGTCTTTGGGGCCTTCGGGGCCCCTCCGGAGGTCATCTTCAGAATTTCCTTCGGAGCCTCCGGAGGGCACCTCCAAAATCGCCTTCGGAGCCTTTCGAAGCGCTGTCGGGTCCTTCGGGGACCCCTTAGTGCATTGCCTATGCCGTGGGGCCGGTGGGCTGCCCCTACGATAGGTATAATACATATATATATACTAAAAATTGGGCTAAATCAATATGTAATGTCCTCAAAAGCCTATTCCGTTGGCACCCCATTTGCAGCCCACTCGGCACTTTTCGCATAGCCCACCAAAGCCATAAGATTCCACACTCGGCCACTGTTCCACCATTCCCTCACAATGACTCGGGCCAATATATCAAGGCTCATTTATTGGCAAACTCTAACTCGATCTCTCTTTCTCTGGATCTCACATATCTCTCTCAAAAAACACACGCACACAACCTTGCCCTTGCGCCTTGCGAACTTCTTGGCGTTAGCGGTGGCCCCGCCAAGTGGCCTTGGTGGTGGCATTCTTGTTAACTGGGAGAAGGGAGGTTGAGAGAAGGAAGGAGCACCATGGCTGCTGACTTCTTTCGCTGATCAGCGACCGAGCTCTGGCGTGGGTGGATTTTATATAGGTGAGATGGAGAGGCTCATTACATGTGAGCCTGGCGGTCTGGCTCGAGGGGTGGGGATGTGACATACATGTTGATTCAACGTTGGAAAAAATGACTATTTTTAAAGAAAAAATTAGGCTCGATAAATAGACACCCCATACATTAAAGTTCAAACAATACATGGTAAATGCACTTTAATATGGTAGTGTACCTGGTGAAATTATGTCTTTTTCATATCTCACAAATGCAATTGAGTTTAATCTTGAAATTACAGAGATATAGAACATACCCTCCCATGCATCTGGTTTTTTTAAAGAATTTTTAGATTTATAAGTTTGATGACATTTAGCACTTTAATATAGTCACATATGTGATATACTTCCATTTAAAATGCTCCTATAAAGCTCAATTTGCGGTTGTTGCGTTGTGCTTATTTTAAAAGCTGGTGTAAAAAAAAGTTACGAAAACTTTATTAATATGTTTGGTAAATGATAAAATTTGTTATGCAATAGTTGTACTCTCATATTTCATCTCATATGTTTTGCAACTTGATTAGAAAAATACAGCTAGCCAAATACCCAAATATGTAAAAATTGTACAACCAAACAAGATTATCATAATCCATCATACAGAGCCTAAGGATGGCAATGGCATTTCACTTGATGAAATTTGTTTCTGATGGCATTCTCACGGTGATCAATTTTGAGTTTTGATGAAGTTTTAGTTTGCAATAGCACTTATTTCAAGTTTAGACACTTAACAACTTGGGTAATGCTACTGGGCTGACGTCCGATGGCATCAAAAGCATCGAATGCTTCTCCCATTAGTTAGCCACTTGGCCAGCCCCTCTACCACTCCACTACTACATCCCTGTACTTTGATCCACATGTATACATTACTCTCCTAACACACGCACTACTATGCATTCTTTTCCCAGCTCATTGCTCTCTACATCGCCCAAGTTGCCGCCGCCCAATCCGCCATCAACGACGACGGATCTCGACGCCGGCCACCACTAAGCTACTCCCTGATCCTTCCTAATGCCATTCCTCCTATTTATTCCTCTCGATTCGGCCCTACTTGTGTTCCTAAGGTTCCAGCCCTAGCTTGGGCTTGGCCGGAATTCCTCGCCGTCGGCGAGTTCCCTTGTGCATCCTCCTCCTCTCTGACCTCCCTGCTCACAAATCCAGCCTCCCCCAACAACCTTCCCCAACTCTCTCCCTGTTATAGGGTTTCGGAGCTTGCCTCATCCTTAGTTCTACCCCCTCGGTGTCGGAGGAGGGGCAGTGGAGTGATGAGAGGTGCACGGTGATGGATTTGTTGCAATGTTGCAGACGTTGGGTAAGTTTGTTGCAATAGTTTGTTCATTTGTTGCAACAGTGGGCTCGAAATGTTACATGGTTGTTTTTTATATGTTGCGACGTTGTTGTATCAAATGTTGCGGTAAGATTTTTTTTTTGCAATGGTGTTTGATTTGTCGCGCCCTTATGTTGGATTTTCATCTTATTCACCCAAAACAATTACGAAGACCACCTTATCGTATTTAACTCCATCCTACTAACCAAACACACCCTTAATAGACCTTATAGCACCATCCTGTAAGTTCCTTGCCCCGAAAGCAAAAGCACACTAATATAGTACTACTGTTTAAACAAAGAATTTCACATGAACTTGTTGTCTAGGAAAAGGGCAAAGGACACTAGAATCATACTTATCAATTCCATTACGGTATAAATTTGGAACATACCGACACCTAAACCGCACACCTATAGCCTCAATCGTCTGAAGCCTCAATCTTGGTCAATACCGTATCATTAGGTCATTCGATCAGAGATAAAAAAACCAAAATTGAAGTGACCACTTGTTTGAATCAATTCGGAAAGCCGAGTCTAATACTACTCCTTCGGTAAGTGAAATTATGGTAGACTAGTATGCTAAACTATAGTAAAATATATAAAAATATGAACTCATATTGTATTATTTAACTATGTACAACACAATATATTTATAAAGTAATTGAGCGATGTGTCATTTTATTCTATCATTATGTATTTGAAGTGATATTCCAAGTGAAATTATATGTACATATAATTACATATATATTTATAAATATATATATTATTATAATAAAATCCGGAATGGTATACTAGAATAGATCGGTACTGTCGTATTTCATACCAAAAAACAAACCAAAATAGCCTTCGGAATGGAATCGATAACTATAACTGAATACACCAGACCAGAACCAGACCGCACAAGAGATTCTGACGCTGGAGCACGCTGCAAGCAGTGACGGACGCACAGGCCTTCTCAAATCTCCTGACCGTCCGCGCGGATGGATCGCACGCTCTCCTGCTCCCGCAGTTGAGTTGAGTTCAGCGCTTTCTACCCGTTTGTGCTCAGAAGTCAAAACCTCAACCAAACCCTGACGAACACGCAGCAATGGCCACCAGAACGCTATCTTTCTCCTCCCTCGCCTCCGCCTTCTCCCCCTTTCCCCCGCGCTCCAGACCCCCGCCTCCTCCCCTCCGCCTCCTCGGCCTCCACCTGAGCTCCGGATCTCGCATCCGCGCCTCCCCTCTCTCCACCGCCGCCGCCGGCGCCACTGATGCGGACGCCGACGACGACGTCGAAACCGTCGAGCAGCTCCTCGTCCCGAAGCCCGCCTCCCCCGGGCGCGGCCGGATCGACCGCCTGATGAAGCTGGAGCGCCGCGCCGACGACGGGGCGGCGGCGGGGCGAGGGAGGTGGTTCCCTTACCTGGAGGCGTTCCGGGCGGCGGGGGGCGTGGAGCTGACGAGCCGGGAGGTGCTGGACGTGCTTGAGCCGCACATCCTCGAGGCGCGGCGGGAGCGGATCCTCCGCGCCGTCGAGAACAGGAGCTACGCCGTGTGCCTGGTCGTGGAGGGGCTCTCCGACTTCGGCAACGTCTCCGCGGCATTCCGGTCGGCCGACGCGCTCGGCGTGCAGTCCGTGCACGTCATCTCCTGCGACGGCAACAAAAGGTGCTGAGGTGAAAAAGAGAAAGCAAAATGTTGGCTCGGTATTTATACTTAACAATTAGCTAGTAGATCAAGTTGTGAATGGCTGAGGATAATTGATTTGACTCCAGAGGCTATTTGAATGGGATGTGTTTGGCTCAATCGTCTTATTTTCCACATGTAGTTTGCATCTATTATCCCCTAATTTCCCCCTTTACCCTCCAAATGAGTAGTTTATATAAGATGGTATTCATCTATTCTCCTTTGATGCGCCAAATAGTTGAGAAATATTTTTTTGGGTCTGTACACTTTCTATTATCTTGAACTACATAAATTCCTGAGAAACTGATTGGAAGGAAATGGTGTTTCTATTGCACTTTAGAACCATGGAAGAAAAATCCGACATAAAGAGAACGATCAGCCATGCTAAAGGTTGCCAAATTGGCTATTGGATTGTTATGTTCACTAAGTAGCTGTTGACTCGGATGAGTGTGAAGAAGACCACTCAAGAATAAGGATCTTGTTGCTGCTTACTAGTTTCTACTGTTACATGGATTTTGTGCCCCGATTAAGATTTTTTAAGGATATTTATTGAGAACTACTGTTACGAGACTTAGTTCATAACAGGGTAAACACCACTAGGAAGAAGGCTGGACGGGGCTTGGTGGGATGAGATGGATCTAGAATAGCCGGCCTGAGGGAGAGACCAGAGCTAGACTTAGAGACTTAGGAAATACTTCTTCATTGCTGATTGCTTGCTTAAAAATATACAATGTCATCTCTTGTCATGAACCTTAGTTTATAACAAGGTAAACACCGCCAGGAAGAAGGCCGGACGGCGTCGGCTTGATGGGATGAGAGATTAGACTATAGACTGTGATGATAGAACCTTGGGAGGGAGACTAGATTAATTCATCTTTTTTGCTTCATTGATAATGGATACATGTTACACTTTTTATAGGGATGACTCGACTTGAACCCTAAGAAATAATCTTTAAGGAAACCTATCTCTAACAACCCAATTCAATAATAACTTGCCTAATTAATAGATAATATCAAACACCCAATAGATAGATTCATAAATAATAAATCTTTCCTAATAATTGCAGGCAGTACTGTTCACTTGTGAACAGTAACCCCGGCCCATGACAACTACATAGAAGTTATGCATTCATTATCTGTGTGAAACTTCATAGGTTTCACATCCTTTGGAGATCGCAGATTTCACTCAAGAAAAAGGTAGTTCATTATCAAATGAAGATGCCTCCTGACTATTGCAGGTATAGAGACAACAGGCATGTGAGCATGGGTGCTGAGAAATGGCTTGATATTGAGCTATGGAACTCGCCTGCAGAATGTTTTCATGCTTTGAAAAAGCGTGGTTATCGCATTGCAACAACTTGTTTGGGAACTGATTCGGTATTCTTTCATTCTTATGCATCTTATCTTTTCAGTTTTCTTGCAACATGAATGCACTTTATGAAATCTATAAACCACATATAATTCATGTTTTCTATATCATTTAATGCATTGTCATATGTTGTCTGCAGTCAAAAGTATTTTTTTAAGGAAAAAACATTTTCAGTGACTTACATAGACAAGATGCATTTATTGTGGAAAACATTGCTGTCAAACTTTGTAGTGTGCATATAGTGTAGAAGCCTTGAATTTGTAGTAGATCCTTGGTGCGTGGTCCAACCAGGGATCAGACCGGTAACCGGAATTCCCGGAAAAAAATCGGCCAAAATTCGTCCAGATAAATTTGAAGTTGAGATGTTTCCACCGGAATTTTGAATTTGAAGTTTTTAGCCGGTATTTTGAATCCTGGTTCCCATCGGTAAATCCGGTTACCGCCGGTAACCGGCGGGAACCAGCCGAGTTTTTCATCCTTGGGTCCAACCATCCATAGCAACCAATTTTGTTGACAGTCGATTGCGGAATGGTTGTCATCATTATCTATTTGAGGTTATGCAGTATATAAATTGGAGTAGATTGCTGGTGAATCGAAATTGAGGATATATTTTACTGTCTCAACTAAACATTCTAGAAGACTTTAGTAACCTCTGCCTTTTGTAGGGTTGTGAAATTACATTTCATGTTCTTAATATTTCTTTGATTGTTTTTATGATTTTGTCAGGATTGCATTTCTCATTAAAAAAGCTTTATTATTCACTGATCCAAATGTCTGACTGAAGAAATTATTATGTTCTGAATGGATTTGTAGGTTTCTGTGTATGACATGGATTGGTCTCATCCTACGGCTATTGTTGTTGGCAATGAGCATATGTAGGGGATCTTCCTCCTCTCCAGATATGCATCTTTTGTTACAGTTATGCTGTAATGAGTCTCGGAACTATTTAAATGAAGCAGTCGGTTACCCAGTCCTGCTTTCTACTTGCTTTCTGATGAATTTTTTACTATTCCTTTTTTTTACTAAAGCAAGAAATGCTTGTAATTTTTAGATCTACTTACAGCTTTGCCAGGATGTATTTGAATCTCTCCTCTTGTAAGAGGATTTGCACATGTTCCTTGGTGAATAGACTAGTTTAATGCATAAATAAAATACTATCATATTTTGATATGTGTTCTACAGATGGCTTATCTAACTGTTTTCAGGTTACAAACTAGAAATTCCATATATTTTATTATTAGTTTATTACCAAGTGTCAAATACTTCATTGTGTAAAGAATACTATGGCTTTATGCCTCGAAAAGTTTCACATAAATGCACAAACTGTCATACTAGTTTAGGCATTTTTTCCCCAGCATGATATTTGCGAGGCTATTGGTAGATGTTTCATGCTACAATTATGGTTGGATATTAACTAATTCTTTTGTGGCAGGGGTATTAGCGATGACACTCTGAAGTTGTCAGACTTGCACTGTAGTTTCCAATGAAAGGCATGGTGGATTCTTTTAATGTATCCGTTGCAGCTGGAATCCTTATGCACCATGCTGTTTGTGATAGAGTTTCCCGCCTTGTAAGTGTACTTCTTTTCATCCTGATGTCATTTTATATCAATAGAAGACAAGATACCCCCAAATATTAAAATTCCGTCTGTCATCATATTGTACTGCTGCTTCAGAATTTGAGCCACCTTCTGAGGAGAAAGGAGCTATTATTTTGGTTTTCCACTTTCTCTGTTGAAGCTATGGCAATCCTAAGATAGTACACACGGAGCCATTAGCCCATTAAAAAGGGCATGTTTTCCTTATCTTAAGTGTATTTTGATCAACATAATAAACTTTAACTGGGGCCAAGCTGAAGGTAGCAGAGATCAGCCTTAGAGTTTATCAGATCCATCAAATGGATTATGTATCTTATCTCGTAAACCGGCCTAACGGGCTTATAGACTATAAACTGAATAAGCTGGCTTCTTTAGCTCAAATACATTTAAATAATTAAGCTGGCTTATGAGTAAGCCACTTGCCCCTAGCTAGGCCTAGCAAGTCTCTGAAGTATTGCTACTAAATTTATAAGCATGAAGCATAACCACAAATTCAGTTTGTACTTGTGGTTTCGCCTGATCTCCAAACTCACCTAACAATTGTACAAACATGTAACAACCAGTGTAGAATTTGGTCAATTTGTCAATCCGGTCAAATTACGGTTAATGGATCTGAATGGTTTGAATTGTCACCAGCATTACTTTCAGTTTCGGCTTACTGATGGATTTTGAAATGATCATCTGAACTATTTTCTTCTTTGAAAAATACAGAAACTTGTACTGTGCTTTCTTGCATTTATTTGCTCTGTCCATGCTGCTAGTATACCTTTAAATGAGGGGAATGCTGACTACGAACTGCTTGTAAGTTCTTTGTAAACAGGCAGCATCATATCTGCAGTGTTTTAATTACAGGGTCATCATGGTGATCTCTTACCTGAAGAAAGTAGAATACTGCTTGCAGAGTTTTATTTGCGCCATAGAGAGAGCACAGCTAGCATAGTTTATGAATATGCCAAAAGGAAGGCAGAAAACTTCATGCCCAAACTTAGAGCATCTTGATGAATACTGAAGGAGAAATATGCACAAGCTAGGCAATCAAGCAGAGAGATTTGTTTTGGCAGTTGGCTTATTCGGTATATCAACAATAGACCAGCTGGTAAGTTATTTCATTTGCCTTTTGTTGTGTTTTTGTTTGAGTCGTATGGTCATATTATCACTATTGTCAATTGCTAGAAGGTTGCCACCCACAATTTGCTTGGTAATTGCAAGGGTTTGGTTACTGCAATTCCTCCCCTTTTACCATTTGCAACTAGGGTTTGGTTACTGTAATTCCTCTCCGTATAGCATTGGCCACTCACCTACTGCTGGCAGCCTGAACCTAGTTTTTTCCCTCCAGGTGGCTGCCTGAACCTAGTTGATTGAGGTGGTCTGGAATATGTGGTTTCAGGTGGTGTGTAATATGCTGTTTCCTTTTTAGTGAATGGTTCTCAATTCTCATCGACATCTTTTCTGTACAAGTCCAGATATCATATTGATATCCATTTAAGACAGCATGTGTTGATATCATATTGATATCCATTTAAGACAGCATGTGTTTGTTAAGTCGTTTTTTTCGTGTCTCCTTTCTTTAGATCACTTTTTAGGCGCTCATCTTGCTAATGTTCGTACACAGTAACCTGAGCTGTGGTTTTTCCGAATTTTGGATTAAAGTTATTTTCTGGAGAGGAACAATCATGCTGCTTGGCAGTCAGGGTGTTGCAAGATGGTAACTCCAAACAGAATCGCTAACAGAACTACGATCCAGCCTATTGCACAAACTTAAACTTTTTTTTTGTGTGAGGACACAAACTTAAAACATTACGATTTCAGTAACGTTGCTTGCTACTCCAAAATTAGTTTTTTTTACGAGTCAAAATTAGATGTTCCCCCGAGGTTCTTAATATATAATGGGATTGATAGTCCCCTAGTTGATTTAAAGAGATTACATGATTTACTGCCTCTGCCCGTGATGTACACTTGTTGGCAACCTGGAATTGTATATTAGTATCACATGAAATTGTGCACGGGGGCCCTATGTCAGAGTATAGCCCCCGTGCCATTGTAACGTTGAAAATTTTCGGGTGTTTTGTGAGGGAAAAGTTTGTGGGAGCGCGGACGACTTTATCTGCTAACATGTATTCATTATCTGTATATGAAACTTCATAGGTTTCACGTCCTTTGAAGATTGTTGATATCACTCAACAAAAACGTTGTTCATTATCAAATGAAGATCCCTCTTTACTACTGCAGGTTAGACTACAGAGACAACAGGCATATGAGCACGGGTGCTGAGAAATGGCTCGATGTTGAGCTATGGAACTCGCCTGCAGAGTGTCTTCATGCTGAAAATGCGTGGTTATCGCATTGCAACTACTTGTTTGGGAAATGATTCAGAAGTTTTTCACTCTTGTGGATCTTATCTTTTCAGTTTCCTTGCAACATGGATACACTATGAAATCTATAAAGCGCATAAAATTCATGTTAATTTTCAGATAAGAGCAGGGAAATAACATTTTCATTGACTTACATAGACTAAAGTATTTATTGTAGAAAACATTTGTTGACAAACTTTGTATTGTGCATACATTGTAAAAGCCTTGAATTTGTAGATCCTTGGTGCGTGGACCAACCATCCATAGCCACAAACTTTGTTGACAGTCGATTGTGGAATGGTTGTCATCATCTATTTGAGGTTATGCAGTATATAAATTGGAGTAGACTGGTTGTTAGTGTTTAAATTGAGATCGAGGATATATTTCTGGGTTTTGGTTTTATTAAAATCGGAAAATAAAGTCACGTATGGTGTCCGTCTAGTAGTCTAAAAAAGCGAATGACACAGAAAGTATGACTTGCCACATTTTGGCCGATCAATGTGGCAAATAGTAGTATCCATCCAAACACCCCCTTCACCATAAATTTCAATGATACATCATCTTCCACATAAGCAACTTGTTGATGTACCACAACTATTAATTGTCTATAGTCATCGTTCAGCTTAAGTTCATAGCCCCACTTCGCGAAACAGGTAAATTAGGGTGAATTGATTATTTGCCTCATCTTTTATGTGATTTCTATCTTTTGCCAGTATTTTAGCCGCGCTTGATAATTTGACGCAAAGTTGAAGATGCAATCGATTAGTTTCCCTTTGGAAAATTTTGCCTCTGTCTTCTTCTCGCTTCTCTCCTCTGCCCTCTGCCGTGTGCTGCCTATGCACCACCGTGCCACCCTCCAAGCCCCCGCCTGAGCCCGTCTTCCCATCCGACCTCTGGACCCGATACCGTTGGTGATGAACGCGAAGAGGTAGAGCGACACGGATTGCTCCATCTTGAACTCCTCAATGATGCGGCCAGGCATGCACCATAGCGCATCATCGTAGACACCGTGGTGGTCGAAGGGTAGAGGGTCCTGACGGGAGGCGTGGCGCGCGGTGGTGACGACGAAGAGCTGGGAGGGGATGTGTAACATCCCTATTTTTCGGGCTTTTTGAAAAAATTTAAAATTTAAAAGTAACAATTTGATTTTATTAATTGGTTAAAGCTTAACTTGAAATTTTGGAATTAAAAGCAATTTAATTGAATTACTCAAACTTCAATTAATTCAAAGTTGGTTTATTCAAGTTTTACGGTTTTATTTGGATTTAAAGTCAAAAATATTATTTTAAGTATTTTCTTGGATTTTAAAAGAGGTTTATTTTTCCCAAAGCTAAAAATAATTTATTTGCAAAATCAAAAGCAAAATTTAAGTTGAAAGTATTTTTATTAAGTCCCAAATAATTCAAGGAATTTACGTGCATTTTCTACAATTTTTGGGATTTATTAGCTATTTTCTAAAAATACTTTTCATTTTCTGGTATTTTCTTTATTCAAAAATCATTTTAAACCTTCCTATTCACTTTGGGCCGATTTCTCTCGGCCTACTTCCCCTTTTCTCCCACGCGGCCCAACGCACTACCGCTTCCATGAAATCAATCGCATCTCTCTTATGGTAGTCCGATCTAGGATGGACGGCTGTATCTTGCTGTAACGTTCGGACAATCCGAACGATCAAATCGTTTCGCACCGTCCGATTTTTGCTAAACCCCGTGCCTTTTCTCGCCATGGCTCGCGTCTCGGCCGACCGATGGGGCCCTTTTGCCGATCCGCCGCCTCATACGGTCATCTTCCACTCACTTGAGTGTCGTATGATGCGCCAAGCCTGCGTTTTACGCCGCCTTACTTCGTCTCTGCGTCATTGTCGACCAACGAGCGCATTCAATGCGTGGACGACCGCCGCACCCGCTGCCACCACCCACTCCTCCCCATGCCCGGCCCCTTTTCTTCCCATTGGGCGCCCGTACCACGCCGGTGAGCCGCCACAAATCATGCCACCATACCCTCTCTCGTCCTCTCATGCGCCCTATAAATGTGCGCGATCAGTGCCATGCCATACCTCTCTCCTTTCCTCTATTCCTTCCCTCTCTCGCTCTCTCGCACTTGCAATTCGAGATCCGCCGTCGTGGCGAAGCCACTCCGCCGCCTCTAGCGCCGTGATGAGCCTCCTCCGCCGCCACCGTCGCCACCTCTAGCATCGCCTTGACCATGCGCGTCCCTCTTGCGACTCTCGTCGCCAGAGCCAGCTGAGCCCCATCGCTTGCATTAGCGGGACCTCGCCACGGCCATTCTTTGGCGCCACGTCACCAAACCCGTGAGCATCGGGACCGCCTCAACTCCCTTTCCACGTTGGTGCCTTTGCTGTCAGCCAACTCGTCGTCGTTCGCCGACGAGCCCTTGGGCCCCAAGTGCCGCCGGCTCGGGTCCGACGTGGCCGCCACCCTAGAGCCCCGTCAGCGCCACCTCAGCGCCCCGTCACCCCCCTCGCCCGCGTGGCAGCCATGTGGCTGCTAACGCATTAAACCGATTTCCTTTTTAAAAATAAATCAGAAAATTCCAAAAATCCCTTTTTCTTCATTTTATGTAATTTCAAACTTCCGAAGGCCATATCTTCTCCGTCCGAACTCCAATTCGAGTGATTCGAATTTCTAAATTCGTCTAAATTCATTATCTTTCTATTGGTGCTTGTTTGGTAATTTTTAGGATTTTATTTAGAATTGTTTTATTTATTTGGCTTTGTTAGCGTGTCGATTACGGCGTTTGAAGAATTCTTGGACGACGGCAAAAGCATCTCAACTCTACAACGAAGGCAAGTTGTAGACTTTTGACCATGTTGTACCCAATTTTTAAAATGTGGATATCATGGGGATATGCTTACGATCTTAGGATGATGAGACAATTGGCAATGGCGTTGAGGGTTTGCGAAAACAACCGTTTTCGACACAGGTTTAGCTACTGTCAGGCCTCTGACGGTCTGATCGGCCATGTAGGCAGTCAGACCGGCCATGCCTCGGTTTGTTTTTCAGGTTTGGTGGCTGGCAGTCTGATCGGCCATGGTGGTGGTCAGACCGGCCAGTGTGGCGGTCTGACCGGCTACCCCTGAGCGGTCAGACCGGCCATTAAGGTGATTTTGGATTTTTTGAGCTGGGCCAAAAATAGAAAGTGTAGGTAAGAGAGATGATTCTACTGCACTTGGTCTCATAATTTTTGGAGCTTCCAGTCAAAAGTTCTATTCGATTGAAAATTCCAGAGAGCTCTCGGGTTTCCAGCTTGGAAAATTGGCTAAGTCCCAAGTGGGCGGTCGACCGCCTTTGTTGGCAATCGAGACGGCGATTGGGCGATCGAGGCGCCAAGGGTGGCGGTCGACCGGTTTGACTTGTTTCGCTGGTCAGTGTGGCGCGATGTGTGTTCGTTAGGTCAAGTTCATGGGCTTTAGTGCATATGTGTTGCATAATGCATGTTTTCACTAACGTGGGTCAAGTTGTGAAGAACTTGTTCCCGGATTCGATTTCTTTGTCTATTGTTGTGCAGGACGCTTGGATGTCAATGACGGTCAACGGCGATGATGATCGGGACTAAGCTTGGAGAGCTGAGGTCCAGAACGATCAAAGATACCGGGTGAGGTCAATGGACTCAAGCATGGCGCAGAATAGACAAAGGTGACCGAACGAGCAGTTCGATGCGACTGGTTGGATCAAGCGGTGCGGGGGTCGGTGCAAGTGCCTTGGTGGTTTCGGCGGGAGCCGGACGGGAGAGACTTGCCGACATGATGAGAACCGTTGATCAACCTACACGTGGCGAAGCAGGCGAGTGCTTCACTAAGATTGGACTTGGTCTTCGGAGAAAGATTAAGAAGGGGTATTTTGGTAATTTCACAAAATACCGCCTTTGTGACCTTAGGCTAAACCGCGGCGCAAGACGGTGCATGGAGAAACGGTTTAGGTCAAGAGAAGATGAAGACGACACTTTAATATGCGTGCGTGTGTCCCGTTTGTGTTGGGCCTTAACGGGAGCCCATTAGAGTTAACTCTTCCAGAAGCTAGGCCTCACTATAAATAGGAGGGGGTGCTGTCAAGCAGCCCCCAAGCACTTCATTTGCAAAACTCTAGTTTGTCTTAGGGCTTAGAGAGGAAAGGAGAGGCTTAGGGTTTTAGATAGTTGAATTGAATTGAGTGTTCATGGATTGAGCTCTTGTCTTCCTTGAGGGAGTGGCTGTAACCAACAATAATCGCGAATCAATCTATGGTTAATCATTCAAAGATGAGTCTTCTTGTGTTTTTCCTTCTCATTTGGTGATTTTTGGGTGTTTCTTTGATCCAATGGGTTTCTAGTGGTTTCTTGCCCCCATCTACCTTGCTATGACATGTGGGAATACATCTATGATCATCTTGATCATCAATCTCCCACGAGTAAATTTTGGATCATGTTTTTCGTTTTTGTTCGGTTTTGTAACCACCTTCGTTCAAATGGAAAAAGGTCGGGACTTTGACATAGATCTGGATGATCGTTGCTTGCAATAGGTTCTTGATATCCTCAGGAAGGTGTGTCTCAAGTTTGGTCAAGTTTCATCGTGTAGATCAAAAGTTAGACCGGTTTTCGTTTTGGATTTCAGTCGCCTTTGTTTACGGTCGGGGCGGTCGATCCGATTTTATAACACCGTCGACCGACCTTGGTCTGACCGCTCATATCTCATTGATCCGACCGCTCCACCGATCACTTAGAGCCTTTTGTGTTTTGCGTTGGGGGTTTTGATTTGGATTCGACACAAGTCCTCTGTAGTACTTGAATGTTGATTTTCATAGCTTCTGTAGCTATTGGAGTGATATTGATGTTGAATCTGATCAAGGTGAAAAATTAGGTAGGCTCCTATTCACCCCCCCTCTAGGCGTCTTTTCGGTCCTACAAAAAGTATATTGTTTGATATAAACATGCATGGCTACTTGTATGAAAATGGTTTCAGGAATAGTTAATTACCTAATTGCCTTTATGCCTCCTTGATAAATTGTAAATGACATGTACCCTTAAATGACATAAATCCTTGGACACCACAGGATGGTTAATTTTTAGTTGGACATTATTGTACTACCAACATGGGTGCGTATTATGCTTAGCCACGATGGGATTCATGATCACTTGCTCAAAGAATGAATGAATATGACTTAATGAATTATGAAATTGTGGCGGAGCCATTGTCGATAAAATTTGTTGTGCCATGGCAAGGGTTGCCATTTGGCCAGGATGAACCGAAAATGATTTATACTTGGGCGAGTGATCGTACAGTAAAGGAGATGAATTTGGGATGTGGCTGCCTCGCCTGAGTAGCCTCTAAGGACTTAACTTTGTGCGTCATTGATCTGGGCCATACCGTGCAACCACAAGTCCATTTATGGGGTGGACCGGGCCAACTAATTAGCAATGATTTGAGTCGGTTCTGTTTGGGTTGATAAGTGGCGCAAGAGGGGGCCGGGATGGCGAATCCTTAGCGAGCAGAACCGGGACAAAGCAGAGCTTTGTAAACATCTTGTGATAATCACTTAGTCACACGCCTTCAGAAGCGTGAAATGCCTGACATTATAAGATGATTATCTCTTGTGGGTTAAGCTGTACAACCTTTGCAGAGTGTAAAACTATTCGAATAACCGTGTCCCCGGTTGTGGACAATGCCTGGTGATTGCACACGAGGGGTAGACTTTGTCAAAAATATTGGAATGATTTGGATGGATCTGAGTAGTTGGTTTTGGTTGATGGTTGGGAAGTGAACGGGGTGTTCACTAGTTGTTTCAAAGAAAATTGATTGCTTAAGTACTAATCTTTTAAATTGCGCTCTACAATCTACTTACTATATTTACTATCAATGTTGCTTTCTGCAAAATAAGCCATAAAGCTATCCTTGTCAAGCCTTGCATGAATATTACTTGCATACATTTCCCTGCGACTTGCTGAGTACTTTAACGTACTCATGGCTTTACGCCATTTGTTGATCAGTCGTTGAAGAAGAACCAGGGAACACCGAGTTCTACGAGGAAGACTACTTTGAAGACTTTGCGAACTAGGTCGCTTCCTCCACTCGATTGCTTGTGGGCATGTCGGATGGCCTCCACAAGATGTTTGGTTTCCGCTACAAATTACCTTTTGTTGTTAAAGCCCTACGTGGTGAACGTTGTAAGACTTGACCATAAGGTCCTTTTGCTACTAAATAATATTAATTTGTTTGCTTCATCTATAGTTTGTTGTATGGATATGATTACACCAATGTTGCAACTATGTGAGCTAGTTACTGATTATGTGACTAGTTCAGAATGCACAGAGGGTCTCGGGGTTGCTTACTCGGAGTCCCGACAAGATGTTGAGGAGGAGGGAGAATGTGATGCACGCGGCGAGGGTGTCGTGGTAGGAGAAGATGGAGCAGGCGTGGATGGACTAGCACTGGGAGAGGACGAAGGGGAGGGAAGACACGGTCTGCAACGAGGCAAGCCACTGCAACGCGGAGGCAGCAGGGGAGCTGAGGCAAAAAAGGAGGTGTCGGGGGGCAGGGTGAGGGTGGGGACAGGATCGGCGGCGAAGGATAAGGGGATGAGGGTAGTCGAGTCGAAGGTGGTGGAGGTGGAGTGAACGGTGAGGGCATGGGTGTTGAGGAGGAGGTCCCCGAAGTGCGGCGTGGAGAGGGTGAGGAGAGCGGAGGCGGCGAAGTCGAGGTAGAAGGTGAGGGCGACATGTGTTGTGACCGGGTTGGCGTCGTCAGCGTAGGAGTGGGGATCGACTGACACCATGGCTGCTTTGGCAAAGGTCGGCGGCGGCTGGCCATGGGGAGGAGGGCGGCAACGCTAGCGGGAGCTAGCGGCTGCCACATGGAAGAAAGTGGCACGTCTGCCATGGACAAAGCAAAGAAGATGAGGAGGAAGACGACATGGGTAAATTTGTCCAAAAGGACAAATGACCGATTGTCTTTCCAACTTTGTGGCGAACTATCAACTACAACAAAAATACTGGCAAATGATAGAAGCCACATAAAAGATGTGACAAATGATCGATTTTCACCATAAATTAACGGGAGAATTGATTATTTACCCTCCCGTTAGATGCATATTCATATTTTGCCCTCATTCCCGACGTAATTGATTTTTTACCCTCCACTTACTCTGTTGCTTCATTAAATACCCTCTTATCAATATTTTATTAATATCCGTCCGGTTTCCCGTTTTGGCCATGCGAAAATACCTTGTTGCCCTTGCCTTGCCCTTGCGCATCTCCTCCTTCCGCTTTCTTCTCCCTACACGCGTGCGTTCCATTCCGTTCCCAACCCAACCCAACCCACCCTCCGCCTCCGCCTCCACCTCCCATTCCGCCGCCTACTTCCTCCTACTAGCCACTCGCCCCTTCCTTCCAGGCTGGCTTACTTCCCTAAGAAAAACCCCTGCACCACGAGTCCGACGTCGGCTGGGGCTCGCCAGAGCGACAAACGGTTGCTCTTCTCGATGAGCGGTTGGCGCGGTTCGTGCCCTCTCCTGCGGGGTTACTTCGGCAACAACATCGTCTTGACAAACGCGCCTTGGATCGCCGATGAGCTCTCGTCGTGCGTGTCGCGTCGCGGCGAGGGCTAGTGCAGGAGACGTGAAAATGGATTTTTAAGGGCTTGGTGGTGTTCACGGGCATGGAACACAATTATACCTGTTCTTTCAATTTGGACAGGAAATGTGTTCCTTGTTCCTCTATTGGTGGGTAATATGGTGATTCTCTCTGAAATGAGTTGGATAATTTGATGTGCTATTCGATTTTGGGTGCAGTAATGATCGATTTTGGCTTGAAATTTGGTGGATGGTGTTCTTATCCTATTAATCTGCATATTTTCTCTCAGAAACTTTGCTGTAATTTTGGCTGATGCATTTGTCCAAGAATTTATCCAAAATGGTCTTATTTGCTACCATTGATAAGTACCGACGAGTATTTGGTTCATTTCGATCTGTCTTGATAGTGAAGAAATAGACGTCTTGGAACCCTTCGTTTGAGTATTTGGTGCCCTGTCGGGCTCATCGATTGCAGGGTCCTGATTCAAGGAACTCTTTTGCGGTCTTTCCTTGGATTATGGGGGCTTTATGTTCATGTTTGCAAGCTGATTATTCCGAGCACCATGGAAATCATGCTTCCTCCGCGTATAGAAACTGCATGTTCCTCAGATGTTTCACCGAGCAGCTCATCAATGCGGTATGTCTCATCCTGGTTGCTTGATTTCTTCCATATTTTTTGTATGTTGTCCTAGTCACTGTGAGTCGACCATAGAGTCACTGTGAGCCAACAAATGTTGTCCCATGGCTGCCTCTGGTTGGGGAATGGGGAACAGGAGGGACTAGTAGAGGAGAGAGAGACGAAGGAGGGACATCATGGTCATTTCCTATGTCTAAACTGAAAAAACAACAACAGATATTAATAAAATATTGCAAATGGATTTACGAAGAAACAAACTATGCGGGGGTAAAAACCAATTACATCTAAAATGAGGGTATAATCTCAATACGCATCTAACCGGAAGGTATATTATCAAGGGGCAATTTGCTCAGTAACACTATAAAGATACCACAAGTTGGAAAATAACATCGATGTGTCACTGACATATAGCCCTATGACCCACCTGTCATTCTCACATTGAATGTTATTTTCCAATTTATATATGCACATCCTAAAGTAAGCCCTATGAATTGACAATAGTTTCATCAACTCACTATAGAAAGAAAATACACTAACATGCATGACTATCCTTGAATCCAATGGCCAATACCCATCATAAGGGAAAAAATAACCGGCCAGTTATCGGCGGTAACCGGATTTACCGGCCGGTCCTGGGAACGGAAAAACCGGTCGGTTTTCCCCTTTTTGCAAATTCAAATTTCAAATTTTGGCTGGGTTTTAATCAAATTCAAGGGAATTTCAATCGGATTTTTTCCCCAGGAATTCTGGTAACTGGCCGGTTACCGTTTTAGGCTAGCGACTGGGAAATTGCTTGGTTCTGGTTCTTTTATCCCTGCCCATCAACGTAAGTTTTTTTGGCGACACAGATAAATATGAGCCTTGTTTGCTTTTGTACATACATCGATAAACGAGAGAATAGATTGTACCATTTAGATTACTATCCACACAAAATGATCTATAAAAAGTGCATATAAGAAAAGTGTGCACCTTTTCCCAATCGTCCTATACGTGGCAATTCAGGTACAAATAATGCACGACAGTGATCAGGGTTGTAAAGGATGGCAAGATAATGCTTGTCATCTAGCCATTGTTGTTGGGAAATTGATTCATTTTGTTCGATTGTAAGGTCTACAACCACAATAAACCAACGTACGTATTAAGAAAAAAAAATATGTGTGAGAACCCTGACAATCTAATTAAGCTAAACAACGTTGATTCATATTGGACAGTAAAATAAACTAATCCACATAGTATTTATCAACGAATTGAACACAGAACAAACCCAAATTTCATCGTGATTGCAAACTCAGATTTATGAACCCAAAATCTCGACTAAACTAAAACACCGCTAATCAATAATTAGCAGTAATTAAAATTCATCTAAACAAAAATCAAACCTAAGCTCAGATATATCGCTCACATCGCCAAACAAAAGCATGCAAGTTATACCCTCAAAAGTTCGTAAGCGCAAACGACCATATAAATTATCACAACAAAAATAAACCATCATTATAAAACTCAAAGTCGATTATAATAAGAAACCATTATAAGCATACATACAACATTAATACCATCTCTGAAATAATTCATATTGTGAATTCATTACAAGTGAAACTAAAACATTAAATATAAACTCATAAATAAATTGCAATACAGGATCTCAATCAACATTATAATATCAAAATCTTTACAAAGAGTCCATCTCAAGCAAAATTAAAAGGTTGCAATCTAAACATTACTTACAAGAATGTTTTTCAACCAATTAAAATATAAATTACATCTTTTAATTTAAAGTTCAATCTAAATCCTTGCATGCTCATTGCCGAAGCCCTCCTTGCCACCTTGTCCATATATCGCCAAACCATCGGACCACCCTTCGATCAACATTTTCATCGCTCGTGAAGAAAATCAGAAAGCGGTTAGTAAGTCAAGTTGGGAGCAGAAAATAGAAATTAGAATATAGGAAGTGGTTGTCAGATTTCCCCGATGCTTAGTAGGATTCCCCATATCAACTTAAGTTGATCGACCCCTTGATCGTTAAGATACCCAGACCAACTAGAGTTAATCGGCACCTTCCACTTCCATAGGTTTCATCACCCGACATTTATTCGAATCCGGCACCCACTGTTATCGACTTCCCTCAACCACAGAAAATCACTCCCAGAGTGATTTAGTAACCAATGGACCAAAAGGTCCTTAGCTCAATAGTATCATGAGAGGGCATAAGGGGTAAGCCAAGGGGCATAGTGGTCATTATCATGCCAAAAGGAAAGCCAGCCGAAATGCATCCCCCTAATAAGCCTTCTTCCACACAAAGCAACACACAAGCCCCCATTCACAAACACAAGCCAGCAAAGCCACTAGCACCACCAGAGCACACCACCAAAGCCAAATATCACCCACCCAAGCAAGCTCAGCCCCCCACCATTATCGCTTGCAAGCGTCCACACAGGAGGAGAAGAGGAGCACAAGGTGGAGGGGAAGACGACGGAGCGAGGGAGACCAGAACCAGCATCGACCTCTGAGGGCTGAACCAAGTTGAGACGATCGGGACCAACAAGGATCAGAAGCACGTAGGAGCACGGTGACCACCCCACTGCCACTCCCAAACCGATCAGGACCAACACAGGTAGCTCATCTTTCACACCCCACTGTCTTTTTGTCCTACAACAGAACCCCTCAATATGAACTCAATCCATTCATAGAGACTAACAATATCTCTTAGAGCATCCTAGCATCCATCACAGAGCAAGGAGAGGGATCAGGGAGTAGAGAGGAAGGGGGTTGTACCTCAGTGCAAACTGCGGCCGAACCTCCACCCCCATCATCATACATGAGCATCAACCAAACAAAAATAAACACAAATAAAATGAATCAAGTCAAATCTTGAAAATCCAAAATAAAAAGAAAATGGGTAAGGGAGAAAAGGTGCGGCTGAGCCATAGTGGGCTAGGAGCACGGCGAGTGGCTGAAGGCCGAGCGAGCCGAGGGCGCAACCGGCGAGCAGGCGTGTGGGCGCACCATAGGGCCGACCTAAGCAGCGCGGTTGGGGAGGTGACGCCTTAGAGATGGGGCCAAGCGGGAGGAGCCGAGCACGGACCTGGGCACCAGGGGGCGCACGAGGGCGCGAGCCGGAGGGAGACGGCGCTAGAGGGAGCCACACGCGCGTGGGCCAGGAGGCGCACGGGGGAGCCGAGTGGCGGTGCCATGGAGGGCCAAGGGGAAGCGCGGGGCCACCGAGGGGAGGTGCGACCGAGGCACGTGTGGGCGTGTCGGAGAGGTGGCCCTAGGCCAGGAGCTGAAGGGGAGCCGTGGGGGATGCAACCGAAGGACTCCCAGTCCCAGGAGGAGAAGTGGAGAAGATGGGATGGAGAAGAAGGAAGTCAGGAGAAGTGGGTTGGGGAAAAGTAATGCCAAGAAGAAAAGAGATGACCATGGGGTTCGGCTGGATTGGATAAAGGAGAGAGAGAATGAGGCTTAGGTGAGAGGTAATTAGGTAAAAAGGGGATTAGGCGGGGGAGATTAAGAAATTAAATGTAGAAGATTAGAAAGTATACAATGAGTTAAAGAGATAATTTCTAGTAAGGATCATGCGTAACAGATATAACCATAAAAATAAACACCGGTGTTAATAAGTATCGGTGCTGCGAAATCATGGAACTGAATAACTGTTTAAGCCGCATGCGGATAACTAATCATAGTCCAGACCGATGAAGGATAAAATGAAATAAAAATCATTAATAAAAAGAGAGGGCGCATGCGTGGCATACCTGCAATTTTCGGGCGAATCGCTAGAAAGATGGGTTTATAAACTCGCATGAGATGAATAACGATGAGATCAATTCCAGAGGAAATAAAATGGAAAAGCACGCGAAATTAATCTGAGCATATTTATCAAAACTAAGCGCAGATAAAAATCACTGGATTAGACAACACTAGGTTTATTTAGAAAAGCAAATAAATTCACACGCACCCTAATAAAACCAATTAGGTATATTTGCATGTGTAAAATTAAATAACCCTAGTTGCATGCGAGTACCGGTAATTTGTTATTTTCGTGCGATAAAACGCGAAGTTTCACGACCTTGACCTTAGAGCCGCGACTAGAATAAGCTGCGGTAAGGGAGTGCTAACCTAATGAGGGATCCGAAAAATGTTATTAAAATCAAAATCTACTAAAAAGAGAATCATCTGACTAATGTACACCTAGTAGCACCCAATTGCCGCTAAGTATTTACTTATTTATTTATTATTCGCTCCGTCGTATAAATTGCAAAGCAGATTTAACCAACGCAGCAGGATCATCTGATCCGTTATCCGTCGACGACGATATTTTTCTACAATTTCGAAGACAAGCTTATCTCTTGAACATAAATATAGTTATATTAAATGTAAGCCGTATATTGTTGTAGTATATGTTTATTGCATCAAAACTATGTCTCAAAATTAAATCGGATTAAGATGAAAATGGGAAGATATGAAATAAGAATGAGTGGAGGAAAGAGAATTACTAGGTTGGTAAAGGGGACCTTGACAGGAACGCGACGACGATGATGATGAGGTAAGAGGTGGGACCCCTTTACATATGGTTAAAATATAAGGATCAACAAAACTCTTACTCGGATTTGAGGCCGTAAATTCAGTGCCAACCATTTTCACGTTTTGATGGGCAGAAAATGCTACCTTGTTATGTAGTTATATTCTCCACAATGGGTTACATTGGAGTATTGGGCACGGAAGAGAGCCGCCCCAAGGTGGAGTGTTGGGCATGGAGGAGAGCCGCCCCAACCAACATTACTGGAACTCGGTGGATAACGAGGTCAGCACCGTGACTAGACCAGCACCGACGGAAAGTAATTGGTGGGGACTTAATCACGTAACTTGAAAAACGTTCTGTATTCTGAACTCGAAATCGCATCAAAGGAAATGTGGTAGACCTAGCTCAGAGAGAGCTCAGAATAACTATGTGTAAAGTGGTACAAGCCTACACAGTGCTCAATAAAATCATGAATTCATGCCAGTCTCCTAGATTGGAGTCTACAGAAACCGCTAGGGGTCTATCTTCTCTCCAAGTAACAAGTAGTCTTTTCAGTATTAAAATCTGTCACTTAATGTTTTAACGAGTTGTTATTTTCAGAAAAGAGATGATATAGAAAATGTGATAACGAACAGAGATAAGTTATACAGTGCATCTTTTGCTATTAATGCTTGCTAAGTACATTTGTACTCAACCTTGTTAGTATTCTCATTTGTTAGATCCTAGTCCGGCCAGGAATTATCCCAAGTGGGACGAAGGACATGCAGGTACCGAAGACGCCGCACAAGGCGAGGGCGTTGACTACGAGGACCAGGGTGAGATGGGCAACTTATTCAACGAGTGGGATGAATAGGCGACAGGTGGAGCACAACAGGCAAGCGAGGGGAATTTACTTCCCGTGTAAGTAAATAATTGTATCGAGACTATAGTTTTGCATGGCTAACTGCTTAATAAAGAACATTTTCTATCTTATTATTCTCGCTACGTAACTCTGTAAAGGCTTACTATTCGTCAAGCGGTGTCTCATCGCGCATTTAATAGTAATTGTGATGCTTAAGTGTGATTACCTTCGGGGTCATGACACGGGCGTCACACATGAATTAAGAGTAATTGTTGAGAACCGAGCGTAGCTCGGCTGGAGCGAGCGGGCGCCGCCTCCCCGTCTGGGTTTGAATCATAGGATTCATCTCGCCACTCATTCTTTAAGATGGCGGCGCTCATGGCCATGAAAAAAAATAAAGGCCATGAAAAGAAAAGAAAGAGTAATTGTTAGAACTATATTGAAACAAGTTAAGCATGCTATCGGGCTCCTTATGCCGTGGGCCTCCCATCCCAGTAGGAACTCTGCAACAAATCATATTATAAATACAATACAAGATAGGACGGACTAGCGGTAAGGCGTCGATCCGCATTTGGATCGACAACAAAAGCGGATTCGAATCACTCTCATGGAAGGTAAGCAATCGCTTGGATCTCCTTCCAGAGTGGTGCAACAAATAAACAACGAATTGCAACAAATAATCATCCAAATGCATGTCCTTCGATGATTTAATTGTGGTCCTGTGCCCATCGACAAGTACTCGTTAATTTGGTTTGGGTTGTTCGAGCTAGCAATCTGCGGCCGATTTCAAGAATGTAAGTTAAGTCACGCAACCATGTTATGTTAGCATCATCCAAGACTTCAACGTCAGTTACAGATGTGAATACCTTGTGAAATTAAAAAAAATGCGTTGAAAAAAATTGTAACATCGTCGTGAATAGTACGCACCATTTTTTTTTCTACAGATGCAATATTTTTTTTCTACAGATGCAACACTTGCAACATCCCCGGACAACGGTTGCAACATCCTAGGACAATGGTTGCAACATCCCCGGACAACGGTTGCAACATCACAAATCAAAAAACAAAGCATCTAGAAAAAAACGCGTTGAAAAAAATTACAACATCGCTGTGAATAGTATGCAACATTTTTTCTCTACAGATGCAACATGTTTTTTCTACAGATACAACACTTGCAACATCCCCGGACAACGGTTGCAACATTCTAGAACAATGGTTGCAACATCCCCAGACAACGGTTGCAACATCCTAGGACAATAGTTGCAACATCCCCAGACAACGGTTGCAACATCCTAGAACAATAGTTGTAATATCCCCGGACAACGGTTGCAACATCACAAATCAAAAAACAAAGCATCTGGAAAAAAAACGCGTTGGAAAAAAATTACAACATCGCAGTGAACAGTATGCAACATTTTTTTCTCTATAGATGCAATTTTTTTTACTGAAGTAGTGCAATGTACTCGGGATGAAGCTGGTGTGGTGCCAAGCTGGGGAGAAGGAAGGGGAGCTGAATTTTACTAAAGTAGTGGATTTGGGGATTTCGGTCTTGTAACTTGGGTATCGTTGATTTTTTGTGATTTGGGGAAGAAGCTTTGATCAACTTCACGCGCCAAGCAAGAATCGAAGCTCGATGGCGCCATGCGGAGGGCGCAGGAACAGGACGCCGGTGGATGGGGATCGCTAGGGAGAAAGAGGGCCGCCAGAGCGCTACATCCTCAGAGAAGAGTTGGGAGGAAAGAGAGAAAACAGATGCAAAGATCGTGGGAGGCTGTTGCTCGAGACTTTGCAAGTTATGAGGCGTCCAAGTCTTTTAGTTTGTATCGGACGTCGCCCAAATTATTTCCTACAAAGATAATACAGCTTAAAAGCTAGTAGAAGTATATATAGCGAGTTAGCGAGTAGGTATAGGTCTTCTTTCAAAGTAAGTAAAAATTATACCGAGTTGCTAAGAAAGTGCAAACAAACAGATGAAAGGAAGGAGTAGGGTGAGCAAAGGCGCACGGACGGGAGAGAGGAAGGGATGAGAAAGTGTTTTGTTGGGAGAGAGAGAGAGGGTGGGTCGGTGGGGAGAAAAAAAGTGTAAATGTATGCCTAACATGTGGGCTAGGGGAGGTGTTTGCAATAAGTTTTTTACTTCGAGGGTTCCAAAAGTAAAATGTTCAATAACCAATATATTTAGAGGGTTGGAATAGAAATTTTTAAGGGCTGAAATAGAAATTCAATCGTGGACTCAATCAAACCACCATACATTGGGAAGAGTAGTAGCATGAGAATATAAATATCTAGGTGGCACATTCTCTCTCCTGGAGCCATCACTTGGGGCTATTAAGCATTGTACATCAGAAGTGACGACTAAATGTATAAGTACTCAAGTTGCAAAGACTGCAAGTGTGTCAGTAATATTGTGACACATGGAAAGAGAAGGCCCACAAAAGGCAGAGCATTGTTGTAGCTTCCCCATGCTTTCCATATGAATTTCATCTCAACTCACATAACTTGAATAGCAAGAGCAAAACTTAACAAACAATATCTTGTTGACGCTACTTAATACAACCATCTTCAGTTGAAGAACACACCGTTGTTCGTCAAGATAGTTTTAGGCCCTGTTTGGTACAGCTCCTACTCCTGGCTTCTCTTTTGGATCTCGTGGAGCAGTACCAAACACCTAGCTTTCCAAAACAACTTGATTCCGCTTCTGAGGAGTCGTCTCCAAAATAAACTAGCATGGAGAAGCGTTTCGAAGTATCTCGACCTGCGTAAACGAAATACCCCTTTTGTTAATAGTTTTACCCAAAATGCCATCGAACTACCCGCCTCATCCCATCGCACAAGATACCCCGAAATAACCGGTTTGTTCCTCACAGAGTCGCTCCCCTTCATGACGGGCGATTTATGTGCGCCACTGTCCTCCATCATGGCATTGTTTAAGACTGAGCGCGCCACCTCCCGCCCGTGTGCACCCCACGGCCCCCATCAAGGCACACGACCTCAGAACCCTAGAGAGTTTCGTTTCACCTTCTTCGCCATTGCTGCTTCGAGCACCACCTACCGGGCTCTTATGAAGGTAAGGTTTCTATCCGGCCATCCCCCTTGCCCTCCCTACTTCCTCCCTTGTCCTCCTAGATTCAGATCCACATTGGCTATGTACATTTTCTTTGTATGTCTCGTTTCCTCCCTTTCATTTCTTGTTTGAACGAATGATGCTGCTGGTTGTGATGTAAAGAGGACGGCTCGATTGTTAGTTCTTGGTATTCTGTAGTACTGCTTGTGTGCTTGGGCTAATTTTGTTGTACAAAAATAGTCTTAAAATTATCTGTGACACTCATGAACCATGACAAATACATAGGAGAAAGACACAAATACGAGTGATTGAATCTGTGAATGGAATTCTTTCTCAGTGATTGATGATTTTTGTCATGCATCTGTGAATAATTTATCATGAAACGAGTAGTAGGTACAAATGATTTTTTTTCATGCATCTGTGCATGTTTTTTTTCATGCATCTGTGAATGATCTGAGAATGTTTTTTTTCATGGCATAGCATTTGACCATTCTGATTTGTCATGAAACGAGTGATTGATGATTTTTTTTCCATGCATATGAAGTTTCTGTGTTGCATGTCTTGGGGAGGATTTAACTTGGAATTTTCTGAGATCTCTTCCAGTGAGGCTTAAGGCTATGTCCTTTAAGTTGTAATACAACATTGCTATGTCACTCTAAAAAAAAGAACATATTTTGCTGTTGAACACTTGAGCCTGAATGCGATATGGTACATATTGAATTGTTTCTTGTCCATTATTTTCTCATTATCAAACGTATATATTGTAATATAATTATGTTTCTTTTTCGTACATTGTTTCTTGTTCATTATTTCTATGGAATGTCCGAATGCTTATCGATTTCCAATGAGTGACAATGTAGAGAATTCTTGTTGTTTCAGCTTATTAGATTGATGCTTGTGTGTGCAAGGAGGTTCAATTTAGCAACAACCATTCGCTTTGTTATCAAATATTTGTATACTTTCGTAAAGCTAGCTTGATGTAGGTAGTCGAGTCGAGATCCCGAGTCGGATCGACGCCTCGGTAGGATCAGATCGTAGATGTCGAATCGTAGAATCGGCGATTCTACTGATTTGTAAAAATACACATATTTAACATCTATACTATAAGTTTGTATGATTGTTATATGGTTTACCACTTGCATGTTCCTTAAAAGTAGCTAGACATACTCCAGAATAAAAATAGCTTATCATTATCAAGCTCAAGATTGCTCATGCCATAATATAGATATTTGTACTAGCATTACCACATCGATACAATATTTTGCATGCTCCTTGTTTATTTATAGTTTCATTCTCGTAAATTAATATCAACAAATTTTGCTCTAAAATAAAATATCGCATAAAGCCCGGCCTCTAAAAAAATTGCCCTAAGTCTCTACTTAGTAGGATCGACAAAGGAGATTTGGATCGACAGTCGTCGTGGGTTCAGAGAACCGTAAGACTCTAAGAGTAGGATCGCGATCCTACCGACCTTGAGTAGGATCGGATCGGCAAGAAGACTTGGATCGACAGTCGTGGGTTCAGAGAGTCGTAAGACTTTAAGACTTGGATCGCGAGATGTAGCAAGGTGGAGGTTCTGAGGGATGATTAGATGGAGGCTATGAACACAAAACTGAGGAGAAGAATCAAGATGGTTGTGGTTCTTAAGGCTACAACGGTTCTAGCTTTCAAAAAGCTAGCTTGATGTAGCAGTAGTGATGTATACATTGGCAGTAACTTCAATTTTGTTTGGTTCATTTTAACATTATTGGTATATATATTGGTAATTACTCTAGTTGAATCGGTCAGAAGTGATGTTAATTATCGAGAGATGAGTTTTTATGTAGCTAGAAATGAGATGGTTGTAACACTGATCCCATGTTCTTGATGCTGACTTGAATCATTGTTGCATTGTGAATTATTGCACTTAATGTAGTCGTGTAATGGAAGCTCATCAGAAAATTCGTTATTCATATACTCATCCTCAGTTTGTATCTAATGTAATGAAACCATTACAAATTGAGCAACTCGTTGGTGGGAATGTGTTCTCTGTTCCAATGCTTATGTTTACTGTTTATACACTTTTATGATGAATTGAAAATGTTTGGCCGAGCGGGATAACCGAGTTCACATTCATTATGAATGACAATCTGACATTTGCCGAAGTTTATGTCTAAAATTTTAAATACTTTTGGCCAAAAATGTTTTCAAAAAGAAATAATGTCCAAAATAACAACATACAAAGGAACCACATAAATAAGCTAGTAATATGTATGAAACAATATACATGTGCCAAAACCATGGGTAGTATAGACATTTTGCATACAATCATCTCATTCTTGAATCCGAAGCCAACCTATCAGCCAAACACTTTCTTCTGACAGCTCCAAATTTTCAGAGGAGTGGATTCTTGGAGAATCAGGAACAGAATCTGAAGCTATACCAAATAGAGCCTTAATCGGTTGCGCAGGTCGCTATATTTGTTAGGTGCGGTTAATGCCACCACACAGTATGCATACACACGCCATTGCACCATCTAACGCTTGCACAAACTCGAGTTGTACCACGCCCAATAATGCCGTGACACGTGGAAATATGAATAAGGCCGCCAATGAGTACAATGTGCCCGGTGTGTGCTTAACACGCATAATCAATTAGACACTAGGAAAACAAATTGTCCCTATAGTGGTCGCGAAATGTTGCACAAAGCGCTGCTACGCTATACCGGATTATTGTCGCTAACAAGTGCTCCAACCACGATCCACGGTGGGTCGCACAGTCGGTGCGACTTCAAAACTCCATCATTCGTCAGTGAGTGTTGCCAATATCCATCAGAAAATGCGTGTAGTGCATGGCCGTTCGACGCGCAACTGTGTGATAGCGGCATGATCTATGGGCATATATGCATCGAACTCGGATGCACCCAATCGCCGTGGCCGTGGAGCATGCATGCAGCAACAAGGAAGTGGTGAGTGCCCCGCCTGCCACACACAAAGACAACACAAACCATACAATGGGGCGGACCCTCCATGGTCAGCAGAACAACTTTTTTTTTTTGCAAAATATCTTGCATATAATAGATATATTATATGTACATGTTATTAGTTAGACCAAAATTATATATTTGTGCATGCAAATAAATTTAGCCCACACTCCTCACACCTCTTGCGCGGCCCATGTAACACATTAGGCTCATTTTCCTTCCTACTCCAGTCCACCAAACCCTAACCTATATTCTCTCTCTCTCTCATCCTTTGGGTGTGTGTGTGTGGTAGGGGGGGGCGGCCACGGCCTCCAAGTGGCGAACGAGCAGAGGCGTAGGCTACGGAAGGCAGCGACGGTGGACACAGCTACCGACGCGACGGCAAGCAAGCGTGAGGTGGCTCAGGAGAACAGACGCTGGTGCTGCAGACGGCGAATAGAGATGTGACGCAAGCAAGCGGGTGGCGCTGATAAACAGGGAGGAAGGAGCGAGCGACACCAAGGGAGCAACGCGTGGTCGGAGGGAGTTCGGCATGGCATGGGAAGGAAGCAAAGATATCCAAATTTCACCATCATCGTTCTCTCTCTCAGATCTAGTCAGGTTCCGCACTCCATTTCTTCTCCCTGTGCTCGCTCTGCTCTGACCCGGTTCTTTCTGGAGTATAGCCTCTTCCTCTACTTTCTCGAATCTTTCCAATGGATGTTGTACAAAAATACAAACTTTGCCTTGGGCAATCAATAGATAGTTGAGCCCTTATTACATATGTTTACATGCTATTTTTTGCTCTATGGAAGGAGCATTCTTAGATGGGGCTCTTGCTGACGGAAAAAGGGCAAAAAAAAAAGAGAGCAGAATCAGCAATGTATACAATTGTCAAAAAAAAAATTGAAAAAGAAGGCATGAGCTCTACGGATCACTATTAGAGGAAGAAAATAAGTTTTAGCAGTCTAGCTGCTACAACCCAGAATAGAAAAAAGTGACAAAACAACGACTAAGCACTAAGCACAAGTTTTTTTTTATAAAAAAGAAGACAGGAGCTCTACCAATCACTATTAGAGGAAGAAAATAAGTTTTGATTCGTGATAGTTGCTACTGACCGCAATGTAAAAAAAAAGTCAAAAAAATAACTGCTAAACACCAAGCACAAGTCTTAGTCGCACTCTCTGCAACAACAACATAACTCATCAAAATAAGAAGCTTGGAGCTAAAATAGCTCTACTCCTACTCAACTGTCATTGATATATATAATTTGTTGTTTAATTCATGCCATTATGATTGCCTTATATCGCTCATTTCCTCATATAAAATCATTAATTTCTATATCGGGTTATGCTCACGATCTTAGGATGACGATACAATTGGCAATGACATTGAAGTTTTGTCGAAACACGTATTTTTGGCAAAGTTCAAAAGGTTGTCAGGCAATGGGAGGTCGACCTACTGTCTCAAGGTTCAACCGACCACCTGGCGGCCGACGGCCAAGCCTCGTCAGCGGTTGGCGGTCGACCGCCGCTGAGCGGCGGTCCGACCACCATTAAAAGTTTTTGAGTTTGGAGTCACCAAAAATAGAGGGCGAGGCAAGAGAGGGTTTCTTCTACACTTGGTCTCATAATTTTGGAGCTTCGAGTCAAAAGATCTATTCGCTTGAAATTTCCAGAGAAGTCTCGGATTTCTAAGTTGAAATTTTTGGCTAAGTCCCACCAAGGTCGACCGCCAATAGCTAGCGGTCGATCGCCAGTATGGTCGATCGATCGGCCATGGGTGGCGATAAACCGTTTTGACTTGTGCGTCGGCCATCTTGGCGGCGATGATGTTTTGGCTAGGTCAAGCTCATGGGTTTCAGTGCATATATGTTGTATGATGCATGTTTTAACTAACGTGAGTCAAGTTGTGGAGAACTTGTTCCGGAAATGATTTCTTCGCCTATTGTTGTGCAAAGGTTGCTTGGAGGTCAATGACGGTCAACTATGAGAATGATCGGGACTAGGCTTGAGAGTCGAGGTTGAACGATCGAGGATGGGCGGTGGTCAATAGACTCAAGTATGGCGAAAATGGATAAGGATGACCGAACGGACAGCCGGTGTAGACGGGTTAAATCAAGCGGGGTCTGCAAGTGCTATGGTGGTTTCATGAGCCGAATGGGAGACTTGCCGACATGAAGAGAGCTGCTGATCAATCCTACACGTGGCGAAGCATGGGATTGCTTCATGAAGATTGAACTCGTCTTTGGAGAAGGATCGAGAAGGGGTATTTTGGTAACTTCACCTAAATCATCGCTTTGATGACCTTTTTGCTAACTCGCATGGCGCAAGACGGCACAAGGTGAAGCGGTTTAGGTCAAGAGGAGATGAAGACGCTTTAAAATACGCATGTAAGTGAAACACGCTTATGTGCGGGCTTAACGGGTGCCCATTAGAAATATTCTTATAGAAGCTAGCCTCCACTATAAATAGGGTAGGGTGTCGATTGGCACCCCTAACCCTCATATCTAAAACCCTAGTTTGTGTTTTAGGGTTAGGAGAGAATAATGGAGAGGTTAGAGTTCTAGGAGATGGATTAATTGTGTGCTCATGTGTTGAGTCTTTGTCCTCCTAGATGGAGTGGTCAGAACCAACATCAATCCCAAATCAATTCAAGCAAGATTCCTCAAGATGAGTCTCTTTTGTTCTTGCCTCTATTTTGTGATTTTGGGGCTTTTGATCTGTGAGTTTTCCTTTAGTTTCTAGCCTAGATCTAGCTTGCTGTGACATGTGGGAATACATCTAGAATCATCTTGATCATCAATCACCCACGAGCAAGTGTTTGGATCATATTTTGGTTTTCACTCGATTTTGGAGCAACTTTCACTCAAACGGAAAAAGGTCGATCTTTGGCAAGGATCTTCACGATCCTTAATTGAATAGGTTCCCGACATCCCAGAGAAGGTATGTCTCAAGTTTGGTATGGTTTGGAGTTGCGGATCAAAAGTTAGACCAATTTATGATTTTGAGTTCGGCCGATTTTATCGTTCATTGTTCTCGGAGGTCGACCGCCATGTACCTTGCGGTCGATCGATTTTTCAAAGGTCGCATCACGACTACATGGAGGTCTGACCATCTAACTCTTTAGGTTTCGAGTTTTTGTGAATTTGGTCTATTTGCTTCGGGGGTTTGATTGTATTCAATACAAGTCTTTCATTGTGCTTATATATTCATCTTCATAGCCTTTATAGCAATTGGAGGAAAATCGTGTTGAATTCAATCAAGGTGAAAAGAGATCGTGCTCCTCTTCGCACCCCCCCCCCTAAGTCGCTTTTTCGGTCCAACAAGTGGTATCAGAGCCCGGTTAGTTCAATCTTGATCTTAACCGGTCACTGAACTTGACGATGGAGAAGTACTCCACCAAGGCATCAGATTGAAGCATCACAATCGGCATTAGATTCATGTTTCAAGTCTGATTCAACAACATAGCAAACATTACGATCTGCTCCTCCATTAAGACAAAACACAAACCCAGACTGCGATCTGAAATCATCCTTGTCGGTTTGGAAGCTAGCATCGGTGTAACCATTTACGACCAGCTCTTCCTCACCACCATAAACAAGGAATGCATCCTTAGTTCTTCTTAAGTACTTAAGTATATTCTTGACTGCTATCTAGTGACTTCACCTGGATCTGACCGATATCTGCTCGTAACACTTAGAGCATATGACACATCTGATCGTGTACATAGCATGCCATATATGATAGATCCAATAGCCAAAGAATAAGGAATTCTACTCATTTTGCCTCGCTCATCAGTGGTCGTAGGATACCGACTTTTGCTAAGATTAATGCCATGTGCCATAGGCAAGAAACCTTTCTTGGAATCTTGCATGTTGAACCGTTTCAACATCTTGTCTATGTACATATCCTGGTTTAATCCAATTAGCTTTTTAGATCTATCTCTATAGATCCTTATACCAAGAATATATGCTGCATCTCCTAAATCTTTCATAGAGAAACTATTTCTTAATAAAGTTTTAACAGATTTAAGCATAGAAATATCATTTTCGACCAGTAGTATGTCATCCACATACAATATCAGAAACACAAGGTTGCTCCCACTAACCTTCTTGTAAACACAAGGTTCTTCTTCATTCTTGATGAAGTCAAATTCTTTGACCACTTCATCAAAATGAATTTTCTAGCTCTGAGATGCTTGCTTTAATCCATAGATGGATTTCTTAAGCTTGCATACATTTCTAGCTTCTTTTGGATCAACAAAACCCTCGGGCAGTGTCATGTACACATCCTCACTTAGGTTTCCATTTAGGAAAGCAGTCTTAACATCCATTTGCCATATCTCATAATCGAAATATGCAACAATAGCTAGAATGATCTGGATAGACTTAAGCATAGCGATAGGTGAGAAGGTTTCATCATAATCAACACCGTGAATTTCTTTGAAACCCTTCACGACCAATCGTGCCTTATGAATGTTAACATTTCAAGCAGCATGGTGGATGAATCACCAAACACTCCACCTTAAAAGAGATATACCATGGCAGGAATTCAAAGATACATTTCATAAGTCACACGTCCCCACTAGCGTGATTGCCTCTAAACGCCGAGAATTTCTTGCTCTCCGACAAAGAGAAAGTACTGTGACAGAGTATCTACATCAATTCAACTACCTAGCATGTTATGCCCAAAATGGTATTGATACTGAAGAAAAGAAGATGGAGAAATTCTTTGAAGGATAACAAAAGTCGTTGAAATTTCACATTTCAGCCTTGGATTTCAAAGACATGTAAGCTATGGTAAACAAGCTGCTGATATCAGAAGAAACCAGAAGAGAATTACAAGAAATCAGAAAATAATGAGCAATACAGATAACACCTCAACCAAGTGCACCCAGAAAAAGAATGATGACAACACCTCCAGTACAATATCAACAAAGACCACCCACCAATCCAATTCCAAAACCACAATACAACATAAGTCAACCAGCCACAATTCAGTGATACACATGCGGAGGAAATCACTACCAAAAGGAATATCTACAAAAATCAATAAACTGCTACCACTGTGGACAACAAGGTCATATCAAGTTTCATTGCTTAATGAGGGGTATGTCACAAGAAGCAGCCAAAGCTTAGGTGAAAAATTAACTACAGATCAACAATACACCGTCAACAATGCAGGCTAACAAATGAGGTATGCTACAATCCAAAGAATGATTAAGAAGACCAGAACAAATTTCAAGAGAAGGAAGACCAACAACAGGACCAATTCAGGGCAAAATTAATTATGTCACTACCAATGAAGCTGCAGAAGCCACAAATATCATTGCCGGTATGTTTTTACTTCGTGCAAGATCAATATTGGTTTTTATCAATCCAGGAGCCACCTTTGACAGAATCATGCAACCAAAAAAGCAGAATGAAAAAAGGAATCGAAAATGCAGCGTAATTTTCCAATCTGTCTCTTAGCTTTGAGTGAATCTCGAGGTCGAGATTCTTTTTAAAAGGGGTAGATTGAAATAACCCAAAATTATGGTTTTTCAAAATTTTTGAAGTCTTTTTGGTTTGAATTCAAAAAAAACTTGCCCAATTCGAATTTTCCTTCCCTTCCCGCTTCCTTTTGGGCATTTCCGCTCTTCTCCTCCTGGCGCCTTTCTCCCTGTGCAACCCCTTCTTCCTCCTCCTAGTTGTCACTTCTCGACGCGGATCACCGCCATCGCCTGGCCACAGCAACACCACCTCGCCCACATGCACCTTCCACCCACGCCACCTTACCCGCCACCTCCTCTCCCTCCCACGCCAACCAATCGTCGCCAAGACATGTCAAGGCCTCACGCCACCGCCTCCTTGCTCCCACCGATCTTTCACGCTTATAAAGCCCTTCAAGCACCTCTCCTCATCATCTTCCCTCCAAAGACTTCTACCCTTCTCCTTCCCGAGCCGGCTAATCGCTTTCAGAATCACCGCCAGGCTTCTTCTTCGACGGCCCGAGGTAAAATCCGCCTCTTTTCTCCTCCTCCCAACTCCAAAGAGCTCCTCTAGCCACCCCGCCTTTTCCCCACCATCCCTACCTCCTACCTCACCGAGCTCACGCAGACCATGCTCCTCCTCCGCCACTCACGGCCACACACATACATAGCCCCCGCTTCCACCAAGACCACCTCGTGATCCTTATCGGCACCGGTGCTCACTGCACCATCCTTGTTCTCACGGCCGCCGAAACTGCTGAACGCCGCCACCTTTCTTCTCTCTGCGAAGGAATGTTTTTGGTCACATGCTCAAGCTTACTTGGAGTCAGGCCATTATGGTTCGCCAAATGGGCTAGCAACCCATCTAAGTGTTGGGCTTAGCCCAACACTGTTCTAAAACCAAAATCAAAACCAAATTACATCGTCAATGCACAATAAACCCTTTTACTGTTCATCACCCGAAAGAGATATTAATTACTATTCATTGTCAGAAACAATAAACCCTAATTATTGTTCAATAATCCAAAATAGTAATTCCAGTTACTGTTCAAATCTAGTGTTTGTAGATGAATAATAAAATCAGCACTATTCACTATCCGACATTTTTCGCCCGAAACCCTAATTTGACATTGTACACTCCTTTCAACTGTTTCGAGCCTGTGAATCCTTTTATCAACTCCGTTGAGCCAATTGAAGCTCCAAATATTCTTTTCCAAATTTCTTTACTTGCATGTTGTTCCCAGCTCATTCCTTGTCTAATTGGATTTTATTTGGTTTAATTAATTTCTTTATGCGCTGGGTCACGACTTTGACGCACTGCACTCTGTAAGACGCAGGCAAGACTAGTATCTAGAAGAATTTGAGAAAGGAGGCAAGTTGCATTCCTTGATCATTTTGAGCCTATAATTCATATATTTATTATTACTTTCATTGTTGTATTTGTGCTAATTACTTTAAATATTCAAATAATACTTTTGAATGCCATGATAAATAGATAAATCCTGTTAACCTAGATACAAACCCACCTAGCACTTGTAGGCCATATTCACCTTGACAAGTTCATATAAAATAATAGCTATATAATTAGTTTTGTCAGTGTGTTTATAAAATCATCAAAAGAGTATTGGCTATTCGCTAATGGTTTTTGAGGAGAGTTGGGGTTGTGTCCAGAAGTTGGACAACCCAATAGACTTGTGTTAAAAATGAGTCAAATGTGAGGCCCGGAGGGTGGACAATGTGTTGGTGTTGGTCCACCGCCTCACTATGAGACAAGTAAGGACAGAACCTTGTGCCATAAGAATGCATACGTAAAATCGCTCACCACAAGCGTGGTCATTACTTCTGCTTAGTACACTACTCTTTCGATTGAATATCTACAATATCTAGAATGGGACAGAGTGGGTCTAAGGGGCACTCACCGGTCTACACAACCAGAGGTGCCATCAAGATAGGGTGTAAGATCCACTGTGGCGCTGGAGTCTCTCGAGGGTTGTATGGTCCATAGACCTCACTGTAGAGGCTAAAAAGGATGAGCAAAGAAAAGCTTTGTTATCTCAACTCAACGCACGCTATCGTGTTATGTATAATTGATCCGACAAAGATGAGTTTGAGATATCTTGTGGGTAAAGTTGAGCAACTTTGCAAAGTGTATAAGTAAAGGTATTCAATACGCTGCATTCGATTAATGAAGCTATGTTAATGGGTGATTCCAATACGAGGCATAAGTAGAGTCTTTGAGATATTGTTGGTATGTGCAATTATTGAGAAACCCCTAATGTTATTGTTTATTATTGTTTTACTGCTTTAAAGACAAACTACTTTAAATACAAAATGCATCCATTTATGCCTGTTATGATAAACTGCACCATTCCTTTGATAATCCTAGCATACAATTAATTAGGATTTATGTGGCTTGTTGAGTACGGTAGTAGTACTCATTCTTACAACATCTCGCAAATCATCTACGTAAGAAACCCGAAAAATATAGAGGATCATATTAAGCGGGATTTTGGTGGACCCTTGGATGGCAGCGACTACTGTTATTAGGTCTTGATCACGCTTAAGCGTGCGTGTGGTTTGAAGTTCTTTTATCTTGTATTATATTAACTTTAGAGCTTGGATGCCCGTGTCAGGTTAAAACTATCTGTTAAACTTTAATCTTATGTAATAAAAGTCTGGTTTTTGTTGTAATCGATGGCGTACTTGAGACGCTGCTTACTTCGCAACCGCATATCCTAAACGGTTGTGAAGAATTTAACGGTCCTAAATTTTGGGTGCGCTTCACTGACCAAGGGTCACATTAGCAAGTAAGCACTATAAGATCATACCACTTGAATGGGACAAGCAGATAGCAACAGTTAATTAGCTCGTTCAATCAGCAAGCAAATAGTGCGTGTGTCTGTGATGAACCTAGATGATCTGCTAGCTCAGGCCCAGTTTTGGGATGCAGACCGGTAGTAGAGTTTCATTTTCGCTCGAAGCAATGTTTCGCCGTCTCACAAGGGCAGATGCAAGTTTTTTTTAAAAGAAATGCAAGAAAATTAATCTCAACAGTGTGTTCATTGCATACGGCTCTATTTGTTGGTGGCCCTTGTGGGTGACTGATTAGGACAAGAATAGAAGCATTTTTTTGGCAATATGGAGAGCTCAAGGGCGAGTCAGTCGTGGCTACTTCTACCCCGCCGTCCGCAGACGAAACACCGGGCGCTGCACCAAACACGTTAGCGACGAATTAATTATGGGTATATGCAAATGCTGAAATGCATGTAGATATTTTTATTAAAACACGATTCCAGCTTGTGTGTAAGTTCTAGCACTATGCAATGCTTTGAGCATATGATGATCTAGCATGTCGATAAAAAGATCTGTTCCTGCAAACACTAGAGCAGTTTAATTAGTGGGGAAAGGGTGGAGACTTTGGTTTGGACTCGTAATTGGATTGGATTGGAGTTGCGATGCTGATCTCCTCCAATTTTACAAGTTGGTAGCACCTGTAACATGAACACGAACGTGCTACACACATAGGGTGCTACTGCTGCGTCGGTGCCATATGGCAGGAACAAAGTAGAGCCTAACAGACGTCCTTTGCTAAGTAAGCCCCCGTGCTAGCGCAAACAACCCACGATTTAACGCGCGGTTAAGCGGTTTTATCCGGACGGACGCTCGCGTGGCGGGGAACCCTGCGTATCGGCAGAATAAAAGGCCGCCTTGCGCTGCGCTGCACTTCGGCAGCTGAACTCGGTACGCCGTGCGCGCGCGCGCGTGCTCGATCCATTGGTCCCCGTTGGCTCCCCCGCGTAACGCCGTCCCGCCAGTGCACCGTTGGATGCAACAACGGCCACAAGCTGCATGCGTTGGTTGCTCGAGCCCATGCGTGCGCGCAGCCAAACTTAAAGCGCACTGTGCGTGTGTGATGGCTGCGTGGATAGCAGTCATGTAGAAACATGTTTCATCCAAAATTTCAGATTTCATCCAACGGCTCACGTCATAGAGTTGGCCAAGTTAAGCGTTCTCGCCGAGGAAAGGGGGAAGATTGAAGGAGCAATCCAACGGCGGACGAAAATGGTCACTCCGCAGGCCGGGGTGCCGCGAGGTTTGGGCCGAGACTCGAGAGAGAGGTTTCTTTCTCGCGTGGATGGAGAGGCGCCGCGCGGAGGTGGCCCCCGTGGGCTGGGCTTCAATGCAACCGTGCAAGCCGACCGTCTTGTAGGCTCGATCATGCGCACCAGTCGCCACTGCTGCCATTTAATTTCGCTGCAGCGTGTGCAGCTGGGCATGAGGACGAGCAACGCCGTGCACGAAAGCGATTGACCGGGGCTCTTGTGGGTTTTCATGTGGCACGAGCGCAAGTTGGCAGAGCTAGCCTGCGGGTACTTGCTTGCTCACTCGCTTGGCTGAGATTATCGCGGCGAGCGAGCAACTTGCCGTGCCCCGTGGGGCCGTGGGGTATCTCCCGAAATATGCCCCTGTCCGGTTAATGCTCTTTTTTGGCTTGGTAATTCCGCAAAGGCGCAAAGTATTTGTTTACTGAGTCAACAAGTAACCACTGCTGGTGGTGACCACTGAGTGCGAGTTTTGGCTTATACGATACTGTTGCTTGGACGTAATGCCAAATGTAGTCCTCCTAACCGTAATGCCAAAATAACATCACGGAATTGCCAATCCATCGACACGTAATGGTCTCGGCTCCGCCTCAACCGCACTCCTAAGGAGCCTAACTCTCTGCACCACGATCTAATCTGGTCCCTTAGGGACCGGACTTAGCCATGTCGTGCCCCTAGAAGCCAGTTTGCCTATATCGTGTCCTTAGGGCACTGGGACACGACATTCGTGCCACGTCAGTGCCCAAAAGTTGGCCTGTGTGAACCCGAGAATGCCTAGTTGAGAATGTCGTGGTTTAGGGCATGGCACTCGTGCCACGCCAGTGTCCAACAGTTGGCCCGCGTGAACCCGAGAATGCCTAGTCGAGAATGCTGTGGTGAGATCGATGCAAATTTGACCAATAATAAACAGCTCTGTCCATTTTCTTTTCTTTTCTTTGTTTTTTGGTTACGATGCTTCCTTCACTGATATAATATGGTCCGAAAGGAGACATGCACAATATGCCATTTGCATTGTCGTTTTATACAGAAACAAACAAGAACTGTATATAGTATTTTGTGATAACTGTTGCACCGCAATCTGCATTCTGCAACCAGTTCGTTACATCGATCCTGCACATATTGCAAAAAGTACATGTGAGGGCTCAAATGGAACCACATGATCCATGTCTTGTCTCTGTGAATAACCACATTTACTACCTCTGCTTCTCGACAATAATTGCCTAGCGACGTGGGGGTGTTACGTCTCGATAAAGAACTTCCATCAAGCGGTTCATCATTTGGAACGTTAAGACACCTCTTAGTTCAAGAAACCGCCACCTCTTCGCACAATATATAAAGGCCGCAATCAAGGCGTAAGAGGGGACAAATCGAGAGGCGATCCGAGCAAAGACATTTAGCTTTAGTCTTTCCCTTGATTGTAATCAGATACTCAATACAAGAGCACATGAGTAGGGTTGTTATTCTATCGGAGAAGACTCAACTCAGATAAAATCCCTATATTATTCTCTCGTGGTTCTATATCTAGGAGAACCCCAAATATCATTTATATGTAAGATCGATAGTAAAACATCGACAACCCCGTTGTTGCAGCCCAAGTCGAGCTCAATTAATCGCCTACCCAACGATTGTGGAATATGAAGTACCGAGTTATCGCCAATGTTGGGTGCTAGCATGGCACGAGTGTCGTGCCCTAGGGCACTGCCCGAACTATGCATGATGCGAAACCGCCCCTAGGGCTACGGCATGGACAAAACCGCTCTCAGAGCACGATGGGGAAAACCGCCCAAGGGCACCACATGGCTAGGTCCGCCCCTGGGATCGGAGTCCGCCCTGGGCACGCGTGAGATGGAGTCCGCCCCTAGGGACCGGACTTGCTATGTGTCGACTGCTGCGCCCGTAGTGTTATTTTTGACATTACGATCGGGAGAGGACTAAATTTGGTATTATGTCCGACAACAGTGTCATATAAACCAAAAAATCCTAGAGTGCAAGGCCGTGTAAGCCCAACCTAATTAGCTCAATGGACAAAGGGGGCATGATCGTCTGGTCAGGCATGATAACAGATAAGATGATGCCAGTAGAGGATAATTGTTTGCACCGCAAGTATCATGGTTGCATGAGGTTGTGAAGACGATATTTGTTTAGTTAGCCGTACGAATGGTGTAAAAAAAATTTGAATGATGTAATTAGAAAATGAATTCTGCTTACTATCATCCGATAATTTCTTTCCGAATATCAGTTCAAATTTTACACTTTAACTATACACCTAGACATTTTTGTAGCTTCAAGGTTTACGAGCAGCCGTTTCGGTGGTGGTAGCAGCAGGTCGCCGGCATCAAGCTGCGCGGATCAACGGTGGTGGTGACAACTTGGTGGTGCGGGGTATGGTGAGGATGGAGGGCCAGAGTGAGGAAGAGAGTGAAGGGATAGTTTTGGGGTTAGCTAGAAGGCCAATTTGAGGTTATGTTTGGAATGTAGGGATTTTGTAGCAATTTGATAGCAACTTTACAAGAATCAGTACAAATCCTCCAGAATTCTTGTCGAATTCCGCAGCTTCAATGAAGATCTAAGTAACTTTTTTTTTTCTTCAAAATGCATATGACCGATGTCTAGACATAGCCCACCATTTCGAAAAGAAGAGCTAACCAACCGTGTGATATATGTCTTATTGTACTTAAATACTCCTACTAACCTAGATCTATCTTACCTTCGCCCATGCCAAAAATGCTTAGTACCATTTGCTGTCATGATGTTCTTAAAAATTTGCTGTCATTAGCAATGAAGAAATACGCCGCATTTATCTCTCGTATGATTTCTTAACTAATAAAAGAAGCATTCTCACGCAATGGGACAAATCGCTCCACTCCCTCCTGCTATGGAAAAAATGCTAACCCTTCTCCTCTTCCACTCACGGAGGTGGAACCATGACCGAGTGCTACCGGTTTCTCTCTCAAACCGCCGATGCCTCACCCGGCCACAACTCCTCTCTCACGATCTCTAGGAAACCCGAAAGGTCACTCCATGATCTCCTCTTTCCACCCCACCCGCCACCGATCTTTCCCTGCTCCCACCGTTTCTCTTCTCCTCTTCTTCTACTCGTCCTCACTACCTCACGCGCCTCTCCATGACCATGTTTGGTCCTCTCGCACGGATACTCTCTCTTTCGTGATTTGGCCGATGGTGGCATCTGAAATCAACAATGCAAGACACCTCCATCGAGCTCTGCTGCTGGATTTAGCGGCGCAAGACTTCCACCGAGCTCTCGGCGTCCGGATCTAGCAAAGAAATAGGTTCATCGAGCTCCCGGTCGATCCGGCGGCGGCGCCTCCATCTACTCTCTCTAGTCTCCACAGCATCACCACCAAATCCACCCCTATGTCTCCACGCCGATCCGCCGGTGGGCTTTACGCGGCTCAGCAGAGGAGTCAGATTCATCGCACGACGCAGCTTACGGCAAGGAGCAACAAGAAGGCAAGAGACATATGGTAGTGCAACAAGGCCGTCTGCGGCCGATGCAAACGGGCCAGAAGTGGGCAATTGGTAAATACAATGATTTTGGCAATCCTTGTAAGCAATAGTGCGGTAAGGCGTCATCGGGGACGAGAGAAGGCACCAGGAGGGAAGAGAAAAGAGGCGGTGGTACCTTGTAGGAGAAGCAGCGACGTTGGGGAAGGGAGGGGAGGCATCAATGGCGCACGAGGAAGAGACAGAGATGAAAGCGTCATTCCCTCGCTGCGCCACCGTCTTGAATTCACCACACCACGTCCTTTTCATCATAATCCTCACCTACGCCATCACAGCCTCCCCGCTCCACATCGCCGAGCAAGCAACGCCTCCTCCTCCTCGCTTAGTATCGCCATCGCCGCGACGATGTCGCCATCCTCACCTTGGCAACCCATTGCTGCCAGGCCATCGACAGGAGATCCAGGATGTAGCGCTTGGTGATGTGAGGTAGCAGGAGGCGGCTGCACAGAAGGCGGCTGGGGATAGAGAAGGCACCGGAAGGAAGGAGAGAGGATGCAACCAGTACTTAGAGGAGAAGCGACGACGCCGGGGAAGGAGGAGGCAACGACGCACATGAGTTAGTGGCGAGACGAATGCATCCTTCCCTCGCCACACCACCGTCTTGAGTTCACCGTACTGCACACCGCCACCTCCCCAAGCCTCACACCTCCTCGCCGCGATGTGTCTCGTGAGGCTTGTTGAGGCCAATGGCCATGAGAACTGAGTCGCGGCTTGGGTTCAGACCGAAAAAGTGTCATTTGACGCAGAGTCTCTACCTTGCCGATTGACAAGAAGACGCCATCAACTTCAACTTCCAAAGTTAAACAATCTATGAGGTCAAAATTTAATTTCTCGGATAGTAATAGTAGTAGTAGGTGATGTAATAGGTAGAGTTCATATTTCTATTTATATGTATGTGAAAAAATTTAATATTTATTATACAGCTTTAGGATCTCGTGGATATATATCACTATATCTTACGTTCAGTTAACGCACATGCACGTGCGACACGTGCGACTTCCTTGCTTTAACGCTCGAGAGAGTGCCCTCCCTGTCGCAAGCCGCCAATAATGGCCTCGTCACCCGGTCGGACGCCGACTGGCCGAGGGCACTCCTGTAAATTTCATTCCACGCCTATTCCGGTCGCTTCCTCCCGTCGTTCCGCAGTTCCGCTTCCGCCTCGCCTCCCTGCCCGCGCCTCCGCTCGCCGTGTAGGCTCGGCAGCTCGATCTCGCTGCCTGGGGCGGGCCGATTGGGGGCTGGGACCCAGGAGGAGGTAAAGATTTGATCTTGGGCTGCAGGTTCGGTTGCGCGGTTCGAATTGGGTGCGGAAAGGTGGAGTTTTGGGGGGATTTTTCTCGGTCTTGTGCGTTGTTTGGACTGGCATTTGTTGGATTAGCTGCGGTTTAGGTTCCTTTTGCTGCATTGGGGAGCTTCGGTGGATAAAATTTGGTCACTTTGTTTCCTGCTGTTTTTGGATGGAGTCCTTCTTGGGATATGATCTAGGAAGCATGCGACGCTGTTGATTTGAGCTTGTTTCTGGGAGTAATTTTTGTCTCGTGTACTAGTCGAGTGTTTGGTTTATGAGATGTCTGAACGAAAAGGCCACGGAGTACTTGGTGTCCGGTTGAATTTTAGCGACAGGTTTGGTTGTTTTTAGTGGCGATTTAGTTGTGTGCTTTTCCTGTAAAGTTTACTCATTTTGGCAGCTAAATTACGGCGTCGGTGTATTAGAACTGTCGTGTCAAAACGATTAGTTATAAGGTTACTGTGTAATTTAGCTCACAAAGGCTTAATTTGGTGCTTGATGCGATGATTTAGGGGTTGTTTGGTTCATGATCCCAATGAACCAAGTCAAAATTTGGCATAACCAAAACTTAGTCAAAGCCAAAATTTGGCAAAAATTGCGTTACCAAAATTTTGCCAGGCGATTTTCGGATTGCTCGCGTGTGACATTGGATTTGGTTGGCATAAATATTGGTAGCAAACCAAACTATAACCAATTTTCATTGCCATAACCAAAATTTGGTTTGGTTCCCGTTGTTAACAAACCAAACATACCCTTATACCTGGACTTGGTTTCTTATGGGGATTGCCCGTTAGGATTTTTTACAGATTAATTCATGATGTTCGATTTTATCTGGTAGGTTGCATCTTCGATGATGATTTGGTAGTGATAGAGAAAATTTTCTGATTCCAATTTCCAAAAGACGGCCAGACAGAAAAATTGAATTGTAATCGACTTGAATCAAATTCTAATCATACTAGAATATGAATTTGAATCCATTTCAATGAATAAAATTCATTTCTTGGGAGCCAAACGGGTGTTAGTTGATTTGTCACAGTAGTGGTAGTAATTAATTGCTCTGAATGGAACTGAACCACTAATGTGAAACAGGATTGAAGGGGTATCAGGAGGGCATTGTTGCTGGAGTGATTTGATTTCTGGAAAAGTGGAAATGGTGTTGGTGGTGAAGCAGCACCGCTGCATGCACTCGGCGAGCTGCATTTGCGCAAGCGCCACCTCAGCGAGGATGCACTGTTCCTCGCCTTCCGCCACATGAACTGGAACCCCAGGCTGATCGCCGCCCTCTCGTGCGCAGTGCAAATGGTTCAAGAGATCGCTGCGGGTGCTGTGGAAGGAGTTCTGCCATGCCAGGGCGCCAAAGATGATGCTGGATTTGCATTCAGGAGGCAGTCATATTGTTGATGGGAACTGGAAGGCGCCGAAGTTGCTCATCTATTGCAATGGCTGCACAAAGGGGGCCTGTTCAACAACATCCATGTCCCAGGCCATTTTGTGTTCAGGACACGCTTTTCGAGGACTGCGGGCAATAGTTTCCTGCCTCTGCAGTGTAGGACAGATGTCTTGTATGTGTCGGATCCATGCGAACATCTTGATCAGGGGGAAGAAGGCGACTTGGGTTTTTTCCGAGGCATCTTTAAGTCATTCGCCACTTCAAGGGTCAAGAAGATGTTGATTGAGAAGCGGCTAAGTTCCATCCAAGGGAGGTGTGCCCCTACTGTAAGGCTAAGCTATGGAGCATGCTGCAGGCAAATATGACGCCGAGGAGTGCTTCTGCTAGGCTGGGTGCTTACGATGATTCTGTGGAGTATTTTGTATGCCTGAATGGACATGTTATTGGAGTTGGTACCCTGCTACCTCTCTCGGATTCTGAGGAGGCAACTGAGGAGTAATCGTCAGGAACTTGGATCAGGTGATCATATGTTATGTTTTGTTCGTTGCTTTCTTTAGTTAAATTGCAAAGTACAGCTTACTGTTATCTTTATTGGACAATTCAATTGTAAAGTTTGATTTTCTATTGGGTACTTGTGAAGATAAATAGATAAAATTCTTTAAAATGGCAGTTAGGCATTTCTCATATTTGTTCATGCTGGCAGATTAGTTCTTCAATCTGTTCGTAAATATTAATTTTCATGGGCAGACATGTCTGAATGAGTGAATGTACATAGAATGATTGGTGTGCAATGCATATATTGTGTATGTCAAGGTGTTACATGCTTAGTGCGGCTGTATTTTGATTTTGCATACATGTGGCTCGACCAATACATGGTTTTGACTGCCTAAACTCCAAAGAATTAGCGAACACTTGTTGGAACAGCATATCAAATTATACTTCTTTTAGATTTATTTTCTTGTCTACATTTTGTTCAACCATAATTTAAGCTACTTTGATATTCATAATTATCCATCAAGGAGTGATGAAGTATTTTGGTGGAAGATAGAGTCAATTCTTGTTTGTGCTCCAAGATCAGAAGAGAAGCCAGACTATTGATGATGCTGATCTTTTGAATTTTCTTTGGTCGAATCTGTTGCTATCAATCTGAATCAGCCACAAGACAAGCAAAGTTCCTCATCATAAATCTAGAGCCATTGGTTTATTTTAGAACAGTCATGCCATCCAGCCAGTTTTTCTTCTAATTTTTGTATGCAAAAACTCTTAGGAAGAATTGCATTGCTGATGTCTTGTTTAATGTGTGACGTGCTACGTTTTTTTGCTCTCTCCACTTGCACCATAGTTAATAAAACAAACAAATGGCAACAGAACTGCAACCTGCAGATTTCTAGAGCAATGATGCAATGTAGCAATAACCAGAACATCTATCTAGGATGAATTTCTTTTTTAACATGAACGGAATTGAAAAGTGCAGTTCAACCAGAGTAGCTCTGTTCCCCAGGGACCATAATCGGCCCCATCCGGGAACGATAATCTATTTATCTAAAGTGGAGAAATGTGTTCTGAATATAGCCCTTTTTTATTGACAGGATTGCAAGATTGAAGCCCAGGCCGTATGTTGCTGAATCTTTGGTTGTGACTCACAGCGAGAAGTCATGCGCATGGCAGAACTGCAGGGCGACAAGAATGCGCGACCGGCTTCGCATCTAACTGCAGTATCGTTCTTCCTGTTGCTTTGCATCAGATCAGATGAAGAAAGCTACGTTAACATGGTCTTTCCCTTATTTATTGATACCTTATTGCTTGTTCTCGTTATTGTAATTGAGACACCAACCTCCGGCCTTGTCCAACATGTCCACAGCATGTAACATGGCGTTTAGCTCGATGAGACTGAGATGTTAACATGGGTGCTCATTTGCATTACATATTCATGTGATGTTCCTAGTTGCATTATTTTTCTGTGCTGAATTTTGATGTGTTTTCTTGCTCTAGGAACTTGGATACTGAATGAGCACTATAGGTGGTTGATGTTGTCTTTGTAGTACACTAGTCAAGTGCCTGTGTATTGCGGCGGAAACATAAACTATAGAAGCAAGTCAAATGAATTATTTTGAAGCCATTTTGATAACACAAACGAAGGAAAGAAACATGACTAAATAAGATTGACTTGGAGTTATTTACATCATAATAAAATTCAGCAAACATCTCATCACCAAATGTAGTCCAAACCATGCATAGAAAATAAAATATTGAATTGTAGCAAAGAATAAATAAATGCAATCCAGGTCCCCACCCTGCCTCCACGCCACCGGTCGGTGTCGCCATCGAATAAATAAAATCATACTACTATCTGACGTTGAGATGTCATCGCCACGCTTAGCCTACGCTACCACTGCTCACACCACGATGCCCAAGCAGATCTCCGCCTCAACTCGCGCCCACGCTTCTACCGACATGCTTGGCCTATACTGTGACCATGGCTCCACCACCACACCAGGCCGAGCTCCACTCACGGTCCACTTGCAGTGCCTTTGCGACTCTACACCATGATCGGCCTCACCACAACGCTTGAGACTTGGAGAGGTGGCCTTACTTGCAATGAAGAGGTAGAGACGAGGAGCCACTGAAAGGAATTTTTAAGGGCGGAATAGATTGTTGGGATTACACTAAAAATTATTAGAAGTTAATTTGTTTTTGGGGAGCTTTTTTATGTTTTTTGTTGGAGGTTTTTTAGGGAGGTGTGAGGTTGAAAAGCTTTGCAAAATTCCATATATTTTTCTAGTAAAAATAAGTAGTATGATGCCATGATGTGATAGTTACAAAAGAACACATTTTTTTAGTAAGACTTGCAAAGTGTCACTGACAAAGCCAGTTCCGCCACATGCCCTCCTTGTCCATGTGACCTCCTTCCTCGGTTCCACTGCTTTCTAATTAGCGGTGTGATGTGGTGCTGATTTCGATCACATTGTACTTCCAGTAATCCCACGCATGCCAGCACACTCTTCGGGCTGTCAACCAGAAGCATAATTTGATTTCACATAAGAAAATCTACAGAGTTCAAAACCGTACATACTTTGCATTATGCTTGATGCACGTAAAATCAACAGAGTTTGCCTATATATGTTAGTTTTGGCTTGAATATACACACGGATATTAGTAATTACCAGGAAAAAGACACCACAATCATGTCGGCCAGTCAAAATAAAAGGAATAATCTACAACACCGTAGGAGTTCAAAAGAAAATCTACAACATTGTACGTACTTACTGCAGTGCTACTGCCACAGTACAAAGCCAAAACCAAGGAAATTGCTTGAAATCAAGATCCATTGCACTCATTGCTAGCTCCTCGGTGGCACGAACGCGACGCGGTACCGAGTGGATGCGGCTGGCCCGATCAAGGCACAAACTCGACGTACGTGGTCACGGATAGCGCCGACAGCCGAGGAAGATGATGTTGTAGACGCAGAACACACGCGCTAGCTGCTGAGAGGAAGACTCGGCGGCGTACGTCATCGATCGCTCGCAAACGGAGTCACCACGAGTGAGCACAGTCAGAGAGGACGCGTGCGCCATTAGATACCTATGGAGGACTTTGCACGACGAGCAGCTGCAGCAGCTCGATCCGTGGGTCAAACGCAGCACAACACTACAGCAAAGAGATGGTGAAAGAAAATGAGTATGCTGCTGGTTCTTTTGTATTCGATCAGGACTTCTCCGCTTCAACAAAACCGCATCTCCCCACCATTTCCGAGGACCTATTGGGTCGTTGCCGTGATTTTCGATCGGTTACGTGGATCGAGAGGCGCGGTGTGGGACGAGTAGAAACACGAGAGAGAGAGGGAGGAGGAATCATGAGATTTGATGGTCTCCTGGCGGCGCTCGCTTCGACACGGAGAGGGGTTACGAATAAAGCATCATTCACAACCAATAGTTTCTTTTAAAGGTAAAAATATTGATCGAGGTTCATAATCATTATAGAGTTAGCTTTTGATATATGGCGACGTATCATGTGCACAAGCTGCAATCCGCACATATGGAAAAACGAATCCGGACGCTCCATCCCGCGATCCGACGGCACTCCGTCAGGCAGATGCGCTGGGCGAGCGCCTAACGCCGGGCGTTTTGCTTGCCCTCCTTCGCCTTCGAACGAGCACCAACTTTCCACACCCCCGCCGAACAATAGCAGATGGTGTAGGGTTACTCAAGATCGCGACCGCTGCATGGTCGCTGCGTGGCGCTGCCGTCACGCCGCTCGCCAGGCCGCCACTAGTTTCGCCCCATTCGCCTCTCGACTCGACTCCGAGCCGCCTACCCACTCCTCCCGAAGCCGGAGCCCCCGCCTCGCCGCCCGAGTCCCGCCTCCTCCCGAGTCCGAGTCCCGCCTCCTCCCGAGTCCGAAGTCCGCCCACGTCGCACGGCCGTTGACTTTGCCCTTCGCCGAAGTCTCCCTACGCCGCCCCGCTTCGATATATGTAAGTTGTTGCATATGAACTGTTGTCTTATTATCGATTGTGGTGTCTAATATTTACAATTGATATTCACCGTTGTCTCGACCGGATTGTTTATCGTTGTTTTGATGTGCAAAACAAGCATGGACGAAATAGAAGATGTGAGTAGCTCGATGCGCCACTAGCTTTGCTTAGATCTCAACCCGAACCCGATATGGCCGATGCACACTCTCTCATTGCGATATCGGATTGTAAAACCCTCGGGCGGCTAGCATCCCATTCTGCGTGAGTGTGCACACAAATTTTAATTTGCATGATTAATATCGTTTTAGGGCTAAATCGTCGTTATCACTGCAGGGATCGCATCCACACCAAAGAGTTACCGACTTTTTGACACCGCAAGGGATGATTTTTGAAGATGAGGACGCACCGAGTTTTACAAAGCATACGCCAAGATGTTATGGGCTTCTCTGTCAGATTCGACAAATGGACAATTATTAATGGGTGTTGCAATGGAGGCGTACTATTGTGTCGATATGGGTGGAAGGAAGAAAGAGGTAAGGACAAGGTGGAGGTAAAAGCGAAGAGGACATATGAGTCTAAATTGAGTAAGTGCGGTTGTGATGCCATATTTGGTATCAAATGGACTAAGGACAATAAGTTCATATTAGAGATATTTGTCGAAGTCCATAACTATGGCCTTGTCTCACCTAGTAAGCAGCACTTGATACGTTCTAATAGACAAGTAACTGAGAAGGCTAAGACTACACTGTTCGCATGCTATCAAGCTAGCATTGGCGCTTCCGGGGTATTTAGATATCTTCATGTCAGTGAGGGTGGATTTCAAAATGTAGGATGCACAAGGAGGGAGTTGCAAAATTATCATCACACTTTGAGAGAGAGTATAAAGTCAGCAGATGCTCAGATGTTTCTTGATAATCTAGCTAGAAAGAACGGGAATAATGCTGCATTTTATTTTGACTATGTTATTGATGACAATGGTAGATTGGTGCATGTGTTTTGGGCAGATGCGACCTCTAGGAAGAATTACGTTCATTTTGATGAGTTGCTCTCATTCGACATTTACATATAATACTAACCAATACGACATGATATTTGTACCATTCATGGGAGTGAATAACCATGGGGATGTGTTCTATTTGGGGCTCATTGTCGCTTCAATTAGACGATTGAAACGTTCAATAGTTGCTCCATACTTTCTTAAGATGTATGGGAGGTGCTGCCCCTAGACTTATAATAACCGACAAAGATGCGACCATGAAGATGGCAATTGAGCATGTCTTACCAACTAGCACACATAGGTTATGTATGTGATGTGTATTGAACAAACTCCCAACTAAGATAAGACCCGAATTGAGGGATAACCAAATGTTTTACTGTGTGTCAATTCATGTGTATATCCTCGAAACTCCGTAAGAATTTGAGTCATAGTGGGCAGCTATTATTTGTGAGTTCGGTTTGCAAGATAATGAGTGGCTTGCTAGCTCAGATAGGATTCATGCTTCTTGAGTACCACCTACTTTATGGACGCACATCCTTGGCAGAATTCTTATAACAACTTCAAGGTCTGAAAGTGCCAATTCTTTTTTCAGTCGCTTTTTTGGTTACAAATATGCTTTGGTTGAGTTCTGGATCCGGTTCGACACTGCAGTAGAGGAACAAAGGCAAATGGAGCTAAGAGAAGACCATGCCACCTTTCACACTAAGCCTCAGTTGAAGACACCATGGGCATTAGAGCAGCATGGCAGTGAAGTATTCACCCATATGGTGTTCGCTAAATTTCAGAAGGAGGTTATTGCGCCTAGGGACAAGTGTGTTGTTGAGAGCACGGCGCAAGTATGTGACCTTAAAATAACAACGGTTAATGAGGATGGCAAGAAGGTAAGAAAAGTCACATGTGACACTAACACCATGATTGCCTAGTGCTCATGTATGTTGTTTGGCACTCATGGGATTCCTTGCCGTCATATTATCCTCGTATTATGAGGTGTATTGCTGAATGAGCTTTCAAGTCATTATGTTTTGAAAAGGTGGACTGCAAATTGTAAGAGGGAGGTTGTGTTCGATGAAAATGGCAATGTTCTAGAGGAAAACCGAAAGATCCCACGGAGGAAGAAATTAAAAAGTTGGCTTCAAGATGTGCAAGGACTTAGAAGAATTAATACATCGAACTATACCTTCACTACCATACATGCATAATGCGAGAGGGAAACTTTAGCGCTTTATGCAGACATAAACCAAAAAATTCCGCTGACCACAAAGTAGAGTGGAGGAGGTTGAAGCATATCTTGGGTGTGGCATCCCTCATGACATCGATATATTGCCGCCATGCATAATCTCACTAGAGGCAAATGCAAGAGGAATCGCCTAGGAGAGCAAATCAAGAAGTTGAAGGAAAGGTAGCTCGCATGTGCAGGACTTGTAATGAGCTTAGCACCCATGATGGTACCAGAATTGCCCTTTAGGAAACAAGCAAATAATAATGTAATGTAGCATTTTAATTTTTTCACTTCACTTGTGGTTCCTCTTATTACATACTCAAATTTTGTGTTTGTTTTATAAGGGCGAGCAAATCAAATGACATGAATGTGTCGTTGAAAATCTGATGTAATCTGCTGACCTAATTATGATGTAATACCACTGAATTATGATGTAATGTGCTACCTGAATTATGATGTAATGTGCTACTGAATTATGATG